>MU383119.1:0-85757 GCA_022495125.1 Xylaria acuta | reverse complement strand
GCCCCCGCCCCCCCGGGTGTGGGCTTGCGTAAGACGCGGCGGTGAACACACATACACACACACACACACATACCACGCAAACGCAGAACGTACTGTACAATAGCTAGGATAGCTAGAATTCTTGCGCGGTCCGACGGGGCACCGAGTCTCGGGGCTGATCGGGTGCTGTTCGGCTTGTGGCTTACGCGCCCTACCCTACCCAAACCAACCCTACCCTACCCTATCCTATCGCTTACACTTTATTGTTGTTGTTAGTCGCTTAATGTGCGAAGTTTTTTTTTGTGCTGACGGGTCGGGAGGAAAACTTGCGAAGGGGGGAGGGGGGGCTTACAAGTCTTCGGGGATCACCGATGTGGGTAGATGAAGTATTGTTTGCGAGCACGAGCATGGACGAGTATTATGATGAAGGAAGGAGTAGGGATTTTAGATGCGATAAGGTAATGAGGGAATAGTTACAGTCACTGATGGGAAAGGAACGAGTCATGGGGGTTTAATGTTCAATTTAGAGGGGTTCATGTATCTTTTGACGTGTACTAAAGCTATGAATATGAAAGTGCCTAGGTATTACCACTAATGCCCAAGCCTCCTGGAAACCAGGAAAAAAAAAAAGGCCACCCTGTCCAGACGCCAAATATGCTAAGGGCCGTATGCTATATGGAAAAGTAACGATGATGTGGGTAGCCGGTGAACAGTGGTGATGTAGGGACCATGACGCCGAAAGGAGAGGTATAGACAAAATCTAAGGAAACCGCAACTCCGTAACCATGCATTAGATCAAACTCCAGGAAAGATGCAAGTAAATGAGGTGCAAGAAATAAATCACAACTCCTTAACCGGCAACACGAACCGGACCTTCTTCCTGGGCTTTGCAGCCGGTATATCTATAGGTTGAGTCTTGTTATCCGAGCCGTCGTCGAGATCCTCGATGCTCAGCCCCATCTCGCTCATCGTTTCCTTCTCGGGTTCTTCGTCGATGGACCAGACGTCCGGACTGGGTTCGCGCCATGAGTGTCGCCGCTGTAGCGTACGGGCGGTAGGCCGACCTCGAAGGCTGGCACGTCGAGGTGGCGGGGCGAAGCGTTTGGCTAGGCGGCCTCTGGGCGATCCAACGTGGAATGAGGATGGTGATAGTAGAGTTTCGGCGCTTCGAGACATGCCCTGGTTGGGAGAGCTGTGTCGAGGGTGATCGAAGTAGTCGTCTAGGCCAAAAGGTAGTGATTTGTGAGAATTAAACCGTATGTATTCCTCTTCATCGTCATCGTCATCGTCGTCGTCTAGGATGGCGCAATCTGCCTCCTTCTTGGCCTTGTACCGCCTGAGTCCATCGAGCGTCGAAGGACTCACGCTCCGGACAATATGGCGGGGGCTGTTTGAGTCCTCGATGCCAGCATCAAAGTCGAACTCGAATTCCAACTCCTCATCTCCCGGAGTTGCGGGTGTTAAGAAATATTTGAGAGGATTCTCGGGCCTTGAAGAGCTGTCGATGTCCTCGTCATCTGTGGAAAGGCCATCCTTGTCCTCGTCGAGTGCCGGTGGAATTCGGCTGGGACTTGAAGGCCATAAACCGCTGGGCGGCCATGATTGTCGGTGCACTGCATTCAGCGCATCCGATGGTGAGAGAGGCATGTTGGTTGATTATGGTAGAGCTTGGTAGAGCTTGATAGAGCAAGGGTCCTTAATAGCGAAAGGCAGGCTCCCAGGTATTCATCTCAAGACAGGATAACTTAAATTGTTCACAGGTTGGAAGAAAGGCCACTCTTCCTTCGAATCTGGACCTTCTGAAAGGTGCCGGGCCCAAGCCGGCTCAAAGGGAACTAGTGTAGTGAATGTGACAGAAGGAAAGAAGTCAAAACCTCAAGTCGAAAGTGATCAGTCAGAGCAGCACATCAAGAGAAAAGACGGCGGGCGAGGCCGGGTATATATAAATTCCACCATAGGCAGAAGGCATATGCCAGGAAAGTGGCTGGTGCTCCGGTTAGTCACCTGTCGGCCAAAGAAGCTGCCTTGTGGGTTCGTGGGCAAAGGTGGTGGTGGTGGTCATCCCGGTCACTCAGCTGTCAAGAAGGGTACGGTATCTTAGAAAACCCCACAGACGCGAAGGGCGTGCTGCGAGGGGCGGCGGTCTACTGCTTATTGCCGTGAATCAACCACAGGTCGCAGGGAGCGAAGACTCACATCTTGGGCTAAGAAAGAAGCTGAGGAGGCAGATATCTTCCCAAAACGGAGCCATGCATATGATGTACATGAAGATGGTGTGCGGCCCAGAAGGGAAAACCGGGTGGAGGATACGAGTTCCCTACCTCCATACCTGCCCCAGTAGCAAGGGAAACGACCATCCCCCTGCTGTACCCAGGTAGTTCGTCTTGTCAACCAGGCATCTGACATGGTTGCACACCCTCTTCCACTGCTATATCCCGTAAACCCCGACGTAATGTAGGCCTGTATGCGACGCTGTTGAGGCTCGTGAGCTTTCGTATCATTCGCTGCTGTCTTAGTGAGTTGATCGAAATGCACAGTCAGGGATCGGGATTGCGCATCGCTGCAGCGCGTCCCCGTTGTACCTTGCATGAGTTGGGTATCGAGCCATTTGCGCACTGCGGTGGCGTGATGCAGTGGATGGATTTATGGATTTCCAACAGATCCGGCTGCTACGGCTATGACAGAGGATGTGCCATAGCTGTCGTTGGCTGTGCTGTACTTAAGTCTATGTACATATGCTGCATCATCTTATTCGTACTTACACATGTTAGCTGGGTGTAAAGTGAACGCACAAGGGTATTAGTAAGATAGCTGACGAACTATACTAACAACCTAACCTACTGTAGATACTTACTTGGAGCTAGGGAACAGAATGACCTTCTAGTCTGATATGTAACCAAGAAACGACACGGGCTATGACGCCAGTACAATCGCCTTCTGTGAGTCAAATGGGCATATTTCAGTTGGAGTATTGGCCTCGAGAATGGCATATAACCAGACCGAGAGAGCGGGCGTGCGGATGGTGCCCCGCATCGTCCGTTCGCCCAGCAAATACCAACTCCCGTTATCAATCGCGCAGCATTTACCACCACCCTTTCGCTGCCCTCGGTGCGACTGGGGAAAGCACCGCAGAATGCAACTGTCGAGGATCTTGTTTGCCTGGGAGGGGCACTTGATTCGAGCGCTCCGGCACGCCTCAGGTGACAGAGCTTATCAAGACCCATGGCTCGATTGCAACCCAACAAAGTAAGTAGAGGTTTGACGGTGAACGGTGAATGGCCATGGCCTGCGACCGATGCCCCTCACCGGGAGGATCCGGAAGTCTAATTGGAGTGGTTGACTGGATGCTTTCGTAGCACTGTAAATTTGGGGGGTTCGATATGCGTACATAGTATGTGCAAGTTGCCTGCTTTCCTTGCAGAAAGCAAACTCTTTGGAGGGTTGATACTACTCACAAACATCTACTGGCGCATGGTATAAAGTCCTGTACCGGTAGTCTGACCCTCTACCTACTGTATTTTGGGGCGTGCTTGATTAGCGGCACCACCAAACGCCCAGTGCAACCAGGGCAAACGCCACATCTCGCTTAAATCTCGCTTTAGCAAGCGGCAACTCCACACAGGAAGCTCATCTTCCTCTCGGGGCTTGTGGTTTAGTGGTATAATACTCCCTTAGCATCTGAATGTCTTCTCACGAGAAGCTCACCAGGAATTGGGAGTGGTCCGGGGTTCGATTCCCCGCGAGTCCAATGCTGGCGGTTCAATCCCGCCTGTATACCCGTGATTTTCTCCGAATTGGTGTAGTGGCTAACATTTGACGCTCTCATCTGCCTCGTTGTTCCTAACCCTCATCTGAGGTGTAGGAAGGGGGGTATCGGTGCCGTCAAGCCCGGGGTTCGATTCCCCGATTCGGAGTCATCCTTCCCTTTTTTTCGTGCGCAGTCCTGGAATATGCAAGATGTTTTTCCCCGATGCTTGAAGCACATGCAGGCAGTGAGTGGAAGATCAAATGGGTAGGTAGGTGGGCTTGCCTTATCCACCTAGGTTGGTAGGTTACGGTACTATTACGGAGTGAATGCGTCGGGCCGTTCCCTGGTTCCCAACACCCAGCTTGAAAATCCATGTTTTTCTTGCAGAGCGTTTCGTTTGAAGAGATTCCCGACAGAGAGTTGTTTTGTCGATCTCTGAGGTGCATGGCCGGAGATATTGTTTATATTCGGGCTCCAGTACTGTGGTGCAGGTACGTGCTGTAGTGTCGTGTTGACTGGCCACTTGGTCGCATCGTCTCAAATGCGCAACTAATCAATTTCGCGTGTTTTAAGCTTAAAAGATCTAATCGCGCGTCACCCTGTGTAGATCACTCATTCGGCTCAGCCCGTGTCGACTCGGATTTTTGAGTTTGCTGAAAGTCTGCTCGCACAGCATAGGGCTGCCGATCCTGGGAGACGGCAGGCTCGGGAGACTCGCGGCTAGCGCGGAACTCACCGAGCAAGCTGGATGAGTACGTATCACGTGAAGGGCGCAACCACGTGAGGCCGTAGTACAGTACATAGTAGGTTGCCTACGCCCAATCAGCATCCGAGTCCCCCGAGACAGGTAGGGTTGGGAGGTGGGCGGGTTGGTGACTAAGTAGGTAGGTCGGCTCCCTCACCAACCCTCCCGTTGTGCTTTCTCGATAAAAGATCGTCGCGATGGCCACCGATGTCGCCATCGTCGATCCCACTCTAATCAAGTGCCCCGGCGCGGTCATACTACCATGAAGTTCTGGAGCAATATCTCCTTCCATGAAACGCCTGACCAGCCCCGGGTCTTCTTATCGTGGGAGTGGGATCGCTTAGATCCGGGTTGTTCTGCATGGTTGGGTCTGCTATGACGTCGACAGGCCGGAGTTGAACGGTGTTTGGGACCTGCAACGGTCCCTGCCGCGTGCTGGTTACACTTTGCTTTTGCACATGGCCAAATCTTGGCTGTGAAGATCCACTCGACCGGGACCTGGGTTCTGACCTGGGCATCTGGGACCATTAATAAATACCTAACCTGAATACTCGTCAGCCGTTCCTCAAATTTGCGATGGACAAGTTGTCAAGAGATGCAATCACTTGATCCACAGCTCAAATAACGGTGTTGAGCTACTTCGAGATCAATACTGAAAATCAGTTTGGGTCCCGGCCGAATGATCGTAACAAATGGCAACCCAGTCGATTACCGTCACCGTTGTCGGGTGTTCCTTGAGTAGGTTGGGACCCAAGTGTCGAACCGCAGCTGGACCTTACGCCCAGCCTTGTCTCAGTATCCCCGGAATTTTGTGTACCTGGAATGCCTGACAGGTCCCCTCGAACTCAAAACGATACTGATATTCGATCGTTGGCTCTGGATGGCTTGATGTGTTTTGCTGTCCTCCTTCGCCTTATGACTAATATATCACAGGTAAAGACCAAGCTTCGTTTCGACTCTTTTGGTGTCGAAGGAGACGAAGTGGGAGCAAGCTATAATAGCATCCCTGGATCGTGTCTTTGGAACTATTCATGAGGAAAGCTGATTCTAGGTATCATGCTCCGCTGGCTTCGGTTTCCGGGGTAAGGTGCTGTGTCAACGATGGTCAGATTGGTTGGATTCTGCAACGGTGTTTTGGGTCTGTTACAACCACAGCACTGTACTATTCTATCGGTATGTAATTTCAGTATGCTGTGGTGGTGGTACAAGGGAAATCGGAATAGAACATTTGTTAATGCCCATCGTCTAGGCTTGGTTTGACTACCTACATAGGTTTATAGCTTGTAATTCACTATCCAATATGCAAATTCCTCAATACTCTCTGCAGGGGAGCTCGCTATTCGCAGGAAGAAGTCATCTGAATGCCCAATGCCTTCTTACCCACGGAACTATCTGCGAAATCGGGGCCCCAATTTATATATCGGACCGGAACATTAACAAAGGCAGTTCGGAGCACCTACCATTGAGGCCTTTTACTTGGTGGGCAAGACGCATGTAAGGAAACTGCAGCCGGCTTGATCGAGAGGTGCTTCGGTTGGCGACTCATTGCCAGCACAATGATGGGAACAGCAGAAAACCCGGATATGCCGGCTGCCCATGGAGTATACTCGGTTCCGTAGTGCAGTCCAGCTCCAAGAATGAAGGCAGGAGTGAGCAACGTCTGGCAGTCATCTTGCCTCCTAAACGTCCCGAGACATGTCAATGCTACGGCCGTCTGCCACGACTGAGAGCGAGCCTGCCCGTGAAACCAGGGGACCCATATTCTTCCGAGCGAAGAAAGCACAACCACGTCACTCCGCAATTTGACGGTGGTCGGTATGCCACGATCTTAGAGATGGGCTTTACCAAAAAGAACCTAGCACGATACGATCGTGGCGTGGTCAGTATCGACATCTTCAAGATTGGAACGCAATGACGCTGCGAGGTTGTCCCTTGGTTAAAAGAGCGGTGAGGCTCTTTGTGGAGGTACTGACACCGAGGAGCTCAGCCAGATTTCTCAATCCCATCGCCGGTAATGCCGAGAAACCCCACCAGCGAGGTTAGCTGTCGTCACAATAGACTGTCCAGTCTTACTATCTCCATGATGGAGATAATATACTTCTGGCGCCGTCTTGGAAAATCCTTATGATGCTTAGCTTCTTACTTCCACGTGTATAGGGGTGCTCTATGTGAGTTATCATGGTTCATCCCTTGCTTCGCCGTTGGCGGGGGGGGACTGTGGCTCACGATGCCTTTTGGAGTTGGAAATCAATGGTGGCCAAGCTTATATAGCATACGTACAAGCTCTACCAATATGGCACTTAAACATCTTAACGGGCATCCTTTCGTAAAAGTCCCCAATTCCGTCGGCGCTTGGCTGTCCAAAGCTACTTTAGACAATCAAAATCTCCTTTCAGTAGAGTGTACTTATCACGAGAACGCGCCCCCGGAAAGTAGAAATGTAGGACGGCCTGCCCTCAGCGACAATAGCGACGTTACTTATGATCGACTTCGTACCCGCATGTACAACATATATGACCAAGAACCCTACATATCAGAATGCACGTTATTCATCTTCAACTTGCATAGTAACCATAACTGGCGAGACAAGGTACGCTTCATGTACGCGAGACCTACATATACCTAGTACGCGTCCTACTCGACATACTATGTATGTACTGATGGGTTAGCAAATAAGAAAGGCAGTAATGTAAGTAGGGATATGTATCGTTTTCCCACACCTAGGCCTAGAATGAATGTAGGATTGCATGCAGGGCAGTGCACACGGTCAAAGCAGCCACACGCGCTCTCTGAGGAGACTGGGCGAGCCAATCCACTTGCATGAACTAGCGAATTGTGAGATCAAACTGCCTACAACTTGCGAGAAGGACAGCAAGTAATCCTTCAAGCTGTGGGGTGGTCGAATGGGGACTTGTACTACGAAAATCACGACTATGTCCCCTTCATTTCTCATTATAGTTATTTTGATTCTCTGAACGCCCCCAATTGATTAAAGAAATAAAAAATAAAAATAATTTTGAACCAGGAGGAATCACGAATCATCTTGTTAGGTACAGTACTTAAGACTATATCGGGGTTCCAGGGTGCCAACTAAGATATTCGCCCCTCAAACTTGTCCCGATGCTACACAGACGCCAACGGAACTCCTTAAAATGCACCGGAACGAAGCCCATGGCGACTTTGGTGTTAAGTTATTATTCGTTCATCGAAAGGGGTCGTCCAGGGCATCCCACACCGTCCCTATCCATCCTCCTATTCATCCTATGGGCAGAGACTATAGTATGGGGGCTGGGTGCTCTGTGTTCGAACAAGTGTCCAGCGATGATCAAGGGCCAAGGGCCCGCAGACCGCTCTGCCACGTCCTTCTTAACAGTAGAGGTGCAGACAAGCAGCGAGTTACAGTACCCTCGATGGGGTATTGCTGCAGAAGAGCCACGCGTGACCTCATTCGCGAAGCGCATTGACGACGCCCTCGTCGAGACCTATACTGTATGGTGGATCTCGCATGGTCTGGTGTGCTGCTCCGGGGTTGGCCCCCTCTGGACCCCACCATTGAGGCCATTCAGGGCATGGACGAGTGCTGGCTAATGCAGGCGCCCTTATTACTGTAGCCCCAAAGGGCAGAGCGGTGGGACTTGAGCATTTAGGACTAATACGTAGGCAGAGGCGGCATGGGAATGGTTGTGTTGGCGTCCGTGTTCTGCCTGCAACCAAGTAGGAGTAGTCCAGTCGGCTGGCTGACTGCGACTTGCCTGGATACCAGACTGTCTGTCTGGATGGAGTCATAAGCCGGACATGGCGCTGCGATGTGCGTTGTCGACGACTGTCGGACATGCACCCCTCCAGCAACCTTTGCTTTGCTCCTTGGAAATGCCTATGCAGTCATACAGACCTTCAATTGTAGAGCCACAAAGAGACCTAAGCCATAACCAGGGATTTCTTCCTCGCCTTTCTCTGTCTGGGTTGTGCTAGTGGTGTTATAGAGTAGGTACCAGCTGCAGGTCTTGCTTGTTCAGACTTTGAGGACACCAGTATTGCTACCCAAAGCCTGACTTGGGCATTAAACCCGCCACAGACACAGGTTGTCTGTCTTCTGGCAGGAGGTATCGGAGACGTCGCTTTTTCTAGACTTCTGTTTTCTCCGAAAGACACTTTCACCTTTCGCAATCATTAGAATCTCCCCCTTACCGAACATAGTACCCCGGCCAAGTCACGCGTCTTGTAATCGTTTCACAACGACAGGCTCCAGGGCGAACTGATCCGTCGACTTACACCGAAAAGGGCACCCACCTACCAATATCCGGTACGGCCTAACATTCGCCACTGGACACGCCTCACGATAGCACGGCGAACGCACACTCACAATCAATACCTCTGCACAGATCGACATATCTACGACATTAATCGCGCCGGCGATCCCCTGCTTGGTGTAGCGAAGCGTCCCTGCGGCAATTACTGGCATGACAAGCCGAACCCACGACAGGGAAAACCTTGCTCTGGTGCCTCTTTGATGGGTGGTTCGGCTCAGTCAGAATCCAACAGCTACGGAACGAGGCGATCAGTTTCAGGGCCCCCGTCCATCCGGCTAAGCGATCGTTCCCAGTCCAGCGCCAGAGCCGCCTCGGATTGCTGCATCTGTCGGGATCTTGGTTGCTTACGACCCGAGTTGGGTAATCTCCATCCCCGACCAACAGGAATAGCAGGCCATTTGTGCGCTGAAGAGGACGCCAAGTGCACCGCGCCAACTGAACAAGGCCTAGGCGACTGCGTTGTGCGCTGCTGCAAGTACTCATAGCCCACGCTTTGGTCCGACTGTCCGCGTAGTATCTAGATACATAGTACACTACCAGCGAACCGGGCCGGAAAAAAAAGAAAAGAAAAAAGCTGGCACTAATACGTAGGTACCATCGATTTTTTTTTCCCATCCCAGTTTGAAGGGAGGACGGCACCTGCAGCGACAAAATAGGCGACAGCAGACCTTGGGCACTATCGATAGGGCTCGTATAGTGGGCGACCCCCCTGTGAACCAATATCGATAACCGGTAGCACCCCGACTAACTGGCTGACTGCCCGCCCCCAGGAATCCCCCTCCCAGTTCCCAGGCGTCCTCGCTCCCAGCTCCCATTCCCCGTCGGCACACCACCAAACCACCTCCATCTCCGTCGCCCAGCGGGCTGGCTAGCTGTCCGTCCGTCTGTCTGCCTGCCTGTCTGGTAACCCCTCCAACCCAGCCTGTGCCGTCCTCGTTGCTCGAGATCAACGGTTTCCCTGCACTCGCAATCCTACCGCAACCATTGTGCGACAGCCCATGTGCGGCCTATAGATAGATAGATCCGGCAGCCGTTCATCGCCACGCATCGCCCGGCACCCAGCCAACCAAGGCCGCTGCCCTCTCTGTCCCGTCAACGACGACGACAACACCCATCTATCCGATTCTGCCCCCCTCTCGCACAGCCAACCACCGTCGCCCAACTGTCCGTCCCCCCCGCCAAGAAGTGTTGCGACAGTGTTCCTACGGTGACCTTGTCTGTGTCGTCTTACCCATCGACCTATATCCGCCTCTTTGGGCAACCCTCCTCTTCGGGGTTTCTTCCCTCTTAACTCTTCTGCTATTGTGACAGATCCAAATGCTACCAATCAGCTAGTTCTTGAGCGCTCTCCCACAATACCTCCTTTGCTCCCCCCGTCTACTTATTCACTCCCAATAAGACTTCTTTAGATTCTGTTTATCCAGAAGCAACCCTCACACCAGTCTTCTCAACTACTCTTGCTTAGACAAACTCAAAAATTATACTATCAACCTAGTCAAAGTCAATTGCAGAACTCTACCCGAACATCTGGGACAATCGACCAACTAGTCAGGCACGCACCACCACACCACCAATCCCTGCGATATTCACAACAGTTTAAGGCCTGCCGAGGGCACATTTAGTCTTCACAACGTCAAGTCGTCTTGCTCACAAGCCGCTCTTATAGACTGTTCTCACCATGAAAAAGCGCAATTCAATGCCGCCGTCGCACATTGCGTACGTGGAGGATGCCGACGACGATGGCCACGTCCTCTCAGGAGCCGAACCAAAGTACGCCCGGTCGATGGCCCCTGGCAGCCCTCGTAAACAGCAACCCAATACAAGTAAGGCCCGGAGAGACTCGCGACGCACCGCCGATGTTTGCAGCTCGACTGATTCCTCAGATTCAACCGCACATCCCGCGACGAGCAAGGGGAAGTCGAAAATGAAGTCCAAGGACGAGAGAAGATCGAGCGCCGTCGTCGTCTCCTCAAAACAGCGGCCTACCGTACGATCAGCCAAGACAGCCCCGCCGCCTTTATCTCGAGCGTCGGATGAATCGTCAGCGTACTACACCGTTCCGCATCATGCAGGCTCCTCGAGACCCCGGGCACAAACTCGCCCGGAATCCTATTATGGCCAGAGCCATTCGCGACCGCCACCGCCACGGATGCCCATATCTGGGCCTGCTTTCTTTCAACCTCCGCCTCCCGGCATGGTGCCGCCTTCCTTCCCTCCGCCATCGTGGCAGGCCCCATTTCCCGGCCCTATGCAGCCACCCCTACCTCCACCACCTGCTCCCGTCGATCATCACTTTCCTCCCAGGGATCTAGCCATGCGTTTTAGAAGGCCTTCATCGTCCATGGGGTTCCGCCAAGTGTCCAACCCTTACGAATATGAGGCTTCTCCAGAGAGGTCTATAGCGCGGCGTTCTTCCATGTCGAGAAAAGCCAGCAAGGAGAACAAGGAGCACGAGGACCGGAAGCGCATGCCTCCCCCCCCTCCCCCCCGGCCCAAATCTACCCGTCCAGAACGTCCAGAGCGTCCGGAACGCATAGTACTCAAACCACAACCATCATCGAACAACAACAACAACAACAGAAAATCCGTTGTTTTTGATGACAATGACCTAGATGGCGACAGCTCCCTGTACCATAATGCTCACAATCTCCTTCGGCGCGGATCTGGGGTCGAGTATGGCTCTACCCCCTTTAAAAACTCCCACCAAAGTTATGACGCCACTGAGTCGGTTTTCAATTACGAGGACGATGAAGACGACGAAGAGGAAGAGGGTGAGTACTACTATGAGGAGGAGCCGCCACCACGACCCAGATCACGGAATCGACGAAGGTCTCATGTGGGGATCGAAGACAAGATACGAGATGCTTCCCGGTATCAAGATCACATGGGCGGTGGACCGACACCGGCCTTAACCGCTGAGGCACTCCGAAAGGTCAAGACCGGTGGAAGCAGCCGATCCACCAGGAGCAGCGCCAGCCGGGATGAGAGCGAATACAAACACTCAGCGACAACGCACACGACCCGATCTAGCAGCGGAGAGGATGACATAACTATCAAAGTTTCTGCCGGCTGTGTTGTCGAGGTCGGAAACGTCAAGATCCACTCCAGAGACGGCGGCGAAGTCAGTATTGGTCACACCGGGCCCCCACGCGCGGGCAGTGACCGCGGAACCTCGATTTATGGCGATGAGCGACTCCTGCGTGACGACCGAAGGAGTCGCTCAGATCGCTCGTCGACTCGGATGCGAGCTAATTCGCAGGCAGCATATGCACGGGGCCTCCCTGCGCCCTCATCATATACACCTTCTCCACTCTACTCACGGTATGATTACGATGACGACTCCTCATATTAATGACCCGGTTCCCAAAATGACCCACGAACATCCGTTGCTCAAGTCACCAAGCAAAGCGGATGGCCCGTCTTGTGGTTAGCTCTCGACATATGTTTGCTGTCCGTCTACATGTGAGGATGAGCTCACCGGAATTATGTTTGATTTTCCTCGGCGCGATTTTGACTACCTCATCACAAAACGCGAAGAAGTCGATACCCTATTCTGGTTACTCGCGGCATGCGGGAGCAACACAAATTCTTTGGAGACGTTTCTCAATTGTCCTAGTCCCTTTTTCTATCACCAGATTGTTACGTTTTTGTCAGGGGCACCTCACGTTTCTGTGTCCTTGTATATGAGACATGAGTCGAAGGAATGAGTTAGATGACGATGTTGGAAAAGTGATGGATGTTTCCTGTTCTGCTATAATCATGTCTAACCTGTCATGTTCTTTTTAAAACACGTCTCAGCGTTGTTCTTATGTTTGTTTGACTTCTTTCACGCAGCCTTGGCTGGGCCATGCTGCGTGGCGATACCCTGTGCTTTGAAGCCGAATTCTTCCCATGGTCATATGGCATGAGAGTTGGACCGATAGATGGACCTGTACAGCGATGAAGCTCGCGCTTCCGATCGCATTGGAGATCATTTCTTTCACACGAAGGCTGACCCGTCGGTAATGTTGCATGGGCTGGGATGGCCGTGTCGCCAAGCTCCCCGCCAAGGCATGGGTGTCGTGTCATGATGAGCACCTGGTTTGGGTTTGTCGGTATTAAGCGCCGAGATGGTGCAGGAATGACGTTTCATGTGTGGCGAGGCAATATCAATGATGAGACGAACAAACACCGCTTGGGGCTAAGCGCTGTTGGACAGAATGGTGCATACAATTGGGAGGGTCTCATATTATTGTGGGATGGCACTATTAGCTTGTTTGGCTTGTTCTGCCATCCACCTACCTATAGAAGCTGTACATAGTAGCTGCCATGTACACAACAAGCTACCTACTATGTAGTCTAATCTACCGCTCCTGCTTCTCCCGCTGTCTATCCTTCTGAAGTTCATGCTATAGCGTACTCTGGGTATAACTGATAATGTAGCATTGAAGAAGCACAGACGTTGGGGCAGGTTGACGCAAGCTGGTGGAACACTCTACTCCGGGTAGGTTGATAAATGATACCATCAGCGGCTGACTGAGAGCATGTCAGCTAAATGATTCGTCAACAGTACCAATCTGGGCTCTTGCCACGCCTCTGCCTACCAAACTTCGCGGGTTGATAATGCTTCAGCAGTTCACATTACGAAGGGTGCCCAGCTGACCTGAAACCCTTCAAAGTGTCACCCCTTATGTATGGAAACGAGCGCTGGCATGTATGTATACCAACCCACTTCTTGACACATTGACACCTACTCTGGGTCTTACTACTGAAATTACCCACATCTCGATCAATAGACGGCGAAAGTCCAGACACGGGGAAGGGGGGTGGGCTCGGCGGATCGGCGGGAGCGCATGAACTGCTGAAAATGATCAACACATGTGATTGGCAGCCATAACGCATTGTTCTTTTCTAGTCCAGGGATTTCATCCATCTGCAAACTGAAGTTGTGGCATCTTGTGATTTGCCTGCGGGTTGATTGATTGTTGAAAAGGGCCCAGACGGGAGGGGTTACGGACAAGCGAACGAATGGTGGCGAGCCTGGGGCAGTGGGCTTTTTTTTGTTGGTAAGACTACATAGCATTGCTTGGTAAGGTTTGGCTTATATGGAGGAGCTGAGGTTTATAGTGAGTGAGTGTACTTGCGGTTTGTCTAGTATGGAATGGGAGGGTTTGGACGATGTGTCGGGAAGGGACGGGAATGGTTCAAGCCTTTCCCGCAGCGCAACTGTTTGAGTACCTAGGTAGGTAGGTAGGTAGGTACCTCTATAAGTATAGGCTATAGATACCTGGAGGACTACGATAGCTAAGCAGGTCGTATATTGATGGAATAATAATCTAGTGGCTATTTTTGACATTGTTTAATCATGAATAGAAGCTACCTCACGATTTATGGTGAAAGTGTAAAATATAACTATATAGATAGGTAATGTAGCCAAAACGTCCAGGTAGTGAGTGGACAAGTCTGAAATATAAAAGGGATAAAACACGAGGTGATGCACTAAAAATGGTACACTTAGGTAACTAGTATCTGTCCCAGCCAGATGGGAGATGTCGTCGCGTTAGGGGGACCCTGGCGTAACGGCCCCACTCCAAATCAGCGCCCTAACCTCCTTTTCCTTAGCGGCTGTTGCCCGGCCATTGCCCTCTCGGTACGGTTTGTTGACTTTACGTCACTTGCCGTAAGTTGTGGGCTCATACAGCTGTTGCCCAACCACCTCGCAACTGCTGATAAGCCCAACCTAAGCAACACAGCCCCACACCAACTAGTGTAACCGCTTGCACGCACCCATTGCCCATAGAAACCGCGGGACAACGAGAACTACCGTTTCCCTGTTTGTCTCTATTCTGCTTCACTCACGTACATGACATTCCCTCACAATTCCACACATACACGCTACCACACGAATCATCACAGCACCGTCGTACTGGATCCAGCATTTTGTGTTAGGGATTGAAATCACCACACCATCGAGCTGATCGGAGAACCTCATCGTTGACTTGGCTGGGTTTTCCAGCGGAAACCCAACCTGCGAGCCGAGTCCCTGAAGAGAAACAACAACAGACGAACAATCATCGCTGCAATTGAATATCACACTCCTACAGCACATTGCAGCACATCTCATCAGGGCCACAGCCCCGTCATCTCCCACAATGGCACCACTCCTGCCAACGCTGGCAGCCCACGCCCGCAGCATCCTCTCCTCAGCCGCAGCCGCAACCACGCGCTCGCAGGCCGTGCAAACAGCCTCGGGCCACCTATCCCAACTAGGGCCGCTGGCTGCCCGCGCCATCCTGCTCGCCCGAGACGACGACAAGGACAAGGACAAGGACACGAACAAGGACCCGCTGACCCTGGACCCGTCGAGCGGCGTGACGAACCCGAACGACATCAACAACACCTTCATCTTCATCCTGTTCGGGCTGATCGGCGTAGCCTTTGTCGTCACGGGCATCTGGTTCTTCTTCTGGGCCAAGAACGGCGGCTTCTACTTCAAAGAGGACGACTGGGAGGACTACAAGTCGACGGTACTGCGCCGCCGGGGGCCCAACGGCACCCTCCTGTCCAACGCCACGCCCAGCACGAACCTGGGCGGCGGTTCCGTGTACAAGGATGTCGACGACGGCGCCACCGAGTATACGGGGGGCCTGACGCAGATGTCGGGCGACACAGGCGACACGGTGAGCACGCTGACGGGCATCACGGCGGGGGCGTCGGACATCGCGGGACGGGAGCGGCGGCGCCGCGCGCGCGAGAAGAAGGAGCGCGAGCAGGAGAAGAAACGCGACCGCAAGGCCAGGAAGAGCCACCGCAAGGTGGGCGAGGACGGCGCGCTGGTCGACGAGGACGCCGAGGCCGACGCGAAGCAGAACCTGCGCGCCTACCGCGCCGAGCGCCCCGCGCGCGTCGGCGGGCTCAACAAGGCGGCCGAGGGCTCCGAGTGGGACGGCTCCACGAACCCCGAGATGTCGACCGTTTCCGGCGGTGGCGAGCTGCTGCTGCACAACCGCCAGAGTACCCCCACGTCGACCCCGACCAAGGACAAGAACAAGGAGAAGGAGAAGGAGAAGGAGAAGCACAAGAGTCGTGGTGCGGATTACTACGAGACAGCCACCACCGAGATGTCCTACGACACCACCACCAGCACCACCTCCCAGAGCCAGAGCCAAGTACCGCCCAACAACACGAAAAAGGCAGGCGGTATCCGCAAGGTCTACAGCACGGCCGACCGCACCAACACGCGCGAGAACGAGCGTCTGCGCGCCGAGGCCCGACGTCTGGCAGAGAAGGGCCGCGCCGCAGGTGCGGGTCCATCATCGTCGCCCTCCTCCTCCTCCCAGTACACCTCGCGGCGGGACTTCAGCTACCAGCGCGCCGACCTGCGGGGTCCGGGAAGCGCCATTACCGAGGAGACGGGATCTCTGATAGGTGGTGGTGGTGCCGCCGCCGCCGTCGTGGCGGGCCGCGGACGCTACCTTCTACCGCCCACCACCGAGGTGGAGGAGGAGAGCGGCGATATCGCCGATGGCGGCGGCGGCGACCTCGGCACTAAGTCGTACCGGCACTACATCCCCGGCATCTCGTCTCCTTCGTCATCTGCTGTCTCCGGTAGTGGCGCGGGAAGCGCCGTCGGTAGCTCGGTTGCCGGGTCCGACCACACCGAGGACCGCCGCGAGAGACGCAGGAGGCGCGATGCGGAGCGGGCGGCGCGGGCGACTCGACGAGAGTAAGTAAGCGCGGCGGGCTAAGTAAGGTACGGTCGGAACGCGGAATAGGGAAAACGAAGTTTTCATCAAGAGGGTCGGTCATAGCGTAGTCGAGCTGGTCTTATGCTGTCCGTCTGTCCGGTAGTTGGCGTTTTTTTTTCCTTTTTTTTCGAGTACGAGCTGATGTATACAGATGAGCATACATCTGACATGATGGGACACGGAATACGTAACAGGCAGACAGGTTCACTCATTTCTACGTCCTTGATGATGGAGCCGTAGGGTAGACTGAATGGCTGGCTCGCGAAGCCCGCTGGCCATAGACCAACCGCGTCATGTAGAATAGGTACATACACGTTCACACAGGTAGACGATAATACATTGTGATCACGACAAAATGCGAAGCGGGGGGGTAATGACTGTGTATTGCGAACTATCCAACATCCTTATAAGAAAGAGCCAGTATAGCGAGATCCATCTAGGATTCAAGATTTTCCAAAGCCGGCCGGTGAGTAGGTTTACTGGGAACCCAAACGTTATGAAATACACATAGGGGGCGATCGTCAGTAAAGCAATCGGCTCTTAAATTCAGCAGATTCGAGCGGCCCGCGTCTAGAATATCATTGACATACGCTGGCTGATTTGCTGTTCGTCTACCTCGTCGATCTCGGTACTATAACTCGAAAGGCTCCCGTCAGCCGGTCTTCGCGGGAGTGGACAAAGCGAAGCAACGGCCATGAGATTGGAGGGGTTGTAGTTGTCAGACCCTAGCTAAGATGTGTAGAGGATGATATGGCAGTTCAGAACCGTAGTCGTTAGTCCCGGGCGTTAGTCTAAGCGTCTCCGTCCGCAGGACGCCAGTTGATCAGCAGAGGAGTATCGCTCAGTAACTACTGGGAGCGGAGACGATCGTCCTGATTTGGGGGCAAGATAGTCAGGGAAAGATATTGAAGTGTGGAAAGCGAAATGAAAGGATCGTAAAGTCGTTAGGCTTGTAGGGAAATGCCAAGCTTGCATTGTGCTGTCCGTTCTCGTCACCTTTAGCACTTAAAGGTAACCTGTCTGTTATCTGAAGGTGTCCTGGTAACCAGCCATTATAGGTTCCGCATATGTCCTTATCGCAGTAGCCCAAGCTTGCCAATCATAATCTTCTAGGTCGTAGGAGATGACGGCTAGAGATTTGAGAGAGAAAAGAAAATTGATGATAAAACGTGGTGTTTTCATAGATGGAGTGTCGTTAGTCGCTATACAGGATAAGAGCAACGGAGGGGAGAGGGAGATAAACACCCCCGGATTTCAACGTAATGGTATATATATATATATAGGTGCCGCTCAAAGGGCAACCTCGGGTCGTCTGATGGCGAGCAGAACGTTTACGTTCGTATTGTTTCATCTTCTCGACTTCTTGCTCGGTTTTTGCATTTTGTCATTCCAGCACTTGTCGACGGCGTATGAGACGCTGTCAAAATAGGGGTAAGGGATACGGCCAATGAAGAACACTTTAACGTTGTGTTCGATCGTGACTAGCTTTGAGTAGTTAACCCGAGACTCTCTCGCCAGTATCTCTCCTTCAGCATAGATCTCGAGCGGCACTGGATCAAAGCCTAGTTCAGGTTCATTTCTAAGGAGTTTAGGTCTCTGGCCCGCCGCATAGATAATGCCGTGTTTACTAGGTCGGACACCTTTTTTACCGCATCCTCGTCGATCATACGTCAAGATCGGCCTTCTTTGTTAGCAAATAACTGATAGGCCAGATGGGAGGGAGCCTTACACGCAGGTGCTGTGATGACTCTCATCTGTACTGACAATAATAAACCTACGGTAGCCTACATAAAACTGACCACCAGAACCGCTCATGGACCTGATATCGGAAATCGGGGCATCCCCAGGCACTTGACCTGTAGGCTCGGACCACAAGATCTTGAAGACCTATACCTAAACCTGTTAGAGGAAATCATGTAACTGTAGGCTTGAAGTAACATGGGATACTAACCTCGCCGGGCTGGAATTTATAAGAATTTTCTACAACGAACCCTGTTGTCTTCAGTACTGTCGATGGTACGGGTTCTGAGGGGGCTCAACTCACGATGGTCAATCGGTTCCACATTTCCCGGAGTCCCGCGAATTATTGATGTATCTACAAAATCGGAGCTTGGTGCATCTGTGAAATCCGACCGCGTTGAAATAGGCGTGCCACGAGGGGTTGTTTCAAGAACCCCGGGCTCGATTGGGTCTGCAAATGGCGAGGATTAGAGCCATATGGATGTGCGTGCAATGTTACTTACTCAGATCGTATGTACCAGGATAAATAGACCCAGAATCATAATGAACCCCAGAGGTAGATGATCCACCGGCGCGGCTGTTGCCAAGTAGTTCATCTCGACTTATCTTCAGAGCTTGTTCAAGCTCATAATCAGCACTATCATGGTCGTCTGGCTGAGGATAGTAGGAATTGCTAGTAGCCCTTCCGTAATCTTCCTGTTCAAGAGCAGGGCCTGAATCTGTCCATGTTAGTCCCAGTTACCGTTGTTACTAGACCTTCAGAACTAACGTTTGGGATAGTCATGTTGACTATAGGAGTTGGTCGTCGGTGTTACTGATCCGAGTCGACTGTGCTCTTCATTATAATGAATATCGTGTGAACTGCTGTTCAATACCCCTTTACCCTTGTCCCTATGCGAGTGCGAATGCGAGGGCGAATAGCCATGGCTATCGTCGTAGAATGTATCGTGCGTATACAGCGGAGACGCAGGAACGTCAGGGACTATCAAGGATAAGTGGTTGGTTAGTTTATAGTGTCCAAATACGGGGCTGGTGAGTGGATGTTGTACTCGAATGGTTGACTGGCGAGCCATTCTGCTCTGGATACGCGACATCTTGATTGTGGTCGTAGCCAGACGAGTTGACGTCAAGGCCACCAAGGCCTGCCGTCAGTTGGTCGATTGTAGTCTCGGTGCGAGGTGTACGCTGGTGGTCATTCGTAGTGACCACGCCGTTGTCCCACATGTACTCAACATGACCTTTCGGTTAAATTTTAGTATGTGAGCAATTGGAAATCTAGTGAAAACGCCAGGCGTTGGGGACACACCTTGCCAGTCTAATCGCTCGCAATAGTACCTCCCCTCGTTTTGATCCCATTTCCACTCACTCCATGAGCCCCACGACTGGGAATGGGAATTCTTTGCTGGATGCTTTTTTCCATGCATTGTACCATTTTGTAGCCCCGCCCTGTCATTGGAATAGTGGTCAACACGGGAAAGGCGCAGCTCGTGGCACGAGTAGCATCGGCTCCACGAATTCGTGGGCGATTAGCCGACGCTGCGTCTTCGCCTTAAATGCGCGATGCGGCTCTTCAGCTGCAGGCTCTACCCGACGTCGGACTCGGCCTGGGCAAGTAGCAGTATTAAGGCTCAGACGGAGAAGATGTGGGAGTCGGTGTTGCTGTACGCTACGCTAAACTGCTGGTTTGATCTAGATGTACTTTGTGCCTTGTGGTTGTGGCCCGGGAGAGACGACTGGCCGCCGAGGGGTAAAACAAGGTGTAGTTCTCAGACGGACCTCAAGACAGAACCTAAACTCACTTGAGGACCATGTGAGAATCAGATGGCGATGTGGGTAGGGGGATGGGTTTGCGCAGCAGGCTCAAAAGGGCAAGTCGAGGGCCCCGCTGGGTTAGATAGACTAGATGGCAGACTGCATGCTCCTCGGAACATTGGAGGCTAGATGGGTTAGTCCAAGTAGTGTACACGACGAGTTCTGTCTCATTCAGCGCCTCCCGGCTGCATCTCCCTGCCTGGAAAGGGTGGACCAGATGGGTCGACGCTCTGCTCTGGCTGTGTTGTTTCCAGTGCCGCAACGCGAACACTTCAACCCATAAGTAGGAATGACTACCTACTGGACTTAGGAAAATTGGGAATTTCCAAAAGCGTGCTCGAGCATGCCAACAACGCAACGATGACCCACAGACGATCGAGGGACAAGGCAAAAGACAAGGGTCTTGTGCGAGCCGAGCAGGTAGGACAGGACGAAGTACTGTACATTACTGCCTGTCGAACGGCTGTAGTGAGTCCCTGGCTGCAACGGTGTCGGTCGAAGAGCAAACACGCCAATGCAGCAGTGCAGCCAGTAGCGGAAGGCGGGCCATCGTAGCACAGCTTGATCCTTGGCGCGGTGCTGCCCACGAGGGGGTGTGAAGCGGATGGTGGACCAACGGAAAGCGTGTTGCCCAGTGCTTCCCTAACAGATGAGGCTCTGTCACAAGTATACAAGTATACGTATATAGGTACCTACCTACTATACATGTACCCATCAAACCCATCTGCAGCCGTTTCAGCGTCACGTACGCGTCGCCGGTGCGCCTGAAGCCTAACGTGGTGTACTACGTATTTGGAAGCCTGTACGTGCCGACCAGTGGCTGGCCGGGGTTAGGGTTGAGTCGAGCCCCCATGCGAGAGGAAGCTTACATGTAGGCGGACCGTGGTTGGGAAAGATGTGAGGCATGCAGCTAGCAGGAGCGTGATTAGCGATGCACACAATACACTACTAGGTAGGTATGATTTGGATTTTGTTATTGAGAGACGGGATGGGAAAGGAAGGGGCAACCGTCCGTTACGTATTAGCCCGTAAGACTGCAGGCGTGCTGAAGGAATTTACACATGTACCTGCCCCCAGCTAGGAGGTACCTAAGATACCTGCCGCCCTTCCTTAGTACCTGCTGGAGCTGCCGTATAATAATAGAACTACCTAAAAAACCATCAACAATCGGGAAGAAGGAGCTGGCTCCCGGGCTGATCTGGCTGATCTGGCTGATTTGGCTGATGGTGTACATACCGTACATACCGCACATACATACCTACACCTGCATCCTCCCCAAAACCACCGCCTACGGTCGCCTGCATCTGTGCGACTCCCTCCGTCTTTTTGATCTCTTGGACCACCTTACCTGCGCTGTGCAGCGCTGGCATCTGCTCGAAATCCCATCCCATCCCATCCATGATCCCTTCCGTCCCCACCTGCCGCCCAACACGATCCACCATTCCGGAACTCGCTATCTATCTTTAACTCATCTACATACTTTACCTATCCCGTCTAGCCTAGCGCTATCCGGTATCGCCAACCAAGGAACGGCCCGAGGACCGCCAAACCCACCATCCTATACTTACTACTAGGTACCTGCTTGTACCAACAACAGCCTCTGGTCCGGCATCATTAATTTTGGTCTCAGACGTAGAAAAGCAAGCAAACGAACAGACAGACAGACAAGAGAGTGAACCCTCGAATAAAATGTACAGTTCACTCCGGCAGTGAGCGTGTTGGCATGTCCATCCAGCGTTATCACCCGCTAGTAGTAGGTACTTACTTAGCCTTCAAGATGAACCATAATGCACATCCAGCGGGAGTCCAGCCGAGTCTATCTACTCTTAGACCGTCATGGCTCGCGACGTGAGCTTCTCAATCACCTCACTTGACTGCCCGGCCGATGAGGCCGATGAGGCCGACGAGGACGGTTCGACGGATCCCGATGGCTACTCGTCCGACTCCGATGATCATATGCACATCGGTGTCTCCCTGCGTCCCCCGCTACCGCTCGATTTTTCCAGCAGCTCTATATCCAAAAGCCTGCCGTCGAGGCTAGCTGGACGCATCGCACCGCGGGGACCTGGGCCAGTAGCTCGCAGCAAGTCAGCACACCCGCGTTCAAAATGGCAGTACCAACACGCGTCGGACCCTCCACCGCGACCGCCGCCGCCGCCACTTCCGCCTCCTCTCACTCGACCAATATCAAATCCAATATCGCGACCGTCAGCTAGACATGATAGACGGCGTAGTGACTTGGCCGAGCCGCAATACGGGTATGATGATAGGAGCCACGGCAATGACCGTGACAGTTTCTACAGTTCCCCATTCGACAGTGGTGAGCCGGAGGTTGAAGTAAAAGGGGAGTCAGACCACGTTCGGCGCCTGAGGGAGTACTATGTCGGATTACAAACTCAGCGATCGTCGCTATTAGCAAATTTCAATAACACACTATCCCACGTTCATAGATTACGACAGAGTAAGGACGAGGTTGATCGGAAATTCATGGCTGCTGCTCGAGCACTGCTTCCCGATAGTATACACCTACATCAACTCCACCAACTTTTCAACACCATGCAGAACACCCGAGATGAGTACCATGAAGCCGAGAAACGCCTTCAAGAGGTCGTGGATGAGCTACAGCACGGCCAAGAGGATCTGCAATCACAAGAAGCGGCTTTCTACAAGACTGCTATGAACGCATTGGGGACAACTCTCTTGAGTATCGACAAGGACCAAAACAGCCCCTCGGTTGAGAGTGAAGATGTGTACTTGCGTGGTATTTCCGGTGATCGTCCAGAGATTGTCCATCCGCTTTACGAGAAGCTACGTGTAGCTTTTGGGGAACTGCAACTAGCTAAAGAGCTCCTAGCGAATACACAGATGAAGCGAGCCGCACTTAATGCTCGAAAAACTCAACCATTGACGGAAGATAGCCTTGATTTACTCGAACAAACGTACGGGGATGTTGGAAGGAAGAAGGCGCTCGAGTTGAGAACCATGGCACTTATGACAGATGAAGATGTCGAACAACTACAAGAGTATGACGTGTTAGAGCAGGATGCAAGGCAAGGCATCGAAATATATACGGAAAAGGTTAGAATACTGCAACGGGAATGCAGAGAGAATGGCGTGTTGCCCTCGTCCTCCTATTTTCAGCAAGAAGACTTTGGACTTGACTCTTTTTACCGAGATGAGATACGCCTTCCACCTAGTCCGTTCGACAGCAAAGATGAATCTGCTACTTTGGCACATCCGGTCTTCCCCCTCCTCCTCTCTAATCCAACACACCTGCTCCACGGTTTCCCACAGACCTCGTTACAATCCCTAAGAAGAGCTCTCCAGCTTCCCCTTAATGCACCAGTAAGGGCGAAGAAGGTGAAGGAAGCTGCACGCGAAGCGAACATGCACTCACTGCTATCTACCTTCGAATCGGAAGATAAAAGCGAATATATCAATCGCTGGCTACTACACAAGCTCCATCATTCCGCCATGGAAGCCGAGCTGCTTTGGACAACGTTCCGGTCCAGATTGAAGATCTTAGACATTGACCGTTGGCAGCGGGACGTGCTTAACTTCTGGTGGCGCGACGACCTCGTGGACTCTGTATCTGTGAGCATCGGAGACAATGGCACTGACAGAGCCTCGAAATTTGTCGGCTCTCGCGTTGAATTCAGCACACTTCCTTACTCGGACTCTGGACAGTTAGATGGTCTAAGGAATTGGAAATTGGACGATTCATGGCTATGAAAAACCACATCAGCATGTCTAACCCAGGGAGTAACACTCCTCTCAGTGGTCAGACTTCTCCAAGGGAGTGGTTCAAGCGCATTAGCTGTGCCCATACGATAAACAGCCTTTTTTTTGCTTCTCTGTATTCCATTTATTGAAAGCAAGGGCGCCAGGTTGACCTACACAATACGATGATACCCCGGAGGATGTTCGGATTCTTGTATTTTCTATGTAATGACCCGTCCCGTCCTCCATTGTTTGACATTTAGCTGGCTGTAACCCCTAAAGGGGTCTCCGAGCGAACCGGGGTATTTGGGATAGTTCGTGCGTAAGGAATCTCGCCGACGTACAGCAGACGGCTGATCGCACAGAATCATATTCCCTTGCCACCTGGTTTCTCGTCAAATGTGTATAACTGAGTAATAAATTATCACAAATCCATATCTACTGTTTCAGAAAGCGTTCCTAAGCCATTCTCTGTAGCCCCCTTTTAACTGTACCCCTTACGGCTGGTAGCTTTAGGTCTGCCTGTCGAACCCGCCTAGTCAGAACGGGCCGAACCGTTCCCCGTCAACGGTTGCTACAACCTGCTTCACCACTACGGCGTTGCAATTGCCTTATCGTCACTTTAGGACATGCGAGGCAAGGAGGCTCAACATTTGCAAGGGAGTAGAGTGACTTTTCAATGAAGTTACAACGTTAAGGTCTACCTGTCCCGATTCGGCTCCAACCACGCACTCGGGCTAACTAGGTTCCCTGGCCCATTTGTGTTGAATCTCCCCGGACTTTGTGGATGGACATACTTAACAGCCCGATACTATTGCATATGTAGGGAGTCCAAACTGGGTGTCGCGACTCCAACGAAGAATGACCCACAGAGTCGTAGAACGATTTAGATTTTCCTTCTCTCACTACAGTATACTTTCTAGGTCTTCCCAGCTAGCCGTAAGTCTTCAGTGTGGAAGTAGCAATAGAACGAATGAGCTTTACTTCGACCCTTTTCTATCCCCTCGAAACGGTGAAGGTATTGTGTCCGACGAGCACATCCCTAATCAATCTAGCCGCAGCTTACCCATCAGCATCCCTATTCATTAAACATTAGTCGGGGGAGCTGGCCCCTCCGTAGTCCTCCATGCACTACCAAGGAGGGTCGGAACTAATCACGATAGGCCGCGAGGGAAATGAGGTTGCGCTTCCTACATAATACTACTGTATGAAACCCCACGCAGGCATATTTTGGAGGGCCAGACAGACAAGTACGTTTATTTTAGTCCGAGTAGACTTTGAAGTAACGGTCTTTCTATTCGACGCAGCGACACCACTTACACGTGTACTCGCGTATGTTGGTCGACATACATACATTCTAGTAGCTATGCGGCTAGACTAGGAGCTGTTCAGTGGATAGGTAGGCAGATAACGACACCCCTTGATGCATGGCTGACGGGATAGAGACGATGTATGAGGAGAGAAGGAAAAGATCGTTCATGATTAGACTAGTGGCGCCCTGTTCGTCCAATACACGGCCCGTCCGACCTCCAGGTCCGAACCGGTGAACGGAATGATAGCACTCGGCCGATGAAGAACAGGACATACACGCACATTAGTGTACACGCAGGTAAGACGAAGGCGCCTGGAGCATTCAACTCGGTTGGGGTGTCCAACTTGGAGAGCCATGCACAGGTTTGAAGGGAGCTGGAACTGGGATAGGTAACCAACCTCTCTTTCTGCGCAGGTATCTGACCCGCTAGCCTGGGCTGCGTTCGACGGCGGTGCGACAGAGAACAGACGAACGAACGAGAGGAATTGGGGTAGGACGTGGGATACGAAGAGACAGGCGAGACTTTTTGCTGCAAGGTACGCCGACGGCACGGCTCGATAATTTTTTTAGAATATTCCAATTTTGCCCTTTCCGATGAAAATGCAATACTTATCCGATTGGGCCTTGTTTTGCCGACGAGGTCACTTCAAAGGTTTGTGTTACACGTTCTCAGCGTAACCGATACGGGTCCCACTAAGACGGATTGCCCCGAATGAGGTATTGTATGTGGTAGGTAGCTCCAGCATACCGGTATACACCAGGATCGGGTTGCCGTCCAGGTTTTCGGGAAATGTGGGGTAATTACCTGCCTACATATGTACCTAGGTATATTACCTACATATGTACCTTGCCTACCTACTTAGTACTTGAAAAGGCAGAAAAACGGTGGGTAAGACGAGAAAGGGTCATTCATGCAGGACATATCTATCGTAAATGATCCATCCATCGCAGAGAGGCGTCGACTCCAAACTTTTTTTACAAGCAAAAAACCTGCCTATTTTTCAGCCTACCTACCCGACTCCGTCTATCCTCAGGCTGAACGAATAAGTGAGCAGACCTCACCTATAGAAAGCACAATCCCTCCAGCCTGCCTGAGCTCCAAACGAAAGAAAGAAAGAAAAACACCCCATCTTCGACCGGACCCATACGAGAAAGTCTCGTCACGAAATGCGCCCGAACATGATTATCCTCCAAGGCGTCACGCGCACAGATAGATCCATGTCACCACCCAGCTCATCCCAGTCGCTTGGTTCACACCCACGCAGCTAGTACTCACCGTAGCAACGTACATTAGCCGACTTGGGGGGAGTGGACGTCGTGTGGGATGCGAGTCGGTCTGACTGGACTGACTTGACGGACGGAACAAGACGGATAGATGCCTTAGCCTGCCCTAACCCCAGCCTACCTCTCTCTACCTCTCTACCTAACCTACATGCATACATTGTGACTCTGTCTGTCTGTTTGTCTGACTGACTATATGTCTGACTGACTATCTGACCCCGTACTGTACATGTTACATATATCACGACATGCCTGTCTTATTACTGGCATCATGCGGCTGCCTACTTCGCATGATGGTGTAAGTCCTGTCCTTCACATACTTACGCATTGTTCGTACCCTACGCGAGGGACGCCACGATGTGCGAAATGTCGGTGAAGCCTTGCCGTCGTTTTGTGACAGGATAATCGAATTTTATGATTCTTTTCTTGGCACAGGGCGTGAGGCTGGCGGACGGACGGACGGACAGACAGCACAAAAACGAACAACATTTACCGGTAAGGCTGCGGGACCGAGAGAGGTATTGACGTGCCTCTCTACCGTCCATAGGACCGAGCGAGTAAGTGGGATGGAACTATCTATCTCACTCGGACATCCTCGGTTTGGGGCTTAAGCGGGCACAGGACTCACTCCTTCGATTCCTTCCGGCAACCAGGCTGTGGTGGACTGATTTTCCTCGGGTTTTGCTTTTTGTGTTTTGCTCGCCATGATTATGAGTCTTACTTGTCTGTCTGCCTGCCTGCCTGGACTGCTTTTGACTCGTCTTCTCGTTTTCGGGTCGACTTGGGGATTGATCAGGTATCGACGGATCGACATGACCTCGTTTTCGTTTACCATCTCGCCCTGCTTCCTTCCTACCATGCATGGGCTGGCTGCCTCGTGTTTTGTATACGAGACAGACACATCTCCTTCGACAATACAGAAAGTGTTTGCGTTGGAGGACTTTGTTGTCGATTAACCCCCCGTTTACATAACGGTTGCTGTTTCTTACGTACCTCGAAGAAGGCTAAAGCTGTTTGTGCCTTCCTTGGGTATCTCCTGGGGGTGTAAGTTTCCGTAGCCTTGATGAGGTAGATGTTTTTGAAAACGCATATGTATCTGTGACTTTTGTTCGCTAATATCAATTTTAATTTTAACAAGAGCTTTATAATTTCAATAAAAGCCTTTTCATATTAATAAAACCTCTATTATGGCTTCTGTATTCCAATTATCGTAATTGGTCTATACATCCCCGTATTGCGTACCTCAAACGCTCCAGAAAAGCTGTCGCAACCCCTAGAATGGAAGAGTTAAGGGCGGTGATGTATACCAACGAAGTAAACAAGCACAGTGATTTACGTAGTCATATATAGCCAACCTAGGTATTCATGTGCGGTCTGTGTCTTTGTGAATGTTTCTCGCCTGAGAGTTGCTGGAAGTGGACCAAGAACGATAGTTGGGTCGGTTTGCTATGTCTGAGATCTCCGCCACGTAGTTTTTCATCCTCTTCTCTCATGTACGCTAATCGGTTTTTGCCTCCCTAACCCAATTTGTGACTTACAACGCACATAGGAAAGTATCACCACACTTCTCGCAAGAGGCCTTTGCTCTCCACTAGCAGACCCTTTTCAAAAATGAGATTTATAGAGATAATGAAACGATGAAGCGAGTAACAATGCTCCGGGTTTCGAATAACCTTGCTAACATTCATTTCCTGGACTGTACTGTATTGTCAACGGCGGCATATCAAGGGACAGCCCTCGTTCATCATGCTACCACCGTAGATATCAACCTCTTACAAATATAATGTGCCACCTTAGCAATTAGGTTAGCTTCGCTTTGAATCACGGATACTGCCGTCTATGCCTATTTTTTATTGCAGCCGTACACGCGGGACAAAAGAGGATGGAAATGAGACTAATACTGTTTTTTAGGCTACCAATTGCGCAGGCGTTCGCATCGAGACGTGGTGAGCGAGCTTCCTGTAAACCTCGATCTGGGTGGCCAATACTAGCTTTCAAATCCCAATCAGGTCCGATGTTCGAACCTGGGGGCACCTAAGGCCCCGTCGTCTTGATATAGACACGCACACCAATGCGATCTTCTCGAAGAAACAGGTTGTGCTCAGAACCTTTTGTATTTTGGGGTAACCACGAATATTTATTTCGTTTCGCGAAAGTTGCATGCCAGAAACCTAGACCCTATGCTTTACGTACCGCCTTGACACCTGGAGTTAAAGCAACTAAATCCCCAACCGACCAGCCATCATATCGTCACATCCCTCGACCCCGTCCGTTTTTTAAGACGAGGTGATGGCCTTCCTGATGCGAGCACCTCGTTGTCTCGAGGAAAGGTGAGCGACCTCACGGGACTGAACCTGCTCCGACTTCTGGACAACCTCCTCACCCTCGGTCAGGATGAGCTCGATGTGGCAGGGGTTCGACATGTAGGGGTTGATCTGTAGCAAATAAGGTTAGAACTACGCCCCATAGACATCTAGATCGATGGCAGAAGCCGGGGGATGGATTGGTTGGGACGGAACATACACGACCGTGAGCACGGTATGTGCGTCTTCGCTGCTTGGGGGCCTGGTTGACCTGGATGTGCTTGACGATGAGGTTGCTGGTGTCGAGACCCTTAGCATCGGCGTTGGACTCGGCGTTCTTCAGGAGACCGAGCAGGAACTCGGCAGACTTGACGGGCCAACGGGCGCGGGAAACACCGAATTGCTTTCCTATTCAACCAATACCGTCAGCATCCTACTTCTTATACTTCAATCCACGCGCCAATTCGCAAAACCGGCTCTCCAATTCGCCTAACCAGGATCCCGCCTCTTTCCAAGTGGTACCAGTTCTCCATCGAAAAAATGGCTTTTCCAAACGAGTGCATGTGAGCCGTACCTTGAGCAGTTCGGCCAGTGCTGCCAGCGTATCGTCGCATGGGAACGGCCTCGGTCTTCTCCTGGACGTTCTCGAGGAACTTGACGGCGCGGGTCAACTTCCAGCCATTGATGGCCTGGGCGGTCTCGCGGGTGTTCTTGAAGGAGACTCGCAGGTAGGAACCGCGGGCGCGGGCCGACTTCGCGGGCTCGATCTCGGTGGCAGCGTATCGAACCTGGAAAGCAAAGAAAGTCGTCGTCAGCCCATGGTCCAAGACTCCGATATTTCACCCCCTCCTCAACATGGGTATTTCCGGGGTGGTTCGAGAGAAACCGTGTCGAAAAGGAGCGGGAAACGGTGCAACGGTGTATTAGAGGTTTCGCATGCGACGAGAGCGACTGCTGTGATTAGGATTCGTTCTCACGTACCATTTTGGCTGCTGTGCTGTGGGTGGTTAGTTGAGATGAAGTCGGTGTCGTTGGTGATTGAAATGTTTGGCGAAATTCTTGGATGCAAAAATGGTTTTCAGCAAAAGTTGTGCCCTCACTAAAGCCCTCGGTACGTACCTCGCGTGGCTTGGCCGCGATTGGGTGATTGAGGGGAGAGGAAGCTGGGATGTGGGGCTAGCAGAAGAGCCCCAGCTCTTGCCAGTGCAGTGAGGAACTAAGACTCAGAGCTACTTACAATCAAAGCCCCACCCAAGCAAGTACCCAGGTACCCCTCTACTCTACTCTCAACTGCCAATGTTGCTCCACCGGCAGATCCTCGGTGGCTTCCGGAAGGAAAACGCTCGGATCACGTTGAGCATCGAAAGCTCCATCTGCCTATCGATATCGATAGCTCGAACCTTAGAGGAAAATTTATTTCGAGGAATAGCTTCGTACTTAAAGTTCCTGTCGCAAGCTCTCACACCCCGACATACCAATCCTCGGTGCACGAGCAAGTCCCAATTACCCCACCAACAATCCAACCCAACGATGTCCTTCACACGAGGTGGACGAGGTGCCCCCCGCGGCGGTGGTCGCGGTGGTTTTGGCGATCGCGGTGGTTTCGGCGGTGGCCGCGGCAGAGGCGGCGGTGATCGCGGTGGCAGAGGTGGTGGTCGTGGAGGCTTTGGCGGCCGTGGTGGTTTCGGAGGTGATCGAGGTCGAGGCGGTGCTCGCGGTTTGTCATGCCCCAGGCCTCCCTATGCCAATTGATTTCTGACGGGTACGATTAGGCCGTGGAGCTCCCCGAGGCGGCGGCCGTGGTGGTCGCGGAGGAGGCAAGCCTGGTGGTGCTGGAGCCAGGGTCGTGGTGGAACCGGTATGTGCTTCCCTCTTTACTGACGCCGCAAAACTGGCAATAGAACGACCGATTAACAGTACCAATATAGCATCGTCAGTAAGTGCATGACAATACTTGCTTCTCGGCAAAGATGGGTGCTAACTTGGCCATCAAGCGCTGGTATCTTCGTATCTCGCGGTAAGTAACCCAGCGGCCGAGCCCGTGTCTAGAGCTATAGACTTTACCAACCCCGTATCGAACGTACAACAGACTGGTTACTAACTCTGCTCTCTAGGCAAGGAAGATCGTAAGTACCCTCGAATCTTAAAATCCCTCTTCGGCAGGTTAAAGCAGGGGGGCATTCTCAAAAACGAGCTCCCTACCTCGCATACCGCCGTGCATGACCGAATCTTGTCTGGCTTCTTCTGGAGACCTGCCCTAACTCTTAGCTCACCAGATCTTCTCACACGCTCGGTTGCCCCTGGTATTGAAGTGGGTAAGTAAAATCTCGAGTACTTTTCCCGTTCTGCAGGCAATATGTTCTAACCATCGCTAACCAATTCACAGTAAGTAGTCCGAACCCCGAGGTCAAGCGAGATTGAAGCGCCCCGTCCTCGATAGAGTCTGACCACGATCCCTGATGCTTGGAATCGTCTATTAACATGACGGTGTGAAAAGTATGGCGAGAAGCGAATTTCAGTCGACGAAGCAACAAAGGACGCCGAAGGCGCCTCCGTGACCACCAAGGTTGAATACAGAATTTGGGTACGCATTGAAGTTTTTATTACCCTCTTTTCAGCAGATCTGGCTCGTTACGATGGGATACTCGAGACTCTGCTATGATTTTTTTGGGGTTGTACAGCAACGCTAATTGATATCGCACAGAACCCTTTCCGTTCGAAGTTGGCCGCAGCAGTTATTGGTGGTATTGATAATATCTTTATTGCCCCCGGAAAGAAGGTCCTGTATCTGGGAGCCGCTTCCGGTACATCTGTATCCCATGGTACGTCATTCCACGAGAGGACGATGTGGTGATATCAGGTGGATGACGGTTACTAACTGCAAATCGATTAGTCGCCGATATAGTAGGACCGACAGGCAACGTCTATGCAGTCGAGTTCAGTCACCGATCTGGACGTGACCTTGTAAGTTATATACGAGTCCCTCAATGGTTGGGATCTCTAACCTTTCTACTAGACCACAATGGCCCAGCAAAGGACCAACGTAATACCGAGTACGATATGCCGAATTACTCTTTCCCCTATTATCACCGTTTTGAGCTCTACTATTACCCCTAAACACGTAAGGATTACCGTAGCTGTTACTGACATTCGGTTCAATAGTCGTTGAAGACGCTCGTCATCCTCTGAAATATCGCATGCTAGTCCCCATGGTAGACGCTATTTTCCTCGTAAGTTCACCATTTATATTTAGATGTAAAATAGGAGTGCTTCTCTAATGCTGGTCGAAGGATGTTGCCCAACCCGATCAAGCCCGTATCGCCTTATTGAACGCAGCATTATTCTTAAAGATTGGTGGAGGTATTGTTATCTCTATTAAGGCCAATTGTATAGACAGCACAGCTGCACCTGAGGCAGTCTTTGCGGCCGAGGTGCAGAAGCTGCGCCAAGGAGGCCTTAAACCACTTGAACAACTGTAAGTGCTTCTGACTCTTTCACTTGATAATCACTAAGACTAATAATTCGGCGAACAGGACTTTGGGTATGTACATATGTGTGGTCAAACGAAAATGCAGGGCTAACACGCACTTCCAGAACCGTACGAACGTGACCATGCTGTTGGTAAGTATCTCATCAAATTATGCCAGCTAATAAACCGTAGCTGACTTGATATAGTTATTGGCAGATATGAGGGTCCAAAATAGACACTTTAAGCATAATACTGTCATAGAATGTATGATGGTCCTATCTCACATTGGGTGGGTTTTCATCAGGCAACGGCGATCGGCGTTATGTAATGACTTGGGCTATAATTTTATCAGGTTTCCTCATCGGAAAGTCCGTACCTATCTGTGTCCGATACCACTCAGGCTCGGTCTGTTCCCACGCAATACAAATGTTCTCAAAAGTGCATATTATGCTTATCCCCACGATGGTTCCGAATCTCTTGCGACGGGTAGAAGCTCAGCAAGCGTGCGATGTCTCTCTATCTTGTAAAAACCGAGAAGTTAACGAGATGGACTCCTAAATAGGTTCTGTGTCTCTCGCCTGTCCTCTCGCCGTGGAAGTTTCGGCATTCTTAGAACCCAGCCTGTTCTGCATTTCCAATCATACGTCTTGAAGTGCCACCAGTCTCACTTTACTGTGTTCGTTCGACGTGTTAAGATACTCGATGTCATTAACTTCAAACGGCATTTCATGTTATTGCCATCGAGAAAGGCGGCGTTTCAGGCGGCGATATCATTTTCGCAGACTGCAAAGTGAGAGCGGGATTCCCCCATGAATTGCTGGTGTTCATCTGGCCCCAGACAGAGGCATTCCCAGGTGCCGAATCGTCGATTTCCCATACACCGCCATTGCTACTCCCCATTGAAAATCCCGGGTCGAGCGCCCCAGGCCGAAGTCCCCACGGCCCCGTGTTGCAGTTTGTGTTTGCCCCCAGAGCAGCAGCAGCGCCTCCTCCCATAACCAAGCCACCGTCATGTTGCTGTTGCTCCTGCGCCAATCCTCTATTCCCTCCTGTCGAAATTGGGGTTGTGATGGAGGTGCCACCGGTTGTTGCCGCCGCCGCCGCGAGGATCAAGACGCGCACCACCGGCTCCGGCTGCCAGTCCATCTCGTCCGCAGCACCCCTGTCCACCCCGACCTCGTCGCTCCAGCTGTTGAGAACCTCGGAGGCGCGCATGATTGCCGAACCGAGCCAGTCACGCAGCGTCAGGTTCGCGCGGCGCACCGTGCTGCACTCGGTGCAGAAGCGGGCGAGTCGCGCTGGGCTGGAGGATCGTGGGGCGGATGATGGGGGTCGGTTTCCGTTGCGATTATTGCGTCTGTTTTGGGTTCGAGTGTGGTTGGTGTCATTGTTGCCCTCATTGTTGTTATTTGTCGCTGAAGTGGCGTTGGTGTGTCTCTGCCCGTTATGATGATGATTATGTTGCTGGGGGTTTCGATTCCTGTGTCCTTGCTTGTCACCACGGTTGCGATTTCGATTCTCATTCCCGCGGAACCTTGATCCCTGCTCGTCGTGGAATGTCAATCCGTCTAGGTCGAACTTTTCGAAGGGATTGGTGAAACGACCGAACGGGTTACGATTCTTCGACTTCCTGTCATCCCTATTCTGCTGCCCATTACTGTTTTTGTTGTTATTGTGGTTGCTGTATCTCCTTCCACGACGTTGGTTAAATGAGGGAGAGTTGTTGTTCTCGACATCGTACATGGGGTAGTCATCGTCGCGATCCAGATTATTCCTCGGACCATTGCTATTCTTGCGATCAGTGCGGCCTCGACGGTTCTTTCTCCTTGTTCTTGCCATGACGAGTTGGATGTGTCTCTCTGCCTTTCAGGAAAGGGTGGAAGAGTTGGTCAGTCACATTGAGGAGGATGCCAGGTCTTCTGGCAGTTCAGTGGGTGTAGTTTGGACGATAGGTCGCTCTCTTGACTTCTGGCTAGCTTATTCAAGATCTTAGAGCTCTGGGGAGAGAGGGCTGGCAATGAGGTTGGTTATATCACGGCCCTTGAAGTCAATACAAATGAAAGAGGCGAGCGAAACCCCTTTTACTTAACTCTTTCTACATCTTGAAGCTTCGTGTGAGGATTTCAACCCGTCTGAGTGAGTAACAATGTTCCACTTTCGGCAAAGTGAATGTGACAGCCTGCGAAACCCACGGACATTTTGGTTTTGAAGTTGGGGGAGGACAAAGACACGTCATTGCCTTGTGTATGTGATCCCTTATGAGATGGGAGGCCAGAGATGATGGGTCTAGAATATTTCTAGAAGGTGAGGGCTGTGCTCATCTTATCGTACGAGGTGACAAAGGAGGTCTTACAAGCGATTCATCATGATAGTCCTTGTTTTCACTGTACCTCACTCATTATACATGACATCAGGCCTATTTGAGGTAGGATAAGGTGAAGAGAGAGACAGTGTCTAGAATGTCTATCTTAGAGTCCTTGCTATATCGTATTTCTTTCTATATAGGTCTTCATTCGTCACAAGGCGTCGTTGCCTCGTAGTCTGCGGTATTCCGAAAGAAAGCAGAAGTAATACACAGGGGAGAAGACCGGTCTTGAGAGGTATATATCTACTAGGAGTTTAGGGCATTCTAGATAGACAGTCATAGGCCAAGTCGCTTGCCAAATGCTCAGACGATTTCTCACCTTTTATTTGGCCTTGAGCGCTCATAATCGGGACGTTATATACGTTATATATTCATTCAGTCTTCAGATCAACCACTACTCCAATCTTGTGGCTCAAGAGTGCCATTTATTACAACACTTCTGAACCCGATCTTCTAAAGGCTGAATATGGCTGGTGACATATATCTCGATGTAATAGTCGTTTGGTTATCATAGAGGGCTGGATCTCGAAACTCTTGTTATATCACGGAGGTCTTAGAATATCGATATGAGCCTAGAGACAACATTGTGATTGTCTCCATGTAAACGCCGCCTGTAGGGGGGAAGGATAGCACAAGTTAGACTGCAAGGTATAATAACCCATGAAACCTATTAGTAGCTTAATAAAATCGCTGTGTTTTAGGTCTTATGAACATCTCCGCGTTGATAAAACTGTTACTCAACTCTATCCAGAAGCTAAGGATCATCATTTCATGTTCAGCCACTAGCATGCCCTCTTAGTCTCCGAGTTCTATTTTCTCAAATTTGATGTTTAAATTCACGGACATTTGAACATAGCCTCGGATGTAACGTCTCTCTACGGCTCTTTTGTGGTAGACCTCTGGTCCAATAACGAGAATAGTCTTGGTGACTCTGCGGAGAAACACATCACAGCAAAACTACGCTTGAACAGGGGCGTCGTGCCAGGGCGTCTCTTAACCGATGTAGTCGTAAGTTATTTATGCATCGTGATATTGATTCCATCGGTGGTTAAATTTAGTATCCTTTTAGGCATTTTCGCCCTTCTGATGATATGTCTTCCCCTTAGCTGCGGGAGAGGTGGCACCATCGCCCTGTTCCACGAGCTGAGATAGCTGAGCCATGGTACTGGGTTCCAGTATCCAACATTTTGGACCTGTGCGATGTTATGCTCTGCAGGTACCTGGCCATTAACACGCCCTACATATAGGTGTACGACCAGAAGACAGTTTTCGTCCTTCGGTACTCCAATGCTTGGGTAATATGACATGTAAATCATATCATGGCTGTATCCACGATTGGGGCATCGGTAACACTCCGTGGTGCTTGTGGGTTTGTGTTTTTTTTTTTTTTTTTCCTTGGGGCGCATTAACTCCTCCCTCGGATTCTAAGCACAAGCCAGGGGTTCTAGGACAGGAGTGAAAGCGTCTAGTATATACCATTCTTGAAACGCCACCTACCTATTGCTCTCCCATGTACAGGTGTACAGAGTTAGTAGGTATTAAAAGACGGATATGTGCGGTGAGTATGGATAAGGCTTCAAGCAGATAGATAGATAGTGAAACAAGGGACAAGCTCTACGAGATGCGGGCGCTCGATCTAGTGCGTTCACTTTATAGGTCGTTGTCTCGCGTGCCCTATCTACACATGCACGCGCTGGCACTCAACTGAGAATGGTAAAGATGTTAAGTAACTCTATAACAGTATCTAAGAGTTGCTGGTAACTTATTTGCTAATTCATGTAACGCATCAACTGTTGAGCTTGATCGCCAAGATGCGACAGACCCCCCGACTACTCAAGCCTCCGTAAACTCGGAGCGCCAGTTGACCGGTCGACGATATGACGGGGCCGCGGGATGTTCGATATCTCTCCAGTCAAGTTGAATACGAGTAGCTATAATTTAGAATCAGGAGAGGATAACGTGATGTTTATTGCCAGCCTAATATATCGAAAACTTGATATTTATTGCCCCTCCAACCTCTCGATATTTCGGGCCTCCACGAAACTCGAGATGGACACTGAATGAGAACGACACCAGTTTTTTTACTTATTGCTCCGTTGTATACGCCATGAACGAATGTCATGAGGGCACCTAAACGTTCGACTAACAAGTTATACTTAAGATAAATTCAACCCTATTCGCTTATACAAACGACCGCTTTAACTTAGGGAGGTTAGGGGCGGCGGTCGTTGCAACTACAATAGTCTCATGCAGCCCCCTACCGGTCCGGTAATTCGCCCCGTCGACTGGAAAACGGCGGCTATTTGCGTACAATATGCCTCTGTGTTGGTCTCGCCCACAGCAGCAGCGGATAGTGCCGCTTGGCACAGGTAATATGTATGTACGTTACGTACGAGTATTAAGGTCTAGACTACACAAAAGTGACAAGGTCGACGGAGGGGGGAAATTAATGGACCAGAACGATGGTACTCTGAGATGGTATTGTAAATGGGGCGGTTACGGCGCATCATGATACTCGATCATGCCATCTAATAATGTATACGGTAGCATACACTATGTTATCCAATGGAATATTTCAAGCACAGTATGAGAGTTCCTGCGTCACGCACTTCGACAGCAACAACTTGGGTTAGGTAGGTAACGAAAAGAAGGGTTAGGTAGGTACCTCGTCGTAACCTGCGTAATACTGTACTTCGCTTTTCGTCTCTCCCTTGCTGCCGTGCGGCTCTTTGAGTTGCGATGTGTCGTAAGCACGTCAACAGGCATTAGCCTCCATACTACCTACCTGCACATATCATCCATCCCCTTGCCCGCGAGTCGACGCACTACCTACTGTATCTGATGATGATGATGACGACGATGGAGCGGTGTGCTGCCCATATATGAGTTGGGTCAAATGACTATGCAGAGTACCCTACCTACAGTACCTACCTACCTCTCCCTCTACACCTAGGTACTGTACCTACATGATGTAAATCTGCTCCTGCACTTGGGTTTTATTTCCTGTGCCTCACGACCGCAGAAGAAGCGCCCCGAGGGCGTAGAGAGCTATTGGTTGAACTGGAGACCCTAGACTATAACTATAACTAGATAGAAAGACTAGTATAGAAAAGACAGGACGCGTTTCATGGTATGGCTAGGGTTCCGCGGATTCGGTATCTTTCAGGTAGGTAATCGACCGGGGAATATTAGTGAACCAGAAAACCGAAAACCCCGGAAAAACCAAATCAGCTATCTATCTACAGTATACCCGGAGGGTCTCGCACGCCAGGTCTTGAGGGGGCGGTTGTATACGCATATCAAGACCGCCGAATTCCATCATTACTATCATTCTCTCCTGATTTGCCAGTCAGACCAGACCGGTCAAGAGAAGGGCCGGCGAAAGTGCTATCTGGTGTATGTGCCGTATGTGCGTGTATGCATATGTGTGTGTGTGTGTGTGTGTGTGTGTGAGTGTGTGTAGGTAAGCAATGTGGTGTAGATGCCGCGGTAGATGCAGCCCTAGACTAGACACACAGCCACGGGTTTAGCTCTACACTAGGGGACTAAGTAAGGGGAGGGGGAGGGGATTCAGAGAGTTTGACGTGCTACTGAGAGAAAGCAAGAAGGGCGGTCTGTCCGGCCAAGACCGTTCCATCTCAGACCGGACGGAGGCCTCGTCATGTGGGTTGTGTGTCTCCGGTCCCATGATATCATTGTACCTATCTTCTGTACAGTAGATAGACAATGCCTTACTTGCATGGAAAAAAGCAATAGAGCAAACATAAAAAAAACAAAAAAACACGGGGAAGAAGACGAATGGGGACAAGTGGGGACGGGCAAAGGGGAAAAAAAAGAAAAGTGACAGAAAAAAAGGTTGGTTCGGTCTTATGGTATAATCCCAAATCAGTCAGACGGCGGAGAAACCAATCAATCGTGAATCGCCATACTTGGACTTCCCAACCGGGTTAAAAAATAAAATAAGTAAATAAAAATAAAATAAAAAGACTCTCTACCTTGGGAGTAGGCAGGCTAGAGTGGATTATTGGGCGCAGGTAACATCGAATTGAGCGGTAAGATAAAGTGATAAAGTGATAAAGTGGTAGAGTGAAGAAAGTGAAAAATGTTTCAATCAATATGGGGTACCGACCAAGCGAATCGGTGCTGCCGAGCGAGTACTGAATAAGTAAGTACTATGCCGACGACGCGACCTGAACGAAGCGATAATCCGTCGCTGAACATCACCTACAGTATCCCTTTAGATGCTGCCTCGGCTCCGTGACTTAAAAAGTGGAAGAGCGGGGCCGTACGCAGATCTACATACACCCAATAAAACAATTATCCAAGCATTATTTTATCGTTCTATTGGGTGTATATGGATGCGCGTGCGGCACCGCTCTTCCACTTTTTACTATGTAAGTCACGGAGCCGAGGCAGCATCTACATAAAAGGGACAGTATAGTACAGTGACTACATGTATGTCATGTACGCTCCATGCCGTGCACTGCAACTATCTTCTACCTATACATACATGTATGTATACATGCCTGCTGCTGCTGCTGCTGCTGCTGCTGCTACCTCAGATACATCCACCCATAGCCTACAGTATGTGCGTCCGGGTATGCTGCTGCTGTGCTGCTGCTGCGTAATCATCGACAGAACGAATGAAGAATGCGACAGTCGCAACTGAATTCGACTAATATTCCCCGCCGATTAGTGTGCCAGGGAAGCTCCCCCCTCCTCCCCCAATCCGAATTCCGGGACCCGGTCTTCGAGCTCGCCATTGGCTTCCCATGGCTGCTGAAAAGATGGGAAGAGTAGGTGTAATGTACCACGGAGCCCGCAGAAAAGTAAGTTCGGCGTTCAGGTGTCATCGTTCTCTACCTGCATACGCATACACATATACTGGGTACATACTTGCTTACTGCCGTACCTGTACGACTTGGCGGGTGGGTTACTGCATGTGAGTACATAGTAGGTAAATACCTGGGTACCCCCATGTCGTCGACTCCGGCTCGGCTCGGGGATCGGTCTCTGCTAGACGCCTCGACCCTTAGATGTACATTGGAAGAGGGGCCGTGAATACTGTAAGTACTAAGTAGGTTATGACTTGGGATGGCTAGGCTTAGTACGGACCCGCGCTGCTGTTCTCGTGTTGTATTAGTTCGGCCAATCAGCAACGCCTACACGTGTGGGCGGGCATGACGAAACCCTGTGTTTCAGGTAAGTACAGTTTCGGGGTTGGTCTGGTCTGGTCTGCTGGAAAACGGACTGTCACTTCTGGTAGACTGGCCGCACAAACAAGAGCAGTTGAGGCTGGTTGCAAGTTCAAAGTGGAAATCTCGATAATCATAACGCCGTTATGAACAACGCATGGATGGTACTATTACATCAGGGTATCTTCGCCAGGTACACGGTTTGAAATGACCTGGACTCGTATGACCGCCATGGGAAAAATAGACTATAGCCAACCTGAGACGGTGCGTCCACGAGCCTGTGGACGCCCGACGACATTATCCCCGGCTTCCCCCCATACGGGAAGCCTTCGCCCATGCCATTCCTAACCTATGCAATATATACCGGACGCCCATGCATGCTTCATCGCTCAGAAATGCCTCCAATATACAACCAAGACCGGCTCCTGCGCTGGTCATGCTGAAACTTCTATAGCCGTTTTTTATCGTGTCGATCATCAATGTGTCCTTCTTTTAGGGGAGAGAGGGGTAGAGGGGTATATGGTGAGGCGAGGGGTATTGGTATGCGGGATTTGTATATACAGGGCGTGGTGCGACTACACCTGCTGGCTCATCTCTATCATATGGGCCATGTCCTCTTCCGTCGGGTCGTCGGAAATCCAGATGCCTTTTTCCTGTGCAGTAGCGTTGAGAAAGCCCTCGGCGCGTCTCATAGTGTTGACGTCGAGGTCCGTTACGTAGGACCTGCCGTCCGACAGCTTGACGCGCACTTCATGCTCGGTAGAGAGCATCATGTCATCCTTGGCGAGACGTCGAGGTCCATCGAAGACAGTAAGAACACGCTTCTTCATGGTCATCTGGCCCTTGTCAAATCCCCATGAGGACGGGTAATTCTGGCGACTCTTGCGACCCTTGGTCTTCGTTGACACAGGAACGCCGCCCCGGGAATGCGTCATGCCCCGTGATTTCTGGACACCGTTGGGAGGGTTGTTCTTTCTCTTCGCGGGGGAGGCCAGTTTCCTGATCTGACCGGCCTCGTCATATAGTTCCTCGTCGTCAGCCATCTCATCATCTTCCTCGTCATCCGAGTTGGAGATGGGCTGCGTAGTCAGTGGTAGTTGATTCTTCTCCAGCGTCTGCTTGACGTCCTTGTCATCTTCCACCTCGGCCAGACGCTGAGCGTTGATAGCCTCGGCCGGATCTTCCTGCTGTACGATACGGAGAACGCAGTCGTCGAGATGCTCGTAAAAGTCTTGCGCGTTGGAGAAGGTAGCCGAGCAGGTGGAGCATTTACCTGTGGCATCCGGAGCGTAGCCGGTCAGCTTCTTGCCACTGTTGGCAGAGGGTGAGTTCTTCTTCCGGCTATTCGGCGGCGTCTGCTCCACGCCGTGGACAGCGGTGAGATGACGCTTGAATACGTCGGCCCTGTTGAAGGATTTCTCGGCTGAAGATCCGGAGCCTGGACAGAAGCCGCATACCATGGTACCCTTGTAGTGAGTTAAGGTATGTCTGTTTTTATCGTATTTCCGTGCGAAGCCTTTTACGTGATACTCGCACGTGAGTATCGGGCACTTTTCCGGTCGCTCCGTCTGGTGCGTGAGCATGTGCGCTTTCAGGTCCTTGAATGTCTTCCCACAATCGGGATGCGGACATCGCTGCTTCTTCTCAGACTCGTCACTGTTATAAGCATATTCATGAGAGCTAGTGTGCGATTGATACGACAGACTCGGGCGCCGTCCCTGTGCAGGTGGGATCGCATACGGACTATACTGCTGATGGTACGTGTGCATATATGGTGACTGGCTCCCTGTCCTCAAGACGGGAGCTGGGGAGGTCGCGCCAGACAGAGCCGGTGAATGGGGATACTGATTTTGGGGCGAGTAGCCGCTGTGATCATACGCCGACATGGGCGGTGGTGGTACCATTGAACCGCGGATCTCGGGGTGTATCAATGACGGGTCTAAGCATGAATGGAATTAGCATGGACTGTTTGTTCCATCGCGACGGACTGCGAAACTCCATAAAAGAAAAACGCAACAACGGTGAGGCCTCAGTACAGTAGAACGAAAGGACGGACACGAGAGAAGAAATGTGGAGCCTGATGCAACTGCTGTGAGGCGCAGACCGGCTGGTGTGCTGTATCCAGCCGGAGTCTCCCGTTGGAGCTCACTGCGTCGGGCACCCCACCAAAACCAGGGCTGTGAGCGCGACGGTTGGAGAGATGACGCTCCTCAATCCCCTGCAACTTGCAACCAGCCGGTATCACTGGACCGAGGCCTCGTTCCGAACACAACCAAGACAACCAAGAAATAAAGAATTGGTTCCACAGAGTACAAACGACACACAAGTGCAAATACAGATTCAATGGGTACTGGTTGCGGGAGGGGTTCGCGTCAACTCACCAACGAAAGTGGATTTGCTGTCGAAGGTCATGGTAAAATCATCCATACCTGGGCCCGTGAACGCCGAGTACTCGGTTCCCGTGAAGTAATCGCCCGAACCAACGATACTTGGGTTGACGTTGATCCCGGACGGTTGATACTCGGGAATGAAGGCTAACTGCCCGGGATTTGAACCCGGTGATCCCACTGTTGACGACGGCGACGGTGCGGAAGCTGTAGAAAGGTTGGACGGGATTCGAAGCTCGCCTTCGTCTCGATATAGGCCTGGCGATGTCCTGCCTCGGTACATAAATGCGCTTACGTCAGGGTGAGATATGCCATGCTCGAAGACCGGGTTTGTCATGAACTCGTCTTGCGGACTTCGCGAGAAGGCGAAGCTATTGGGGCTCATGCTCATATCCATTGGTGGTGACGTGTAGCCGGCTCGGGCCGAAGAGTCCGGGAAAAGCATGAAATCTTGCTCATGGCTCGGCCGCTGGAACATCTTATATGACTGGTTAGGTGCGAATGTCGTCATATCTTCCTATTGCTGGCCACTGCTAGCGTAGGTGTGTGGGCGGTACAATTCGAATCGCTTGAAGCGCGCTGTAGATTGCAGGTTGGTTAGTGTCACGAGTCGAGACATGAATGACACAACGGCAATTGAGATCAAGTAGAATCTCACATTCGCGCCTCGTATTAAAATATCAGGTACAAGTGCCTTCGACTTATAGCAGACGTTGAGCACAGATGAACACACGGAAGTCGGCTGTCGACAAGGTCAGGTACTTGGACGAACCAAACGCCAGGTAGCGTAGTCGTCTCGTCTCGTCTCAGGCTGCTCTGGGTCGAGTTCTCGAGGGGTAGTCTTTGTGTGCCGACGCCTTTTCTCCCACCTCTGCTGCGGAAACGGAAAGCTGTGCTGCTGAAACAGGTAATGGGTGGAAGACCAAGATGTAGAGAGAAACAGGAACTACCCTTCGTATATCCTATGACAATGAGAAACGATAGAGAGATATATGAAGCGAACGACAGGCGAGTTGAGCTTCCGTAGAGGACTGTCGTTTTGATCGGGTAATGTGGAGCTGTGAATAGAGAGAGGCTTTCATGTTGATGATGTTTGGGGGCTCCAGATCATATTATACATGAACAAGCTACGTAGGACACCGCGTGCAAGGACGCACGATATTGTGGCCTGGCTGTCGGGTGGGTGTCTCTCTGGGCGGGATCTAGAGTCCACCAGGTGTGGGTCATAGGGCAGGACGATCTAGGCGGATACATGGTACATACCATACGCCAGCTCACGGTGACAGGGGGGGCCATGTAGGTACGTACCAATACGTACCACCCCATGTCTCTCACTCCCTTTTTTTTCTTTCTGAGCGCCAGGGGGGTCTACTACACTAGACAGCAAAGCAGGGGTGGAGGCACACGGGTTACAGAAGAGGAATGGGTAGCCTGAGATGGATGAGGGCGGTAAAGGACCCCTCGTTCCGGTGTAGAAGCAGGTAACAACACCAACAGGCGGCGGCCGGTCACTCGCACACTCACCCACTCAGTCACTCACTCAGTAATCCAGGCCAACACTGTTTGCAGGCATGTTGTTCCCTCGTCGTGGAAAATTAGTGGTGTGATATCAGCAGAGTGAGTAGTGGATGGATGCTTGAACTGCCCACGGCATTTGGGGGCAGCAGATGTCCCTCGTGTCAAGTACTGCACAGTAGTGCAGTAGGCAGAGTACACTACCATGTGCTATACACTACTGTACTTAACTAACTACGTACACTTCCGCATACAGTATGTATGGTATGTATTATACTAGAGTCAACCATTGCCCAAGCAACTACCAGGATGGAGTGTAAGTAGTGTACCTATTACGCGGTACAGTGCCTTCTGCTATACCGTCCCCTGGTTGGGTATGTACTGGCTTCTAGAGCCTGCCGTGGAATGAGGAGTTTCATCCACGGACTGTTGAGCAGACAGGGTTCGTTGTACTTTCGACAAAACAGTGTGGGCTTATGAAAGAGATCTACAAAGGCAGCTTGGATGAGGTAAGTGAGGTAAATAAATCGTGAACGGTGATGAAACTACACTAGGTACGTATGTGTGCCAGCAACACTGTGAGGAAACTGTACGAATAGAACATGGGCACATACTGCTGGTACATAGTAGTGTAGCATGCGGAGGTACAGTAGTTGTGAAGCGATGTGTGGCTATACGACCCCCTGACGTGACAAAGTCCTTCGCAGGGTTTAATTTGTCTTGGGAATCTGTCTTTGAATTGGGGCGAGCCAAGTCGTCATAATGCGCTGCACCGTAAATACAGTGTGGATTCGGGACTCGTAGACTTACGACACTATACTTCGGGGTCGGCCTAGCTCTGCGCCTATCACGTACCAGCATGCACACGGCCACGGCGCACCATCTAGAATCAATCTTATTAGGGCGCTGAGATTCCGCACTACCCCCTGCAGCCAGAGTCTCCCCAATGCCCATTCCTCTAGTCCGCGATAGTATGTAAATCCCACACGATCCATCACTATACTGTACTGTACAGTGTTACGGCTCCCATCTGCGATGAGGGTTATCTCACTCACAAGTCCGTCCTCCTCCCGGATGGAGCTGCTGTTGGCAGGTACTGTAGTCGTCCGAGGTGCCTATAGCACCATTTCTCGCTACAACAGCTTCTTGCCTTGACCGCACTATTCCCGTTAGAGTATGTGTCTCCAAAAGTCCTGCATGGTACTTAAAATATACCTCTTGATCTGCTTGGCCCCTGCATTCCCAGATCCCGGGAAATGCGAGCGACAGGCCCATCCCAGTCGGCCATGCCCAAATGCCAAATGCCTGATATTATCGATCCTCTCCATCTCTCATCCAACCGGTGCGACGTGAACGCGGAAGAGTGACGATGAATGACAGTCCTGTAGAACATCTTGCCTGCCATGTTAATCTTAGTATTTGTCTTGCTCCTTGTCAAAAAGAAACGCTGCCGGAAGCGCCAGACGCTGACACACCCTCCTTTCACCCCATCAACCACGAAGTAGCATATCCAAATAAGTGTGTGTCGTACTTTTGGATCTCGTTTTCCGGAGGTGTCCTGTCCCTAGCGACAGGCCTCCACGAGAGTGGCAAGCCCTCTCCATGCCTTAGTCTCAATACCTATGTTGTCTCGCCCTTCCTAAACCAGGCACTGTCCCGCCACGTAGAGGGAGGCAATTGCAAGCAAGACAACATGCCTGTAGCCTAGCACCGGGAGATGGTTGGTAGTTTCAACCGTTGACCGTTCCAGGCGCCATGGCGAGTTTCCGAAGCCTCGGGCTAACCCAAGTCTCTAATCGCGTGACACTTAATGCGCACTACGGCGCACTACTTGAACACCTACACTAGTTATTTTAGATAGCATATGGCGTCGACCACCAGGCAGATTCGACCTATGGGCCGTCGACGGTGTCTTAGTCTACCAACGGTGCCTTCGGTCGACGATATAGTTTAGCGTCTCTTTCAAGCCGGGGCCACCACACTAACCCTATGGTAAAGCCACAATGCTGAATTGAGTAAAGAGAAACGAGGATGGGCTTGAAAACGCCTACTAGTGGGACTGCTGGGTCTAGATTCGACCGCAGAAACTGGCAATTGTATCTTGGGTCCCGTCGAGACCGGACCCGCACTCGTCTAGGGTTCCCAGACGTTGAGCCTTCACCGTTGCGATGCCGAAGCTATCGAAGCCATCGAAGCCATCGTGGGCTAGCCAAGGCTAGGCCATGTGACGGCGGAAACGAGATGTACACATGCACACCCCACGGCTTAAGCAAGATGCAGGTGAAGGTAAGGTATGCCAGTGGTGACCATGCAGATAATGTCGCTTCCCTTCGCACCACATGCGCCGGCTGCGTATGGTTCTTGGCCTTATAGTGATGAAAGTGCACTGCCATGCTTCTATGCACAATTAGCGCAATGGAAATAATGGCCACATCCAGCCACGATGCACACTGGCAGGCAGCTAAGTCATTGACGATATTACTGCGTAGGTTGGTGATGCCCTATTTTGGTGGTTGAAGATAAATCTATCCTCGTGCTATACTAGTACGTCACCTGAATATAACCCAATTTTTGTCTCATCGAATTTAAACCCTAAGTTCGAATATGTATCATTATCCTATTAAGAACAGTATAGGTCCTCTATGTCGGAGATGTGCATGAGCGAGACAGACTCGAGAATCAGAGAACGTCCTAGTCTTAAATCCCGTTGTCTAAGATGGTGCTCCAACGATGGAAAACAAGTCGATCTTGGAAGAACAATGAAGCGGCTGCTGACACAGTGCATACCGGAAGGAGTATTGTCTTTAACAAATCTACGAATATTGTGTCCAACAGGCTAGGCACGCAACGAACTCTCCTTCGTATTATGAACCAGTTAAGTTTAAAAAAAGATCACATTAACGATTGAGTCAGAGCTATCTCTTCTGAGCTACTAGTGATGCTCAAGTATGTAGTGTACATAGTACTATGTAAAGAGTAAAGTGTGTAATTATACTGGAAGTGGCATCAAAGTACGCGCTAGTGGCTTGTGTACAGAAGCCCTACTAAGTAAGTCATCTTCGAGTTTCTGTAGGTACCTACCCAGAGCATTTCCGGCTAGTGGAATTCTCAATGGTGATTGGCCTATATACGGCAAAAAAGGAAAGCGATAGCCTGCATCATCTTGCAGTTGTGCGTGTGGGGTAGGTACGACCTTCTGATGTGGCTTTCCCTCCTGTCCATAAATAGCCCTTATGATCTTTGTGATGGTCATAAACTATTGCAAAGAGACTCAGCATCATATATACATATTATCTAGAGCTAGGTTACTCCAGCACATGTTAAGCTTAATATTTTAATCTTAATATTTCTATGACAGAATACTATGTTTATTTATGGCACAAGTGTTTGACAAGGCTATATTGGAGATAAGGCCCCAGATTAAACCTTATATTATATGTAATCTCATTAGTTGCTCATTTATTATATGTAAGACAATAGCCCATCGAACAAGTCAAGCCGTGATTACTGAAGACACGTGGTTGGCGTCTTGTCTGCGCCGCAGAATTGCTTCCACCCACCCACCCACCCACCCACTCACTCGTACATTTTCGCTTGGCTTGCTAGAATACTAATGAAACAGCATTTGTTGGAGTCTTACATCAATGTTGCTCTCCCGTTTTTAGAAGCAGTAGCCTAGGGAAGTTAGAACCGAAATCTTTTATAATCATCTTTGCCCTTTAACTCGTATCCTTCTAGTATTAAGCAGGGATCGAGAATGAACTCTTCAGCCCTATGCAGACAACTATAAAGCATCACGCAATTGCTTAATTCCTAGATCTTTAAGTACAACAGTTACTACACTAACTTTAGGTTAGCTTACAGCCACCTTTAGAACTTAAGAAAAGACCTCGTAAGCTAAACAGCAATAACCTCTTAAATAATAAATAATACCATAAAACAAGTACTAAACTTAATTATCCTACTTAGTAGATGACTAACTGTGTGAAAGAACAAAACGATTGTGGGCCTTTCAAATGCTGCGGAATATAGGGGTTTCCGATTCGGAAGGAATCGATGGAGGTGGAGGGCAGAGCCTCATGATGGTTCTCTCTCTCTTTCTCTGTCCCCCCCTTTGCCCAAAGTACATGATCGGTACGAGTGCGACCAGCGAAGGCAGCGTTACAGCGAGTACCTTCATGTACCTAGATACGAGTCCCAGCCGATCGGCTTGTCTATCTCTCCGGAGCAGGGATTCAAAAAATAAGCGCTAGCATGGTGTTCATATCCCTGTCTGCCATGCGTTCCCGGCAAAACCCCCTGCCAGGCCGTCACTTGGTTGGTAGTCACCAGACCAAAAGGAGGCTTCAAGTGGTGGTATTGCAGGAAGGGGCTCGAATAAACTGCACCAACACCTACAGTATCAATTCACGTCTCTGAAAGGTCATACGCAGGAACGTTTCTCTATCTTAAATGATTACCGACATGAATTACGCCCCCCCCCGCCCCTTTTCAATTACAGTTGCTGCGGTCATCGAAGTAGGCAAAGGTGCAGAGTACATAGTATCTTTTGTCAGAAAGTCAGAAAGGCGACTGACCCCAACTTGAAGAGCTAGATACAGCTTCAACACATCGCCTTATTGAAATTCCGTAGACCCTCAAGCTCATCCACATACCACTTGAGAGTACAGTAAGTACAGCAAACCAGTGGCTAGTAGCCAAAATCTCATACGGTGGCACCAATATGCACCATTGACAAAATATGTTTGATATCGTTTTCACCATCCACCTTCAACCCTTGTCCATAATCGATATCCTAGCCTCATTGTCAGGTGGAAAGGATTCCTTGGCGTATCAGGTCTCAGTGCAACCCTTGGTGAACCTCGATATGATTGAAACTATACTCTCTGCTCTGCTACCAATACTTTTACATATTTCTTGACAACACCTAATGACTGGGTAGACGAATTAATATGATTAAATACGTACCATTGGTAGTTATTTGAGCGCGCTATTGGCAAGAATGCACGTGCCATCCAGCCCTTCAAGGCCCACACTCGAGATGATGTTGACGATGACGATGATAGTGTAAAACCCTGCGCACAGTGCCGGTAGACAACATGGTGGTGTTAATGTTAGCGCGGGGTTTTATACCTTTCAAGGGTTGTTGGTAAAGAGATCTCAGCAACCCGCACATAAAGATCAATGTGCTCATAGCTTTCTCTATACTACGAATTTCATTGGTAGCCTCGTCGGTGATTCCTTGGTCTTGTCCCACGTTTATCCCACATGGGTAATACCAGGGAGCTTCGGGTACTTCGTCTCCGTTATTAGACATGCTCCCGAACCTCCCACTGCCTTATTAGCCCGGTTCAACGAGCTCGAGGGAAGTAAGTGGTGCTAATTAACTCTTTGCCTAAGTTCTAAAACCAGCGCAACTAGAGTGGATAAAAACAACAATAGCCGGCAGAGGGCGACAGAATACCAGAATAGACAAGTAATGTGGTTCGGTCGAACTGGGCTCAGTTTTCTTACGATCGTGGACCGCCCCGCTCCGATCCGTCTGATGAGCGTGGCCAGAAGGAGATGAGATGAAGATACCTAATTACAACGGTTCATTATGACGAGCCACGCGTGGCCAATAGAAAGATAGAAGATGTCCTAAAATGGAAAAGTTAGACGAGACACAAAAACTAAAACATCGTAGTGCCCCACAAAAACGGGGAATCGTGCACTTCCACTAACACGTACGTTGCCGACCGAGGCAAGGCACACTCCGACTGCCTAGTGTAGATCGTGCATAAATTCTCCGTATTCTATGAAGTTAGGTGAAGCCAAGGCATTATCAGTATCGTTGTGTAGTGTACAGCACGGCGTAATATGAAGAGATGAGCTAAGTTCCGCGGACCAAGTGCCGGCTTGTGGCTCCAACGAGATCCCGTAACTACCAGATAGCTAGCCGTAAACGTTCAAGCGCGGAGGACGTCCCCTAGCTGGCTCTTACAGTACTATCGGCCAAGAACAAACGGCCTTTGCGTGGTCACAAGCGCATCCAACATCCTGATTCTAGTAGCGAGTGAGGCATCTATCAGGCTTGGAGATCGAGACCGGGGAGTAACTCGACTCACCGATGCTATATAGTGTGCTCTGTCTCCTTCCAGAAGCACTTGCTCAAATTCAGACCAGGGCTCGCAGCAGTTACCCCATACCATCCTAATCGATGTCACAAATAACTTCAGACTGTGTAATGTTGCTCGGAGAAATTCCGCACTCGTTGACAGGGAACAAAAATCCTTCTTGTTCCACTGAGATTCGCTGATTTGTCCCCATTTTGATCTCCCCAAGCCTTACCCTTCCGAGATATCCTGGCCATACCCGCCAGTGCCGGCAACATTGTTTGTATTATTCATTACCGGCCAACCAGCAGCCAGCCAGCACAAGCAGCTCTCCCAATCCGGTAAAGGCTTCTGGCAAGAGGACAGCTGAAAGCTCCATCTTCACATTTCCGCTCGAATAGTTGATTCGATCTATTATACGGCAATTGAGGTAAAGGTGTATATCATTACAACAAGTCCCATAGATATAAATGACAATCCCATTTCCCCAGTTCAATATCAGACAGAACGACCTATCGCGGCAGTCTATGTAGGTATACTGCGTTTCTTAGTAATAAGCATTAACTCTGGTGAGGTCTTCTAAAACCTAGCCAAATATACTACAGTACAGCACACTAGCAAAAGAGGTGAAACAAACGGTTACAGCCACTACCCCAATTCTCGAGGCCACCTGCCGATGCTTTGCAGCAAAACGCTGTTTTAACGTGAGGGAAGAAAGTATGCACAGATTCCGATGCCGCAGACTATCTTGGTTAACCTTTCCCGTCAATAATGATGAAAATATCAATGATCTGCGTTGCAAGTTTGTCAATATATCATCATGATCCAGTAGTTATGAAGCGATTTTTCCTGAAAGTCAGATCGGAAAGGTCAGTACAGTTAATTGGCAATAATAAGATGGCTGCTATTGCATCTGCCAAAACTATACCACCCTATCCTGCCAATAGCATATTGAGGCCACCCTCTCGTACTCCTCGGCCAGGAGCTTGTGGATGCAATGCTGGCTAATTTTGGCACAGATAGAGCAAGGGTCTGGTTGACGCGAGTGGCACCCTGTATTTGGGGAAACTAACACAGTGCGGTATGTTCGGGTGATGATTGGCTACTCGAGACCCTCAATGGTCGCCGACTCGGGTTTCAGGACACAAGTTGTACCAACCCACGCGCATTTATTCAAGGATCTTTGATGAATATGTTTGATGGACAATGTGACGGCGATCTGGAACGATGCAGAGAAGCTCGACAGATCTTCCAGATCCTGACACGGCCTGAAGTCATCGGTCATGTGCGGTCGGCAATGTTTCGTGTGGTCGCATAGTATCACTCTCCGAAAGGGGGTGTAGTGGACGACGAGATGGTAGTGTGAGGGAAAGACGTAATTACAGAGTAGTTGTTGCCGATAAACGTAGAATCGTGAACCCGATCACCATCACCTGCCGTAACATCCATGGATTACTTGGTGTCCCCGGTAACATAGTACTTGTACTACCTTAGTATGGACAACCTGGGGGGTACCAATATTTAACCAAGTGCATGGTTTTTTGCAACCCGTTTCACTGCATAGGTAGTGACTCTAAATACTTACAGTATGTATGTAATCGCCATGGAACTCGTGACGTACCAGTAGCTCTACTTAGTACCTATCGACACGAGAAGGGCAGTTCAAGCAGATAGGCCTTCTAAGCTCGCCAACCTCATTAAAAACAACCCTATTGGGCTCTATTCAAAGCTGCATATACACCACCTAATGCTGTACATACAGGTACACGTGTAAATGAGGCCAGGCCCCTTCGACGGCTATAGGTGGTAACTCATCCGGTAACAAACAACACCGCCCCCAAATCCATGCGCTGCACTAATTCCTTAGCTTCATACCTAGGTACGCTTGTTTCGGGACCGAGAGGATGTTTCTTTTCTGCTTGCGATACCACATATGGCCTAGTGATTACGCTACGGTAACCAAAAGTAATCCCCGACTCTACGTCCCTAAGGTAGGTACTGTGGGTAGTGTAGGGCTAGATACGTTTCAGGGCGCGTTAACTCAAAGTAGAGTATTAAAGCTGCATACTGCCACTGGGCAGTACTACAGTAGCCGGTCGCCACTGTAGCGAGTCTCTAAGACCGGCAGGAGGGTGCAAGATACACGCGTATGAATGATTCATTACTTATACTACACTGCCGATGTGCGTGGCCTAATCTTGGTCGATTGCACGGATCTCAAAGTCTCAAGCTAGTTGCGGCACAGACGAAGATGATTTACCAAATCTAGATAAACACTCGTACTAGTTCCGATCCCAAACCACACTCTCGGGTCCTTATTGGAAGTCACCAGAAACCTTGACATGCTCATAAGCCAGTGAACGGCACGGTATTGATATTCTCCTAAGAGACAAGGATCGCGGCGCCCGTCAGTGACAAACCTAACCATGATGGGGCATTCTCACAACCCCATATCCGTGTCTGGCTCCATATCCCTTACTGATATCATCTACTGTGGTTACCGTGCCATAGTCTCAACTTATTATAGCAGACCCAACCAATGCTCTTTCTCGCGATTGTCTATTGGCATCTGGACAGTGTAGGTGATGAGGGTCTCTCCCCCTTGTCTTGGTTGCACCGCAAAAGTTCCCGACTACTGCTTTGGGAAGTCAGTACTACTCCAACTCTTATCTAATACAGATTGATTGCATTACTCAGGCTGCCTCGGACATCACCAGTCCTGCTACCAGTCGATACACGCGGTTTATGCGCAAATGCATCGAATGCACACCCCCTGAACAGAGCCCCTCAGGAACCGGTAATTGCAGCAACGTTCGAATATTACAATCTTACTGCGTATAATTCCACCGGACCCCGCGTTTTTATTACCAGTCGAAAGCCCCTCGAAAAGAAACCCATATTGGTGTGTAGGTAGGTACCTCTCGTACTGCTTACATGTAGATCCTTTCCGCCGGCGCGTTGCCGGTGCGTTGCCGGTTCCCAATAGGTACACCAGAACCAAATCTCACCACCAAAGTGTTAGTTCATTGCCGCTTGAATTTAGTTGTGGCTCAGCACGCTGCTGTTACTGCCGCTGCATCAGAAGCCATCATCCACTGCCGTGGGCAATATGACAAGTCGCTGGCGGCAGAAGCGCGGTAGATACAATACCTACCTACCTGGTATGAGGGTTAACACGGCGTCCCCGGTCCCGTTAGGTACCAATCAGACCTTTAGTTCGTCAGGTATCATAACGACTTGTCTGCCTCCAACGCTTATGCCGACCGTATTGTACCAAGGTAAGGAAACGACGAACTATTCTCGGTAGTCTAGTGTGTGTATTCCGTATGCGATGTTGCATATACAGTAGTTCAACCATTATTGAAACTTGCGGCGTAGTGCACACACCACACTACATAGTATGCTGTGCTGTACTGTACTATACTATACTATACTATACCGTACTGTACACGATGCCTACCAGTGAGTGGGTGGTCTACGACAACCCTGTCTCCCCCGTCATGTGTCTGACCTGCCGCAGCATGTCTACTAAGTACAGTAGGTAGGGTTCTATGTAGGTGGTAAGTACAGTACCGCACTCGCCTGTGGAAGTTACCGTAAAAACTCACGGTGCAGTCAAGTGCGAACCACCGGGGGTGCCTTGTCTTGTCCGTGTCTCGTCGAGCCATCAATACGAGAGAACCCTGCCAATACCAGCCAGGGTCCGTCAATCGTCCCAGCGAGCCGGGTCGGGCGCCACGAGGAAAGGTGGTAGATTGGGCGATGGCGTCGAAGAAGCCTCTCCGTGAAGATCTGCGCCTGGCCAAAAGCCACCCGGCAGACCACCGTACCTCAACGACCCAAATGGAGTCGAGGTCCCGTCGATACGGACGAAAATAGTCCATCTCGGGAAACACCAGATGCCATAATAACATTCAGGTATCATGCGAAAAGCAATGGACCATCCCTTGGCAATCAGCCCTGTTCACTTCCACCCACGTCAGGGACAAGCATTGCACCACTCTACAATTACAATCAATTCTACTCGATGCCCTACCCACGCTGAGAGCGTCGTGAGGGTCTGGGGATGACATACTGTACGAGATTTCTTACGTTATGCTGCATTACGCTGGAGACAGGACGACCATCCTGATAATCCCAGCCCTTAAGGGTTCCGGCTCTCTGGGTTCCCGCGCGCCGCTCCGTTAACCCGCTCTCGATGGAACGCTGTGCGCTTAACGATGCCCCTCTGGTCCTAGTCGTTGGCTTTTTTGTTTTTGGGTTCAAGACGCCCAGCATTTTTCCCCGCATGGCGTCCACCAGGAGTCGCAAAACTGTACTGTACTGTACAGTACATAGTAAGACGTGCGCTAGCCTTACACTCGCATCTGGTACGAGAAAAACGAGAAAGGAGTCTCGCTCGTCAGCACCGCTCCACCATTACGCATACGCCCAAACCCATTTGATTCCTTCGCCACGCCGCCCGGCTTTTACCTCGTCGAGCAGCATCACGAGCGTATGTATGTTATACCAGTACCCTGGAGCGGCCTCAAAGATGCACGGGCGACACAAAGTGGAATCACAAGCAGCTTTCGTCTGTAACCAAATACTGAAATTAAACAGGTCACTTCAGCCAGTGAGTCTAGATCCAGAAATGACTGGCGCTAGACTCACTCAAATAACCTTCGTGAAGAAAGCAACCTCATACTTACGTAAGTACTTGTTTACGCACTCCATTGCTTGGCTCACCTGCTCCGTACCATACAGTACGTCTCCCGGCCCGCGTTTGGGGTCCAGAGATATGCCCAGAGTAAGACGCTGTTTACACTACAGCATCACGCTAGGAACTTTCCGACCAGTAGCCATCACTAACAACAGCCACATGGAAATGATGGCGGCTCCTTCAAGCGCAACGGTGTGTCGCATCGGCACCCTAAAGTCCCAAAGTCCAAATAAACGCCGCCACCTCCAGAGTGGCGCCGTGATGCCATGTACCTACTGGAGAAGAGACGTATGTGATTAAACCATGCCCGGTAGTTCAAGCACCGTGATAGGTGGGGAGGCTTGGGGCCCTGCTCTCAAGATCAAGCTCCGCGTACCTTGTTGCTTCCCAAAAAAGAATCCCAAGCGAGATGACAGGGAAAGACTCTTGTCACCTTGAGCCTCATCAGATAATCATAGTAACCATAGGACGGACGAGTCCAAAAGATTGAGTGGCTTTCCACGCTTTCCTTTCTAGGAAATTATGCCTCCCTCAGAGGATGGGTGTACAGCAGCAGCCAGAGGCCTGCACACGCTCGGAGAATATTAGCCAGTACTATGAGCTCGATGCTTGCTTCTGGAGAGCTCGCCACTCTCGTTCCGGTCTTCATGCCTTTGTGGCATTTCACTTATTAACTACCGGCCATCGCATCACAACCATCACACTGGCCGGCTCTGATAGCCCTGGACTACCCTTGACAAGCGCAATATGCCATAAGATAAGCGTGAGCTAGCAATACTACGGCGTCATCAAGAACGGCTACTATTGAACGTTACTTCTTACTATTACTGCTGTATTATATCGCCGTGTTTAGAAATGAACTACAGCTTCTCTCCACTTCTGCGCTGTATGCCTCCACATTCGCTTCTTCTTGCGTATAATCACATGAGTGCCCAGTAATGCTTGGGGATGCTTGCAAAAAACCAGTTGATGATTTGGTTGACAGACTCCGCTGCGAGGCACACCAGCAAGGCGGATTCTGAGACCGAAACCGTTGTGAACCATAGCCCAGAAAACCCACAAACGGGGGACAGAGCGCCAACACAGCGAATCTCGTAAAGCGAAGCGCCAACCTTTCCGATTCCGTAATCCATATGGAGGAAGGTCGATGTTTTGGATCTTTTTGGCCCACCGTCCAAGCGAAACCACGTTGTCCGGAGACCGATGATCGACAATACATCCGCCATCTCCTTTCCTCTTTAATTACCGGCAAGGACCGGCATAGTAGGATAGGCCACTCAAGAGAACGAGAGAGGACCAAGTTGGCGTGTGGGCAAGTAAAGTAAGTACAGTATGTATCAGCCATTGTAACGGCGCGCTTTTTGCTTTGTCTCGCCTTGCCTTTCGGAATGCGCGTAACAATACCTGCATACATACATACGTACATACGATGCCCACACCCACTCACTCACTCTCCATAGTATGCGAAATGCAAGAAAATGACAAATGTCCAACATCGAATGAAGAAGAAAAATAAGCCCTCTTGACAGCCGATTATGACTGCCCGGGACTTTTCACATCCCCGTTTCAGGGATTACATCCACTTAGAGCCTGCACTGCAGTTTTCGCATCTTTTTAATCGGTTTCGGCATCATGGCCGGGCTCAGTACGACGCTAGAAACCGGTGAGTGGACTGGTTTGCGCCGGATGATCCCAATGCCCGTCTGATGGCTTACTTAAACAGCCCATTACCGAACCCTTGTGTACTGTAGGTGAATGGAGGAATTGCCCATGGTCCACGCAGCAGAACAATTGCACTGTCTCTTACTTACAGTAAGTATGCATTCCCACCTTTTCTACGTAAACGTCCTACCTACCAACATCGGCTAGCGAGAGGGCATCACCACGGGATTTGGAGGCCACAATGTGGGCGGCGGTGCAATTCTGCCGGTTCTATACTATTGAAGCAACCTCGTTGACAAATGCCCATCATGACCACTCGTTTACTGTGAATTCTCCCCGCTCTCTTTCTATACAGGAGAAAACAAGCGAGACGTTGACAGGCCATTGCGGACGTCCCCCAAGCCAAGTAGTCCAGACGCCCGCCTCCGGTAACTCAAATAGGGAAACATGACCCGTAGGCGTTGCGGTGGTAGTTTCGGCCCCACGAGGAAATATTGGACCACGACCGCGTGGTCGACTGGCATTGCTGTCGCCCGTGGCGTGGAATATCGTTAGATAAACGCGACATGATAGGTAGCGAGCGCGGTGGCCTTTTTTTTCTCCGTGTGGCTGCACTGCATCATCCATCGTCACGCCGACGGACACCACCCTCAACCTGGAACTCCACGTGTTCATCTGTCCCTCGCGTATGCCGCTGGCCCTCCTTCTCTTTCTGCCGCCGGTGGGTTCTGGGTTCTTTTCTGACAGCCTGTAGAATGCATGTTGCCACGCGCCTTACATGGCGTACCTACCTCGCGGCCGCCTTCTAGACCACCCCTTTCTTGGGAATGTTGGGGGTAAGATGGAGAGAGCATGGCGCCGAAGGTAGTTGCTTTGCTTTGCTTTCCTCCGTCAGCCCCCTTTCCTGCCGATAGCCAAAAGAGGTATACATAGCGATGAAGGACTTGATGTCAATCGATCTCGATCTGTGAAGTCTAAGTTTAGCTATTTACTAGTGCCATCTGAAGAACAACTACGTAGTATGTGTGGAGAGTCGGTCATATGTGCTCGATTTGGCATGCGGGCCAGGCATGTATACTCTAACGTAGAACTAATGAAGTATTCCTATCTGAACTAGAGCCCGCTTTTAGCCAATGATCGATGAAGCCACGAACTTGCCAGTTTGTGATCTGCTAATCGGCGACCAGAATCGAGATACGGAAGTCCGTAGATAGATCGGCAAAGTCGTAGACTACTACGGATTGCCATGAAAGTAGCCACGAGTATGGAAGAAAAGAATTGAGAGCGAGTAATAAATTTGATACTCATGACGTTACATTTAGCCGCGCGAAAGCAAATAACCTGAGATAAATGCTCTCTTGTACGGTGTTAAGTCATTGTAACGTGTCGATATCCAGTTGACGTTCTTGGAATCAGCAACTTACACCACGAGCGTCGTGCACTTGCAGTATACGGCTTGAGATGAGTATGGCAGGAAATACCCAGATATTACAATATAGCAAAAGCTAGAAACCTAAAGTTATCGAGCCTCCCAGCCTATCCTCCCAACCGCGCCTTTGCCTCTAAATAGCTCCTTAATATCTTGCCAACGTAACGCACGGCAAGATGTACTTACAAATGCTAAATTACAGAAATAAGCTTTTGCTACAGCTTCGGAATAAGTTTTCATTCGAGAAGTGAGTCTCCGCCGTCGAATACAGCTGGTTCCATGTCCTAAGGGTGCTACGTAATTTATATTATCACTGCCTTATGCGTATATCGGAGAGACACATAATCTTTCCCACTGCAAACGGTTGCCTACGAAGCTATTAAGACTCCCGTTCGACTATCTAACCGCCTTAGCTCGACCATGTACGATATCAACATTACTGCAGCCTCGCTTTAACCAGTGAAGGGGCTGGACCAACATCGCTTCTACATAATTTTCCAAACTGCAAATTGTACTATCTTGTATCAATGAAGCCCGCCGTAAATGGTAACCGGCGATTTAAGTCCCTTATAGCCTTTCTACCAGAAGGTACATGCTCTCGTCCTTCAGTCTTTCCACGCCAGCTACAATGTTAGTATTGTCATCTCACGTTTCGATATCGGGAAACGACTGTTACGCCTCTAAGCGAAAACTGGAGGATTTTGTGGGTAACCAGAGAAGCTCGAGATATCAGTTAGGGTAAATCACGATATGCTCACCTCTGCATTCATGTATACGGGTAATGATATACGCGCTATGGTTTTTTGATATTATCGAAACGCATACTTGCTTGACTACGGGATATTGGTAGACAGAATCGTAATCATCGTCGAAACTGGAGTCATATCTCATGACAACGTTTAAAATTACAAGTGAGGCGTGATTATGTGCCCAGAGAATCGTATGATATAGGCCATCGCCACAGCTTTGGCGTTGGACCAGCCGTTTCCAAAGCACCGGGGATTATCCCCAAAGAAGTATACCGACCAAAGCAACCGATTGTTTGCACTTTCTGAACAACCCCCCCCCCCGCCTCTCTTCTCGGCAGTGTTGCGATAGAGAACGTGTTCCTAACTCTGCTACACTCCCACCGCCTTGACGAAGTGTCGGGCCCTTACCAGCCAAAAAGTCCGGTAGTATGACTATAGGCAGAACGTGAAAACGCCAGTTGAGGCTGTGCCGGGCGTCACACGATGACGAGAGGATGACCTCGGATAAGGAGACTGGTTGATTATTTTACACACGCCGTCAACGTCTAAGCTAGGTACGGCACGACTTGTGCCAACTGTTTCGATAGGCTGTAAGCAGTAACTACTGGCCGCGAAGATGATCTTTCGTGGCGGGGATGTCTACATGAACATCGTGATGTTATAGCAGTCTTCAACCCTAGGCCATATGGACTGGGGACCTGCGTGCAAAGCTGGTTGAAGTTTGCTTGAAGGCAATACGGAAGCGGTGCACAAACCATATCATGTATAATATAGTACGGTGTCTGGGTGCAGTGATAAGAGTCATGCTGGATAACAAGCGGGCGACTCAGCAACTCAAGATTTGTATATAACCGAGAACTAATCCATGCGTAGAATCTTCTCTAAATAGCCACTATATATAGAAAGCAACAGACTTCATCCCTTGCAGACCCACGGTATGTTGGCGAGGAGGCTCACGACGCAAGCATAGTCTTGGTCCCCAACGTCACGGCGTCGGTTTTCGTATGCCTGCTGGAAACGTCCACTTGACAGTCCTTGGAATGCCAAACGAGGCGTATCGCCCGCCGTCTGCGCGTCGAAGGACCAGGCGCATAATCGACGTTGAAATCTCTCACCAGACTTGACAAAACCTCGCCCTTCCCTACAGAAAAAAAGACCCATTACACACGACCGGACGAATACTATTAATTAGGTGATTACTCGAAACGACGTGTTTCCCGGCATGTGTACCTTGTAACTACACTCATGCCCATTCTTGCCTGTCTAGATTTTGTGGTCTTGCTGTTGCTGGACCTACGGTAGTTCTAGTACTTCGACCTCATCGTGTTCCAGGGGTACGCTCTCGGCCTCAGAGGCAGACTTGTTGTCGACATTATCGGTATCTGGATTGTCGACAACAACATCGACGTCAAACGGGCGAGGCCTTTCCAGATTGAGCAGCTCGATGGGCGGGGCGCTCGGAGCCCTCTGCTTCTCCTCGTCGTCGACGAGGATGACTATCCACACGCCCACGGCACCGTTGACACCGAGCAGCGGCGTCGTGTGTATCCAGCGGCTCCGCCCCGGGATAGGGCTCGCGCTGGCACTGGCGCTGGCACTGGCACTGGAACTGGAGCTCGCGCTACGCCCAGAAGACGCCATGGGACGCGCGAGCCATCGCACCTTGGTCGTGATGCCGTCGCCGTCTCTGAAGGCTTGCGAGATGGCGTCTCGTATGGTCTGCGACCCCCCGATGCGCGACAGGAACGGCGACTGCAGAATTCCCGGAACGCGCAGCGAGGGGCTCGCGAACAGGATTCGCATGCTGGGAGATGGACGCACGAGCAAGTAATGATCGAGAATGCCCCGGAAGCGGCCGATGAGCGACGAGCTGGAGAGGGGGGTCAGCGCCGACGACGACGACATGGAATTGTCCATCGGCGCTTCTGCCTCCGTGGGCGCTGCTTCGTCTTTGGTGAGAGATGGCAGTTTGCTATTGTTGTTGTGCGTGCTTGAGCTGGAGCCGGCGCTGTTCGGCTTCTCTTCGGTGTGCGTCTCGCGCGATGCCTGGACGATTTTCAATTCACCGAGGGTGAACATCTCTGCGAGATTGGCGAGGACGTCTCTACTTGCGCGTGGCTCTTTGGTGTCTTCGCGCCCATTACTAGCGGATGCCTCGGACTGGTTCTGCTTCTGCGCCACGAGCTCTCCCAGTGACGCGAGTCCGGCGCATTCCTTGAGGAGCCCTGAGACGTCCACCTGAGCTCCCAAGTGGTAACGGACGTTGCCGCGGTTGTCGTAGAGGGGTGCGATCATGAGAAGATTCATGAAAACGGACCCGTCACGCCTGTAATTCAGCAGAGGTTCGCAGTGCTCTTTGCCGACAACAAGCATCTCCCTCAGCCTATGGACGCTATGTTGATTGGTCCTAGGGCCCTGGAGGAAGCGGCAGTTGCGGCCTAGGGCAAACCTCCGCCCATATTGGGTAGCCCTATGAAACTCTGGTCACATGTGTTAGCGTGGTGTTTTCACATCGACGGCGGCAACAGTACCTTCGCTGGCGAATACTATCGGGTTGTCGTCCCTGGAAGGGTCCGTCAAGCAGAAAACCTCAGCCAGTCCCTCAGATAGATCGCGTAAATTGGGCGGTAGAGTATTCGTAATCCGCTGTTTGATAGTTATATTCACGATTCGAGTCCACACATGCGTGACATACGCCGGTAGTTCCTCTTGTGCTAGCACCCCAAAAGTCTCGTTAGCTCTGCCCATCAACGACTTGCCGATGGCCTCGGTGAGAGGAAGTTCGCTTGAAGGAGTCCTGTTGACACGAGTAAGTTCTTCTATGATAGCATTGGCATAACCGACCGCTTTTGATGCTTTCACTAAGTTCAAGTAGTAGTTCAAGAGCGGTACCGATTCTGGCTTTAGGGTGTAGAGAAAGTCCGTAAACTTCTGCATGTGTTTTGGGTCGTCGAAGATGGCTCTGAGATGTTCGGTAGATAAGAGCAGCTCTGACTTCACTTCTACGGAGTATCGAGGCTCGGGTGCTTCTGGCGGGGCGACTAGATCGAAGGATGCTGCGTCGATCTCTTCTGCAACAAGTGGTTTGAGCCCGTCATGATCTGCTAGGTTAATACTTTGGAGGGCTGGCAGCTGACTCCCCGGTGTCGTGGCGATGGAGGTAGTCGAATTGGATGGTGACTGCGTTGATCGAGTTGGATGGCTTTTGGGTGATGACGATGATACAGGCTCGTCGTGTGTGCTAATGAAACCTGCCTGGCAGGCTACCCACTCAGCTGCCGCTGAAGAAGCCTCTGTATGTTTTCGTGAACAGCTGGGTCTGGTTGCATTAGGATACATTGATTAAGCTGGCGTATTCTCCTCATGCCGCATACCTGTTCTGCTCGTCACCCTCGATCAAATGGGGCTTTGGAAGGCCGGCTGCCTTTAATAACGCCTTGACCGTATGAGTAGGTAGGGACACTAGTATCTCGGGCCTTTCTCTATTTTCTTCCGAGGATAGTCTAGCAGGCTTGATGGACAGGTCGAGCCTGTCTTCTTTGCTTTGGGCATCGGAATGTCGCCGCTGTGGTGGCTGGAGTAGCCTTGGTGTCTGTGATACGGCATTTGTTATGCCATTATTGCTAGCCACTGTTCTTCGTGAGCGATCTGCTTCCGTCATTCTTCTCTTTGGCGTTGGTGTTTCTCCCGATTTACATAACCCACTAGTATCTAGAACCTTGCTCTATCCTTTCACCGCGTCGATCATATGAAATCGCATGAAGTCTCCGTTAAAGTATCGACTGTTTATGGGATGTAACTTGGCCAGAATTTCGTTTGAAGGCCAGGAAACACGAACGGAGAAAATCAGCAACCACAACGAAGAATCTAGGCCGTCCTAACTTATCCTGGAGCTGTCAAAATAGACAGCTACCTATGTGCATAGTGACACATAGGTTCGGGATAACCTATACACCTGACAGAGAAACGGTCTTGGGCTATCGAGTGTATATTCAAGAATAGGCGTATATGCAGCCGTTTGCCTACCCCAGGGACTCATGCATATCCTGCAGAAGGCCCTGAAGGACATGCCTTGGCCTACACCCATGGTTTCCGGGATATTTTGCCCTCCGACATTAAGCTTTATCGTGGGAGACAAATGCTCTGAGGGACATGCCGATCAACGAGCTTCCAAGTGAAAACGGGAGGTTTGGAAGACATCCAGCAAGTTGTATGTGGGAGAGACCAGGTGACCGCTCTCGACCGGAGAAAAGAGAGGCGTTCGTAAGCCCAGCATGATGCATCCGAGTCAAACCGAGTAGATAGGATCGAAGTCAATATTGGAGGATTGCGTAAGTGGAGATAATGAGGTCGTAACGAAGTTTCATACAATACGAGAACGCTTACGAGAGTGCCTGCGACGAGAGACTCTGGATTTAACGTACGTGACTTATCCTGGGCAATTGTGTCTATCATGCTGTCTGATTCGGACCGAGTCTTAAAGATGTACCAAGCCTGACAAGGCTTTTCTCGTAAGCTGTCGTATTAGAGTATAGCCGATGAGATGACATCCACGATTTCAGCGTCCCCAGTCGGAACCTTATTCGGACATATGCAGTCGTTAGGTCAAATAAACAAGCTTTGCTACGGTGCTTCAAACTTAATAGGGCACAAAAAAATTCAACTGAACACTGTCATATTCGCGTAAGGTCTGTTTGGCAGTGCAGATCCCTTCGTTCTCAAAGACTGTTACATTTGACTGTCATATAATGTTCTAGGCATATCACAAATAGTTCTCCAGGCTCAGTCCGGAGGCACATGAACTAGAATGAGAAATTGTCAGTATTGAAGGGCGGAACAGGGGTAGGTAGTTACCTATGATTCACCGCTCATCTTCGTTCTTCGGTATATGAAGTTGGGACGAGTACATATCCTATACGATGAAGTGTTTGATTAGAATTAAGTTCGTGGCTGCGTGGCTCTCTTTGATACCATTATCTGTTATTAGGCACGGCGCCTGCGGCCTGCTTAAGAGTGATTGGCAGCTTGATCCATCTGGGACATCTGGCATATTCACAGATGAGATGGTAGAGACAGATATAGTATGCTTCATGGTCATTGCAGGGTAGTGGTGGTTGTTGAGCGTGACCGGTTCACGTCGGGTTACGCCAAGACCATTTGACGCGCGCTGAAAGCTCCTGTCCTATCGTGTCGAGACTTAGTGGGCGACCCAAACGCCGACCGCCTTTTAAGGGACCTGGCAGCCAGTCGGAGAATTGCCTGGCGCGTCCCCCCGGAAGTGGTTACTAGGAAAAATAAACAAGCCGAGAGAGCACGCGCAGCTACCAATCCCACGCAGGTGGCTCACCGATGCGAAACTAGCTCGAACCGTCGCTGATCCGTGCATTCGATAGGTCCGCAACGGTCTGCTGTGCGCGGGTGTCGCGTTTTCGAGGGCTCCATCAATCAATACTACATACAGTATGTACACTAAGAACAGTTATGTTTTGATTCTGCGAGGCAAGCCCTGGGTGCCTAGGGTGCGCGAAAGGGGCCGCAAATTCGGCCGGCGCAGTCCCCTAAACACCTAAACACAGAGAACCTGGCGCCAATGATAGGCTGTTGGGGACCATGTGTTGTTGTTTTGTTATTGTTGTTTGTTCTGGCCAGGTCAGACATCAGTGCCCCTTGGGCAATTGAGGCCAGCCTTCACAATAACAATAACATGGCATGGATGTCATCGTGAGTTGACATCCATTCTTTGTAAAGCATGTTTACACGGCGTCCAGCCACCAGAGAACATGTATCACGCATCGTAAATGCCTGAGCAAGGAAGGACAAAGAGAACACGTTGAATGAGCGGACAACCTGGGTGGTATAGATTTATAGATTTAGTGTAATATGCCAGGGTATAGCATGACATGGTATGTTGTAGTTGTAAAGGGCCGAGGGAACAAAGGCATTGGGGGCGTTGGGTGTCAAGGCCCCAGTCCCGCGTCCGGAAACGAAGAAGCGACCTGGGACGGGACGGGAAGAGAGCCTGGAGGTTGGGCTGCACGTGGTGTTTTTGGTCATAGTGTACCTATCAGTGCATGTAACAGGTATAGAATTGGGAGTGCGGGATGGTTATGCTATGATTACACGGGTTTTACGGGGTTATTCGCCAATCGCATTACCTACTATAACGTCCATGGACGGGTCGACTGTCAACCGTCAATGGGTGATTGACGTGAACGCACCTGCAGCAGCACCTGGAGATACTTAGACTAGGTCGTAGCCACTGCTAGCGGCGCGCGTCAGAGCCTGCCCTCCCTGGCGCCCTGACGCAGACGCATCTCCCCCCCTACGATACGCCCCAGCACCCAGCCCACTCTGGCTCCTTGCTTCCCCAATCCCAATCTCCCATGTCCCATGTCCATGTCCACAGTCCACAACCGCCCTTCCAACCTCATCTACAGCACAACGTCCGCCCGCTGCCGTCTGCCAGCGTCCACCTCCGCCACGCTAACCTCCCAGTTCCGCTTCCGCTTCCACCACAACAAACAACAACACCAGCACAGCAACGACAGACGGGACAGCACGACCTGATCGCCCACAAAGATTCTTCTCTTCTCTTCTCTACCGCTTTCCAGAAGCATTGCCGATACCACCACTGAGTCGAATTGCACACAGGATACTGAACATTGCAGCACCAGCTCTCTGCCCGCCGTTGTTTGGACTCCACAACGGCATAGCTCGCTCTACGGCTTCTAACGCACCCATCCTCTCTGCGCATCTTTCGGCCCACCAGCTCGACAGCTGAGGAGCATGCGATAGAGGGGCCAACTTCTCTGGGGAACTCGAAGGACAAGTAGGTCGACCGTTTGCGGCGCCGCATCTGCCGTTCGCCTCACGCTCTCCCTTCGAGTTCTGCTCCAGCCACTGCGCATTCCAACATCACCAGCCAGCTCAGCTCTCCGTCTTCATTGTCGCATACGTAGACACGGGACAGGTGGCGAGTGTCGCAGCCATGACGTTGGAACCACAGCCTGCGCCTTCACCGGTGCCCCTCCCGTCAAAGCGACCGGCAACCGACATCAACAACTCCCGCACGCCCTCAAGGATGGCTACTCCACCACCGCCCGACCGCCAACGGTTACAGGCACGTCCGAACTTCGACGGCGGCTCCTCGAAAGGTGCCCGTCGCAGCGGTCGCTACTCCTCTGGGAGGACGAGCTCCATCGGTCTGGACCCCGATACCCTTAGCCGAGCTCTTTCGAGAGAGCTGTCTGCCGACAGAAGGGACAGTGCCCCGGCCGCCAGTCCCATTGGAAAACGACGGCGGATCGATGCCGATAGGTTAGTTGTGCCCTCATCCATGTTCTTTATAGCCCTAGGAGTCGAACCTCAGCCTCGGGCGTTGGAGTGCCCTCGCTGATATCCGTAGGTTTATCCCTTCTCGGTCTGGGCAGGATTTAGAAGCTGGCTTCGCCCTTCTCCACGAGGAGGGCTCACCGGCTACCCCGTCGCGGAAGAAGCCTACGCCCCATGGTGAGCTGCATTTCCAGAAAAGTATGTTACCCGCTATTTCACATATCATGATGAGCGCTAACCATTGCTAGCCGAGGAGGCAAACCGCACGTTTCGCAATGTGCTAAGAGCTGAATTATTTGAGAACACAATACCTCAAAATACGCCTCCCACATTATCACCAGACGCCAACTTTCCTGCCTCATCACATTCTACCCGTGTTCATGATGCAACGAGATCACACACTCCTCCAACCAATCCACTCCCAGCTCTCCCTTCTAGCTTTACTCCATCCACGCCACATAAGAACCTATTCACATACATGTCCCCACGCCACCATCACGCTGCTGGCCACCCCACCCCCTCTAGGACCCCGCAGAGCAGGCATGGCCCAAATCTTGATACCAGGTCAGAAATTTACAGCTTATCGCCTGTTCGCTACGGTAGTCAACAAATGCTCTTGAGCCCCCGGCGGCAGCCCCGAGCTGTGAGCAAAGTCCCATTCAAGGTTCTCGATGCCCCCGAACTGGCAGACGATTTTTATCTGAACCTGGTGGATTGGGGTAGCGCTAATGTTTTAGGTGTTGGTCTGGGTTCTAGTGTTTACATGTGGAACGCGCAATCGAGTCGTGTGAATAAGCTCTGCACGCTCGAAGACGATACTGTGACAAGTGTATCCTGGATACAAAAAGGCACGCATATTGCGATAGGTACAGGAAAAGGGCTGGTGCAGATTTGGGATGCTGAAAAGACTCGACGGCTGAGGACGATGAACGGCCACTCAGCTCGTGTCGGCGCATTAGCGTGGAACACCCACATCCTCACGTCCGGATCGCGAGATCGGTACATATACCACCGCGACGTCAGAGCCCCAGAGCAATGGATGCGGAAATTGGGGGGTCACAAACAGGAGGTTTGCGGTCTGAAGTGGAACAGTGAAGATGGACAACTCGCCAGCGGAGGTAACGACAACAAGTTAATGGTCTGGGACAAACTTTCAGAAACGCCACTTTGGAAGTTCTCGGACCATACTGCCGCAGTAAAGGCCATTGCCTGGTCACCTCATCAACGTGGTCTGCTCGCCTCGGGTGGAGGAACTGCTGATAGAAGGATCATATTCCACGATACTGTGAAAGGTACGGTTATTAACGAGGTTGATACCGGTAGTCAGGTGTGCAACATCTCGTGGTCCAAGAACTCGAATGAGATCGTATCGACACACGGGTATAGTCAGAACCAGATCGTCGTATGGAAGTACCCGTCCATGTCCCAGGTTGTTAGCCTCACTGGACACACTTATCGGGTGTTGTACCTGGCGATGAGTCCTGACGGTCGGACTATTGTGACGGGTGCGGGAGATGAGACATTACGATTCTGGACAGTGTTTGGCCGCCGTCCCGGCCAGAGAGAAGGCAGCGATGGTGGTGGAGGACGATTGGCGGACTGGGCTGTCATTCGATGATCAATGCCTCTAACTCCACTCAATATCTCAGCTTCGCGTGTTTAAGCTACGACAATACCTCGGCTCAGCTCATGTGCTTCTATTACGACAACTCCTTCTACTTACAAACATCCAAGGCCTTTATGACTGGCAAAACATGATGACATCTCAGGACGGATTACCCGCATGGTTGGTTGCATTTGCAGGGGGGCCAGGGGGACGGCGTTTTTCGGTGGCGAGGTTTTAGATACCTCTTGGCGTGTACAAAAAGCAAGCATTGGGCGTTCAGTTCCGTCTACTATAGATATCGGTAATGTGTTGAAGCTATAGATTATGGCTGCATCGAAAACCCCCACTCGCGTCGGCGCGACTGGTACTACGATATGACAGACGACACCGGGGAATACAGGATGATTGATGATATGATCGAGATTTTTCCCGGCTAATTTGCAATGTTGATGTGAAGCTCATTCTCGCTACGGCGCCTGTAAATTCACCTGAGAATCTCATGATATCTAATTGAGGCTTTGGCATTATAAGTGTAACTGCAACTGGTCGCGTTCGGCTGCGTTCATCGCTTCTGTCGAATTAGTAGAGGAAAGGCTATGATATGATGAGATGTCCCCCACTGCGAACGTACCTATACTATACGTTTGACGATTTTGCCGTAAATATTTGAGGTTGAATTGTTCTCAGCGTGTCTATTCTGGGACTTGTAGACGGCTTGTTTAGATATGTAAACTACCAAAGGCGAGCCCCTGTGATACAAGTGAACACGTCATTGTTATCACTTAGTCACACACCATTGATTAAGTACCTACTACAGAATCTAAACAGTATAACACACAAGAAGATCCGTATGTTGTGTATTTACCACATAAAGAATAACGGGGGAAAATGTATGTAGTCAAGTACGTGCCATGCGAGATGATTTGTGTTTAGAGTTTGATTACTTCTAGAGATCCGTCACAATTAGGCTCATACGCAACGAATACAATAAACCCCGTTAAAGCCGTAGGTATACCCCAAAGTTAAAAGCGTATCCGAGACGCCATGCCGTGTAGCGTCTATAATACGCGGGAACTGGATAGGATAGGGAAGAAGGAAAGGGGTATCGAAGATTCTTCAGAGGAAAAAAAATATGAGTAAAAAAATATAAATCAACGCGATTCCTACACCAACCATCCTGAGAGTGCAAGCGTCTAATACCGAGCCGGCACCACGAATTCCATTAACATCCAGGCTGCCGTCTTGCAACTTGGTCCTTTCATATTCAACCCCACCATTTCGGCGTGTTCGGATGGGAAAAAAGCGAAGGATCATTACGTAGTTGTCCCGCCTGTCTTCCTTTCCCGCGCATTTTCTCTATTAGCGCCATCTACCCCTGTGCCCGCCGCTTCTCCCTTAGACTCGTCATTTAAAAGCGGAATCTCATCTACGCTTAGGCGTCTTCCACTGGCCGGATCTTCGACAAGAACAGCCTTGTCGATGCTCCGGCCACCGGCCTGAGCGACACCATCAGCAATCGACTTCGACTCATCGCCGAGACCGCCTGTGGGCGTCATGATCGGAGAATGAATCATAAGGTCTGGGCTGGACTGCCACTTGGCGACCTCAGCCTTCATAACCTCAAGCTCTTTCTGGAATCGCTTGCCGAAGACATCGATATAGTAGGTCGAGCCATTGTAAACGCTCCAGGCGAAGACGAACATGAGGAAACCGGCGGACGCCCATCGGCTGTAGAACCACAACGAGCATGGGAGCATGGTGAGGACGGCGTATAGGTACTGGATCAGCATGAACGCGGGCTCTTGAAGACTTGCGGGCAATGAGAGCACAAATTTCCCGATCCAGACCTTGGAGTACGAGCGGCGCAGCCAGGTGAAGGATGTGGGACGGCCGGCTGCGATCTTCTCACGGCGACGGACGGTGATGAATACGTAGTAGGACAGCTGCCAGACGGCATAAGGAATAGTGGACCAGACAATCATGGAGATGACGTTGCTGTAGGCAGTGGGGGAGCCTGGTGGCGAGGTCTTGACCGTCCAGAGGGCAGGAAAGCGTTGACGCTGCTCTTCGGACGGAAGCAAATGGACAATGCAATGGAGCGTGGCGCACGGCATGATGTGAATAAACAGGGACGTGACCTTGTCGAAGTCATGGAACACGAGCGAGTTACGCCACATGATGATCGCCACGGCATTATTGCCAAAGGCCAAGCAGTAGGCTGCAATGAACAGGCGCTTGGAGGAGGGGAAGATCCAGAGACTTGCGAATAGGAGGAAGTTGACAAAATAACAGAGATCGGCTAGAAAGTAGTGATAGCCGCGCCGGTGGTAGGTGAAGTATCGGATAGGCATAAAGTACACCAGCTGGGCCGTGTACCACAGGTGGAAGTACTCCGGATAAGCACCGATGACGTAGCCGCTGATGAAGATGTTCATGACACCGCAAATGAAAGAGACCTTCTCGCGGAGTGTGATGACTTTGGTGTCGTTCCATTGCCTGCCCAGCTTCTCCACATTCTGCTTCATGCGCTTCCGATACCTCTCGAGCTGCTCGTCAGCCGAGGGCACCCGCCGCCGCCATTCTTCCACCATGCGCTCTCGAGCTTCCTGGCCCCTCGTCTTGAGAGCAGCTCGTGACTTCCGCACCTTCTCCGTCTGGGCGGAGATGCCCTTTTGTAACTTCTCTAGCTGTTGTGGCAGTGCAAAGTTGTCCAGTAGATCTAGGACGGTGAGGCGATCCAAGGGCGGGAACGAGTCCCAGTCCTCGTGGTACGAGCTGCTGGCGGAGAAAGAATGCGATCGTGACAGCGGGGGGGTGTGCCCTGACGCATCACCGAGCGTGGGCGTGTCGGCAACAGCATGCTGACGGGGTGAGGAGGCCAACGAGTGGGCGGTGGTATCATCGGGAGTAAGAGGGACCTCGTCGTCGGTCTGAGTGCCGTCCGACTTGCCAGGGGGCACGATAACAGGCCGAGTAGGAGTAGCCATCTCGGCAATGGTACGTATAGGAAAGCGCTGAATGTCGTGCCGGAAAGCGATTCGTCGAAGCGCTTCGGCTACCCTGAGGATAAGCGAGTTAGCCATCGAGCAACACAATGACGCAACGACGGAGGGTATGAGTAGAAGAGAAGTTGGGTAACCGGCTGGTGGTTTAGGACACCGGGAACGAGGACAGGTGGGCTACCTTTAAAACTTTGGACGACCCTCCCTCCGTTATGGTTTACCTCCACGTTTAGGCGGATGTGAGCGTTAGAGCGGATATACTTTTCAGGTATGATAGGGACCGGGCCGGTGATCGGTTTGGGAGGGACGAGAGTATGTGGACCGGAAACTACATATAGGTATGTATACTGTATGCTGGAGTATAGGCAGACCCGGCCCAGCACCAGCATGTGACCGTCTAGGGAAGCATATAGGGGTGATGTGGTATACGTTGTGTGACTCGCAACGGGCGACTATTGTCGTTGTCGAGAACGGTCTGGACAGATGGTGTATGTCTGCGAGGTGGGATGGCGTGCGAAGAGGCAGAAAACTAGGTTGTGGACGGTGATGCTGCTACTGTAGGGTTTTGGTCGGGCAGCCTGTAAGTGGCGCTGGGCGAGGGACGTGTGTTGAGGGCGGGCTGTGGTTGGCCGAAGACAGGCTTTGACGTCGTCCAACAAAAACAACGTGCTACGAATATTAGCATCTCATTAGGTAGGCAGGGGTGGCGTTCTAGACAGAGGAGGGGCTCGAGACCGGCTAAGTACCTACCTAACCTACTAAGTAGGCCCCTACATTAACTTACCTACAGTAGGTATCTCAGGTGCCTCGGGTGGTGGAATGCTAATCCCAAACCCAGTGACCATCCGTGACAACCACCATGTTGGCCACGAGATCATTGGTGGCTTGTCTGACCATTTCAAACAATACTATTTATACAGCGAGTACTGGTATGTAAGGTGATATACTACTACCCTTGTTGAAACTTGACAACCAAGGCCACGAGTTCTGGGAAGCGTTTCATATACTCAATGCTTATACATGATACTATGTACTATGTAGGCATGCTATTACCATGTACCAACCTGATGATTGGCGAAGTGTGACCAGGTACCTATGCCGTGATCTGAAGGCACTTGCTCCCCTTCAATATTATTCTAATAAGACACTCGTACTCGAGAAGACGAGCCGACATATGGATGTTTCAAGTTGTTTTGTGTGCATAGTAACTGGTGAGATGTCTACTTGCGACTGTAAGTATGCAGAGTATGACGCCATTTTGCCCTCTATTGACAAGGTGGACGGTCGGCAATCGGGGTAATATCTGGGGAAGGGACCCTCTGTTTTCTATTAGACCGTCCTGCCCAGCTCGAACAACTGCGGATGACTGCCAGCGGCTGTTAGCATGCCGCCCAAGCTCGTACTTTGGTACCTACAAATGCGTACCTATCGATAAGGTAGGTATGCCTGCCCGTCAGTACGCGCCTGCGTCAACGGCTAGGTCAGGGTCCCCGCGCCTCAGGTACGCCAGGTAGCTAAGGTACTCCAAGTCACGTATTTTCGGACAGTCAAACACAACTTGAAGGTAACGATCCCGAGTCGCCATCGCTGTAGCGCATTCGCATTCACGCAATCCATCCGACGTGCATCGTTTCGATTAGTAGCCATTGGAATTCGCGGGTTTGTGATGCGCCGCCCTTGAAATCTAGTGTATGCGTTCCGTGGCCAGTCAGTTCTTGGGTGAGCTGCTTGTTGCTTGTCGCATTCCTCGTCGTTGTCGCGTCCCCTCCAGATCCCAGATCAGCGGCGGCGGCGCCGGCAGCATCACCACACCACCACAACCACCACAACCACCACCGCGAAGAAAGCTTCTAGCCTAAGCCACAAGCAACGCCGATAGCACTCCGGCACCATGGGAAAACTCGTGCGTCTGGAGCTTTTCAGTACGTCTTTGCGCGAAACCCCAACAACCGCCCTCTCTGCGCATGGGCGCGTTGCGACTGACACAAACTGCCAGACTTCAAGTCCTACAAGGGCCACCACACGCTCTTGTTCGGCGACTCGTATTTCACCTCCATTATCGGTCCCAATGGCTCCGGTAAATCCAATTCGTATGTGCATGCGCAAGCCCTACCCCCTGGGCCACCACGCCCGTCAACTGCGCTGACTAGCTACCTCTCCCATCCAGCATGGATGCTATCTCCTTCGTCCTCGGCATCAAGTCGTCACATCTACGGTCTGCCCATCTGAAAGATTTAGTCTACCGCGGCCGGGTCCTCAAGACATCCAAGATCAACGATGACGGTTCGGCCGTCGACGTCGTCGCAAACGGCCAGACGAACGGCCACATCAACGGAGACGACCCGGACAAGCCAAACCGGAACGACCCTAAAACCGCATGGGTCATGGCCGTCTACGAAGACGATGTGGGGGATGAACAGCGATGGAAGCGCGCCATTACCAACCAGGGGTCGAGCGAGTATCGCATCAACGATCGTGTCGTCACCGCCCTGCAGTACAACGAGGCTCTCGAGGCCGAGAATATCTTGATCAAAGCCCGGAATTTCCTGGTCTTCCAGGGCGATGTGGAGGCGATCGCCTCACAGTCACCCCAGGATCTCACGCGCCTGATAGAGCAGATTTCCGGTAGCTTGGAATACAAGGCCGAATATGAAAGACTACAGAGTGAGGCGGATCAATCCGCTGAGAACTCGGCCTTCCAACTCCAGAGGCGCCGCGGCATCAACTCCGAGATCAGGCAATACCAAGAGCAGAAAAAGGAAGCTCTCAGCTTCCAGGACAAAACGAATGAGCGGGATACCGCTATTGTTACGCATGTGCTCTGGAAGCTATACAACTTTCAGCGGGTCATGGACGAATCCAGTGCCGCAATACAGGAGCATCAGGAGAACTTAAAAGAGTTTCGTCGAAATGTCGAGTCGTTTGAGAGGAAGCTTGAGGAAGCCCGGAAAGAGCAGGTCAATGCTCACAGAGAAGTTCACAAGGTCGAGCGTCAGATCAAGAAACAAGAAAAGGAGCTCGAGGAGAAAGAAAACAACCTCGTCCCTATAGATGAAAAAGTGCAACAGACGACTAGCCAGGCCGGTACCGTCCGCAAGCGAATCGAGTCCGTGCAGAAAGAACGCGATGAGCAAGCCAAGTTGATAGCGAAGATCGAAAAAGACTTGGCGACAGTTCAAAAGGCCCAGAAGCTTTTCGAAGATCAGTGGAAGGAGACTATGCAGAAGCAAGGCAAAGAACTAAGTGATGCTGACCGGAAAGAATATAATTCCCTCAGGGCACAGGCGATGGCTAAATCATCTGAAAACCAAGCCAAGCTGGAGAATCTCAATCGTCAACTCAAGACAGACGAGGTTACCGTCAATAGTCTCCGGGGTAAGGTAGACGCCTATCAAGCAGCCGTCGAGAAACTGGAAACCGAACTTGTCACGATCCAGGAACGTAGGGATGCGACGCAAGCCGCAGTCAAGGAGTATTCGGCAGAAATAGACGCGAAAAAGAAGGAGTTTCATGCCATACAGTCAGAGAAACGAAGAACTGCTCAAAGGCGAGATGAACTCCACGAGAAAAGAGTAGCTCTGTTGAAACAGTTGGAAAATGCAGACGACGGGAGACGTCGGAGCGATAGAGAGAGGAGAACAAGAGAGATGATTGCCTCGCTCAAGCGCCTATTTCCCGGAGTCAAAGGCCAAGTTGGTGACCTCTGCAAACCTAAGCAGAAGAAATTCGACGAAGCGGTCATTACGGCACTTGGACGGGACTTTGACTCCGTCATCGTGGACAGTGAGAAGACTGGTATCGCCTGCGTAGAGCATCTGAAAGAAAAGCGATTTGCACCCATGACATTCATCCCCTTGGACAACATCAAGGTCAATGCCGTGAACACCGCTGTTAAAGGCATTTCGGGTGCACGGCTGACTATTGATACGATTGATTTTGACCCAACACTTGAGCGCGCTATGTCTTACGCTTGCGGAAGCTCTATCGTCTGCGATGATCTGGACGTTGCGAAGTATATTTGCTTCGATCGGCGCATACGTGTCAAGGCCGTAACTTTGGATGGCACCGTCATCCACAAAGCTGGGTTAATGACCGGTGGCCATGGCCCTGATCACAAGGGAGGCAAACGTCGGTTCGAAGATGCCGACGTCCAGAGCTTGGAGAGAGCGCTAGAAAAGAACCAACAAGAATTGGACGCACTCCCACGAAGCGATCGCCGCAACACAGCCGAAGAAACCGTGCGCAACCAACTCGCAGAACTGGAGCAGCGACTACAATATTCCAGGAACGAGTTAGTACATTTCGAACAGAACTTATCGAACAAGAAGAAGGAGCTCGACCATGTAAAACGCCAGCTTAAGGAGTGGCAACCCAAATTCAAGGACGAGGATAACAAGTTGCAGAAGACCCGTTCATCCGTTGAAAAGTTCAAGACGGCAATTGCTCAGGTTGAAGATAAGGTCTTCTCCGACTTTTGCAAGCGACTGGGGTACTCGGATATTCGAGCATACGAAGCTCAACAAGGCAGTTGGGAAGCGGAAGCTGCTGAAAAGCGTAGTCAGTTTGATTTGCAGAAGTCTCGTCTTGAAAGCAATAAGAGCTGGGAAGCGTCCAGGCATAGCGAGACAGAGGGCAGGCTTCGTAGCCTTGAGGACCGCCTAAAGAGTCTCACCCAGGATATCAAGGCATATAGGAGAGAGAAAGCGCAGATTGAAGAGGCCATGGGCGGCGACCAGGATAAACTCGCGGCACTTGAGGAGGAATTAGAGCAACTTAAAGAGCAGCTCGAAACACAGAACGAGAAGGTCAATAACGCCAAAGCCGATGTGCAAAAGAGAAGCAAAGACATCGAAAGCAGGTTAAAAGCAATCACCGCTCTGGAAACAGAACTTCAGAAAAATAGCGCCGGCAAGTTTGCTCTATTGAGAAGGTGTCGTTTGGAACAAATTGACGTTCCCGTCACCGCAGGCTCTTTAGATAATCTTCCCAACGAGGACAACCTTCTGCACCAGGATCCCGATGCCATGGATGTAGATGATGGTGATGATGCCGAAATGATGGAGGATGCTCTTAATGACTATGGCATCGAGATCAACTACGACGACTTAGATGACGATCTGAAAAAGGTGAGTTATCACCGAGGCCCGATATTGTATTTGATACTAACACAAGCAGCCCGATAATGAGCACATTGAAGACCAGTTGCAGGAAAAGATCTCGTCCCTTACAGCGGAACTAGAGAAGCTGAATCCCAACATGCGAGCGATGGAGCGTTTAGAGGTGGTCGAGGCCCGACTTAAGGCGACAGAAAACGACTTCGAGGAATCCAAGACACAGTACAAAGCTGCCAAGGAAGCATTCGACGAGGTCAAAGCGAAGCGCTTCGAGCTTTTCGACAAGGCATTCACGCACATCCGCGAACAGATTTCACAGGTATACAAGGATTTAACTCGGTCAGACCAGTACCCACTCGGTGGGCAGGCCTACCTTGACATCGAGGAAGACACAGACAAGCCGTATCTCTCGGGTATAAAATACCACGCCATGCCGCCACTGAAGCGCTTCCGCGACATGGAGCACCTATCCGGTGGCGAGAAGACCATGGCGGCGCTAGCCCTCCTCTTCGCCATCCACAGCTACCAGCCCAGCCCCTTCTTCGTACTCGACGAAGTCGACGCCGCTCTGGACAACGCCAACGTCGAGAAGATCAAGAATTATATCAGGAACCACGCCGGCCCCGGTATGCAGTTCGTCGTCATCAGTCTCAAGGCTGGCCTGTTCCAGGATAGCGAGAGTCTAGTAGGCGTCTATAGAGATCAGGAGGTGAACAGCTCAAAGACCTTGACTCTAGATGTAAGTTGTATCTCTCCGCTTTTATTCCCCCCTCCTTATTGTTGTCTCATACAATGACTGACCCATCTATAGTTACGGAAATATGTCTAAACCCAGTCAGCCGCTTGGCTATTCACACTACGCGGGTGTGGGCCCCATGAAACAAACGCACGATCCTCCCAGGTGGTATAATGAGGGAAAGGAGGCGGTTTTTGCATTTTGTTTTCTACTTCCCCTTTTACATTTTTTAGTTATCGTGACGCCGTCTACGACAAAGTTCTGCGCCTCCCCTTTCCCCCCTCACGAGTAGACATGTTCCTTTATACTGCTCGAGCGGAAAACGTGCAGCAACATCAACGCGAATACTTGGAGATTCAAATGCTATGCTAGTAGGATTACTTGCGTTCTGTGCTGTATGTATGATATAGAAAATAAGCAAAGCAGAAAGAGCTGTGGAGCGAGGAATTTGGCAAATTACTGTTCCACTACATCCTTACCTTATTCGTTTACAGATAAATTGTTATCAAGTATTCGTGACTTGGAAAACCGGAGGCACATGTAGGTAAATTTTCATTCATTTCGAAGTTTCCCCGGGTTGAGGGTACTACCTACTCGCTATTGAAAATACCGCCGTCGCCGCCCATCCAACCGAGACCCTTTTGTGGTTTCTTCCCTTTCCCTTTCTGCGCCTCGTCTATTTATTGTAATAATGAATACCCTTGTTTCCATGTAATATGCAGGTCTATAGTATCGGCAAGCAAGAACGAAGAAAGAAATTCACGGCAGTGGAGGGTAGGTAGGTAAATAACCACGTCACCACCGACGGACGAGACAAAACCCTGCCATTACCAGAGTCTGCCAAGACTCTACGTGGTATACTCTCATAAGCCGTACAATAGGTAGGTACAACGTACTGTCTCATACGTCTTCAAAGGCTACGTCCTCATCGTCACTATCAGCTTCGTCCGCAGGCTCTTCGACCTTGACTTTCTTCGGGGGTCTCTCCTCGGAAGCCGGGGTGTCTGCGGCGCTGGTGGTGCCACTAGAGGCCAACCGCTTCTCGCCGACCGAACTGGCGTTATTCGTGATGTCTTCGAATTCCTCGTCCTCGTCCTCTCCATCGTCTGAATCGTCTGAATCGTCGGCCTCGGCCTCCTTGCGCCTAGCCTCCTCCGCCTGTTGCCGCGCCAGCATCTCGAAGAGGTTAGTAACCTCCTCGCTGTGCATCGTGTCGTCGACCTGATCGGTGGGTTTCTTCTCTTCTTCGTCGTCGGCCTTGGTGACGGGAAGCGGGTTGGCTCCGCCGTAGGAGGCGCCGGTGACGGTGCTCTGCAGATGCCACGCGGGCAATGCGTTGGATTGCGCAATCTTCTCCTTGCGTTCCTGCTCGGCTTTCTTTTCGGCCTCGGTGGGGCCCTCGAGCTCGGTGATGTCGACGGCGATACTCTGAGGCCCGGTGTTCGCCATGCCCTTGACGGCGGTAGGCTTCGCGATGCTTTCGACAACGATGGACGGAGCGGCCTGGTTGGTGGCGTCGCGGACCACGGGGCGCGCCGCGGAGTGGGCGGTTTCGAAGGTGTTCTCAGGGACGACCATAGCGTCGAGCTTCGGGAGCATATCGGTGATGAACCGCAACTGGTTGTTTAATTTGGTCGACTGCTCATGTCCGCCGGCTTCACGCTCGGGATCGAAGATGAGTACGTCGTCGCAGCGGTGGCAGATGAACCCTCTCACGGGATCGACCTTGTCCAAAACCTCCATCTGCGTCCATTCAGCGCGGCATCGGCGGCAGAAGTACTCCTTCTTCTCGCTAGCTGGCTTGGCATTACCCTGCACAGCCTTGTCGAGATGGTAGACGCGCCACTTGATGGCATCGATGGCCTGACGATAGTCGATGTAGTAGTACGTTCGGTTCGTGGGACGCTGTTGGCCCTCCCTCAACTCGGGGCGAACGTGACTAGAGAAAGTCTGATCAGCGGCGATGAATGCAGCAGGGGAACGAGGTGGGACTGTCGTACACCTGCAGCAAGCGCTCGTCGCGGAGCTTTGCGCAAATGCGGTGGAGGTCCTTCAGGTTCATGCTCATCAGATACGACAGGTCGTCGTCGCGGAGGGCGGAGTGGATGATGAGGGCATCGACGATGAGGACGTGCCTCGTGTCAATGTCGGGGGAGTTGAAGAAGGTGCGCGCGACGGAGCGCACGAGCTGCTGTGCCAGATCCATGCTGGCTCGCGAGACGATGGGGGTGGGTGCGCTGCGCTGCGCACGGGTTGTCGGCGAAAGCCAAAGATGGACCGCCACGCGTAGTGGCGGCAGAGAGGAGAGAGCGGAGAGAGGGGAGAGGCGGGAGGTCGGCTGTTGCGACGAGAGGAGGCTCTTAGCTCAACGGGGAGAGAAGGCGTGGTGGCGTCGGCAGCGGCGTCGACGTCGGCGCAAGCGGGCAAGCAAGCAAGCGCACGTTGCCGCTCAAAGTCTACCTCGAGGTAGTCTAGAACGACGTCTCCATCCGTTTGCGCAGCAGCAGGGTTTGGGGGATTGCGAGGGAGCCGACGAGGGATGATGAGGGCGAGGAGGCAGGGGAGGAGTCCTGTCAGGAAAGGTGTAGAGTACAAAGAGGCATTGCTTCGAGGGTTGCAAACGCCGAAAAACAAGTTCTATTATTAAGCTAGGTGAGGTCCGTTATCTTCCAAGCGATTGTCTATACGGGCCGGCATGTGCATAAGTAGGGCCGCGTGACGCGAAGGTTAGGTTACGATGTAGTCGTGAAACTCTTCTTAATAAGATTATGTGAGAAAAGTACCTAAGTACTAAGTAGGTAATCCAGGTAATTTCCTTAGGTAGCCTCATCGCTCTTCGGAAGATGTGACGTTTCTCCATTCAGCCTCTGTCGGACCCATAAATAGACAACGATCTAACCAAACACGGTCGGGCTAACAAAGGCGGTACAGTACAGTACCTACGGTGACACCCCTCCTCGTGTGCGTGTGGTCTCAAGGTTGGGTTGTATTCTGGAAGGACTTTGGGATGAGGCCAAGCCCTGGTACCTACTGTAAGGAAACCTTCCCAGGCAACCCCTACCGACCTACCTACCTACCTACCTACCTACCTACCTACCTACCTACCTACCTACCTACCTACCTACCTACCTATATGTACCTACCTGGTATGAACATTATCCGTCATTGATCTGATAAGGACTGTTGTTCCTGCAAGTCTTATTCTCGTATAGTTAATGCTCTAGGAGAAGGGGACTAATAGTGGTATACCTCCCCCTATCGTAGTAGGAGCACGGGGATGGCATGCTGGAATAGATCGTAAGTAGATCAAGCCGCACCAGCGAATCTCATCGTGACGTACTCGACATATGAACCCCGAATGTTCATTCGCAGCAGCCATCAACCACCTTTTCATGGACAGTCTCAGACTGCAGCAATGCAACGGACCTCGACACCCGTAGCCAGCCGGAGGGGTTCATCTATCGGCGCTGTCGAATTGCACGGGGACATCACTAGTTACTTAGACGCCACCGCTTACCGTTCAGCGCGACAACAGAACAGGCATGCTGCCTAAGCTGGGGACCAAAAAATCGAAGCAAAGGCGAAAGAGGAAAGAGAAAACACTCGACTATTCATGACCGCCGCCGTCTCCGTATCATGGCCACCGGTCTTGCTTTTCCTACCATCTTTCTTCTACCCACTCACTTCCAGCCCGATGAGCTGCCCGAACTCGAGGGTCAGATTCCCACGCTGACCTACGACATCAACGAGGCCAACATCATACTGGGCAAGGTAGCGAAGAGACAACGCGCGATACTGGAACTAAGGTCGCGGAAACTCTTCACCGACGAAATCCAATCCACGCCGCCAGAGAACGGGCATGTTGTAGATGAGAACCCCGCCGGTTCACGGCGGGTGGCGAAACGCAGGAAGCTTTCGCCCTCAACCCAACGTGCCCCTGCTTCTAGAGGCGGCACCACCTCCGGCACGGACGAGAGCTCTAAAGAAGAAGAAGAAGAAGAAGAAGAAGAAGAAGAAGCGAAAGCCGGTCATACGACTGGTGTAAAAATCGCATCGGAGAAGAAAGCTTACCAAGAGAGTCGTGAGCTCGAGGCCGGCAAGGTCGACGATTCTCTAGTCCAAGTTGTTCGGCTCGCGTGGTTTACAGACAGTCTAGCCAAGAGAAAGGTGCTGCCGGTAGAGGAGTATTTAGTGTACCAAGGCCGAAAGAAAACGCCCCAGTTAAGTCGGCCAGTGCCTAATGCCGAAGACATACTCAAACGCGCGAGGGAGGATGATGCCGGTGGCCGTCCGGCATCGCGAGATCGGTACAAGCAATCTACATCCGTGGCACGACATCCACGATCAACCCACGCGAAACGTCCACGTTTCGTCCAAGAATCGACGTCGGAGCATGACAAAGCTATGCGACTTCCGCCCATCCCGGACTACCTGCACACAGACTATTCCTGTCAACGTCCTACGCCTTTCAATAGCCCCAACAGCGAATTCATCGAACAACTCAAGAAGATCAGGACGCTCAGGACCTTGGAAATGGACGACGTGGGAGTCCGGGCTTACTCGACCAGTATGGCAGCAGTGGCAGCATACCCATATCTTCTTTCGTCTACATCCGGTAAGACTAGCCTCACTCCCCCTCTAGGTAGACTCCAGGCCTAATATGATTGGCAGAGGTTGCGCGGCTGCCAGGATGTGGCCCCAAGATTGTGGAGCTCTACAAGCAATGGAAAGACTATGGCTACCTTGATGACGTCCAAGAGGCCGCCTCGAACCCGAAGCTGAAAGTCCTGTTGTTATTCTACGAAATATGGGGCGTCGGGGCAAAAACAGCCAACGAGTTTTACAATCGCGGCTGGCGGGATTTGGACGACATCGTCAAGTATGGTTGGGACAAGATCACTCGCGTCCAACAGATCGGAGTCAAATACTACGAAGAATTACAGGAGAAGATCCCTCGGGCCGAAGTCGAAGGCATCTCAAGCATCATATTGGAGCACGCCAATAAGATAAGAAAAGGTTTCCAGATGGTCATCGTCGGGGGATACCGAAGGGGAAAGGCCTCGAGTGGTGACGTGGAGTAGGTATCTCTGAGTTGTTAATTCCCCAATTTGGCAAAGATTCCGCTTCCATACGCCATATGCTCATGCATGCTCCCGAAACACGCTATAAGTGAGTCGGTATTTTTGCTATAAACGGTAATTTTTAACTCTTGATCCCTTACAGTGTGGTGCTTAGTCACCCCGATCCTTCAGCGACCGACTACTTCGTCAATGAAATAGTGACAAGTCTTGAAAAGACAGAGCATATCACCCACACGCTTACCCTCAGCTCCAAGAACAGCGAGCGCGGCCAAGCTCCGGTCGCCTGGAAGGGCGACGACCGCAAGGCGGGAACTGGGTTTGACACTTTAGACAAGGCTTTGGTGGTATGGCAGAACCCGGACTGGGACACGACGACAGCATCGAAAAATCCCAACCCACACCGAAGGGTGGACATTATTGGTGAGGACCTCTCGACGACCCCAACAAGATAAAACTAATAGTTCATTCTAGTAAGTCCCTGGAAAACAGCGGGCTGTGCGGTAGTCGGTTGGACGGGCGGCACAACGTTCGAGCGAGACTTGAGGCGATACTGCAAGAAAATGAAGCGGCTGAAGTTTGATAGCAGCGGCGTGCGGATGCGTGAAGATGGTGGTGAATGGGTCGATCTCGAAAGCGATGTTAACGGGAACCCCGCTCCGGACCTGCTCACAGCCGAGAAAAGGGTGTTCGAGAAACTTGGCTTGGAATGGCGACCGCCGGAGGAACGATGCACTGGCTGAACTTGGGTGATGCGTTCTATACAGTGAGCCGGCCAAAGTTTTAGGCGAGGATGAATTCCGTGTTCAATATACTTATAACTTACTATTAGCAAGTAGCACAGGCAATTGTATGGCCGGGGTTAGGGGGCAGCTGTGGATGCCCAGTTACCTAACGAAGCAAATACCTGGCCTACGTGAATAGCTATAGGAATACCCGGGTACTACTAAGCCTGCAATCCCTGGTTTTGTGAAGAGCGAATGTGGTATTGATGTTGTAGAAGAGATAGAGTGATTAATATGGAATCCACCGTGAGAGGTAGTCTGAAGGACTGTTCCCTTGTACTTTTCTTCCAGTTTACACTGCCCTCGTTGCCTGGCCTCGCGTTCCAATACCGTCGTAGCTAGTTGTGAGTTCTATAAAACATGATCGAACCGATCCACTGCCTTAACTACCTAATTATTCGATAGTAATATCTTCACCGAAAGGACGCGAAGGAAACTTCCCGAGCAAGTCCCCCGCCCTGATACAGTCCCGGAAGCAGTCTTTTCCCAAATTTATATATGTCTTCCCGATTCGTTCCCAGGTTTTACTGCTGTCATGCATGTCAAGACCTGTTGCCGTTCTCTGGACTACGGCAGATAACACTATCCTGGAGACTATGTCACCGAAGCCGCCGTTGCGTTCATCTTTGACCGGCATCCACCTAAGCTCCCCTATTATGGCCCCTGACGAGGTCGTGGATGGTAATTTCCACCGACGGTGATAGCCTGAGGTGGTGCTCATTCCGTACCCAGCATTCATATTGGTCCGGTTCGGGTAACGCGTAATCTAATACATAGGGGTAAAATACGCGAAGAGTGTATTGGTCGTAGTCCATCGGCATGCTCCTCACGGAGTCGAGCTCGGACAGGAAAGCGACGAAGCTATTGGCTCTATCCTGGACAGTCATGTGTGGTGCATGAGGCCAGGGGCCCGCTCCCAACTTAACGATATCGGCGAGGGCGTCGGCGTGCTTAGGATAAGATGTGAAGCTAATCACTCCTTTCCGGCCCGCCCGAGTCCACGATAGAAATCTTCTTCTCTTCGTAACGTTGGAACTCAGGCGAGACCAACATGAAATTGCCAATTCAAACGATGGCAATAGAAGACTCGCAGCAACAACTAACTGTAATAAGATTGAGCTTCCTTCGCGGTATCGTTTGTTTCAGACTGGAATGCCATGTATTAGCCCAAAGCAATCGCCAGGCGATGTACTTTGTTCTGGGATGTCCCGAAAAGCGTGGAGGGAGTCAGTCAGGTCTCTTTTCGTGAACTCGCATATGTGTTCGTCCAGCCTCAATATACGATCGCGGGGGTCCTCTTCGAGCGCATGTCCGAAGCCGTAGATGTAGCTTCGGTCATGGGCTTCTCTCTGGCTGGTGCCTTGAAATATTCAAGATTTCATATAATCAGCCATATGGACGACACCGGATCTGGGCATGGGCTAGGATAAAGTAATAGCCTACGTATGACGTGCCGGCGAGTTCGTGCGTCGAGTCCCTTTTCGTAATTAGGATGTGTATAGCAGTCATTTGCCGCAGAATTCACAGTTCTATTTTATACAGGACAAGCTGAACTTTAGCACTACAGAAGAATTGATGATCATCAGTACACGAAATTAAGATGCATTATTTCCCAATATGCCGTTAGGACGTGAATATCATCTATAAAGCCTATCTATCAGACCTTTCAAGGGCAGTGAAGTAACCCTTATCCTATTTCAAGGTCCTCTCCGGCGGGACCGAGATACTTAAAAGGAGATTTAGAAATACCACTTCGTTCTCCAGCATTTTAGTAGCCCTCCCTCATTCGATCGACCCCTTAAGCTTTCCTACCTGCCCTATGAGATCTATTTTCCGAGACTGGCACCGGGAGATGCTCTGTAGTATAGCCAATACCCGAAAACGGCGTTTCTATGTCTCCTCGATCGTCTCTAGACTTCATCTACCTCGCAGCGTTCAGAAAGCAACGCGGAATCTTCCTCTCCCACTCTTCATAGATGGGCGCTCACGGTTTGCTTCGGGGCCCCATCGCCAGAACCACCCAACCGTTCAAGAATCCAGGCAGAAACATCCTCGTAAAACTCCTCCTTGCCAGGGTCGGCATGCAATTGGTGCGCAAACCCCTCGAAGGCCTTGAACCGCGCATCGGGGATCTTGGCCCGGTTCCGCTCGAACCACTCCTTGCTGCTGTCGAAGCTCGTCGCCCTGTCCGCGGTGCCGTGGACCATGAACAGCGACTTCACGCTCTTCGAGGGCGCCAGCTTCCCGCTCGCCAGGTCGCCCGTGCGGTCCAGCATGCCGGCCAGGCCCTCCAGCGTGCCGTAGTCGTGCATGAGCGCGTCGTTCCGGATGCTCTCCTGCACCTCCACGTCCCGCGTCACGTCCTCGGGCGGGATGGGCCGGTACATCTTGAAGTGCGGCAGCACGTGCGACGCCAGCCGCCCGCTGGCGACCAGCAGCCACGACGGCTGCAGCTCGGGCGCGAAGCCCACGAAGGGCGACTCGAGAATCCACCCGCGAATCTGCGCGATCAGGTCCTCGTACAGCGGCGTCGAGGCTAGCGTCAGGACTTGGCCGCCACCCACTATTTTGCGCCGTGTCATGTCAGCAAGTCTCCCATCCATCCATCCATCCATCTACGTTCGCACACGGCCTCGTATATGTGAGCCGGGGGGGAGAAGAATGGCGCGCTCTTCGTCAAATTTGAAACTCGAAAACTTACTCGAGTGCCCGAGCACAAACACCGGGACGTCCGAGGGCAGCTGTGTGCGGATGAAGGCGGCCATGTCGGCGAGGACGCGCACCGTCGGCCCCGTCTTGCCCTTGTCGCTGTGCTTCGTCGCGCTCCGCCCCCAACCCCGCTGGTCCAGGCCGTACACGGCTATCCCGCGCTCCGCGAGGTGCGGAAAGAAGCCGTAATAGCGGTCCACGTGGTCGCTGAAACCGTGGAACATGATCATCTTGGCTTTAATAGAGCCCTCGGGCTGGAGGTATGTCAGCAGACGCATACGTGTATTCGTGCGTGGATGTATGACCTACCAGCCATGTCTTCGTGAAGAGGCTCGTGCCATCAACCTTGAAAGTTCCTTCTGTGATTTGAACCATCTTAACCGTTTGGCGACGAGTACGTGTCTTTCCCCTTCTTTTTACTTTGTGCGAAATCTAAGCTTCCGAGTCAAGATAGCGGATGCCTTGAACACGGTCTGTTTCCAGTGAGCTGTTGTGCTGGATGGCCGTAACCAACTTCAGGCTTACATAGGAACCTGGAAGCTGAACCCACCTTTATTTATGTATTATGTATAACAAACTTTATTCAATAGCCCGAAAAGTCAGAAAATCAGATTTTGAAGAAATCAAAACGACCGAGGCCCCCTTCGATGTCCTTTGTGCCTGTGACAAGTGAATGTCAATTGATTAAATGAAATGGTTGACACTACTTGAACCTTCGTATATCCTCGAATGAGACCAAAGTGGATACCAATGTAGGACCCGGCGTGGGGGGGCTGAATCATTGAGGCTCAAATTCACATGTCGACAGCCTGTGACAGGATCCATGGCGGCCACTAGTGACGAGACTACACTAGGTACCTTACGGCATTAAGGATTCCCCGCCTATGGGGTCCCCAGCCACGGAGGGACCAGAACACCCGACTGCAATTCGGGACGGGCAGATTGTATATCCGATTCAACGGATAGGTACGGTGTGATGGTTTTAGATTAATCTATGAAATTCCCTTGCAGACGGGCATAGTTCAACTTACCAAGTACCTACACAGGTAATTACTGAGGAATCAGATCAACTGAGGGTAGCCCCCCCCTGTCTACCTGAGAGTCCCGTGCATTTTGGGTAGAAATGATCCACAAAAGACTTGACGCCACA
>MU383118.1:315753-401103 GCA_022495125.1 Xylaria acuta | reverse complement strand
TATAAAAAGTTCTTTTAGTAATATTTTTATTAATATTTGCTAGCTAAAATAAAGTATTTAATAGCTATTAAACTTTTTTAAAAGCTTTTTTTTTTTTATTAGTTATAAAGCTTTCGATTATTTTTTATATTAGTAATAAGTTATATAACAGTTAATAAGCTTTTATAAAAGCTTTTTTTTTTTTAATAACAAATTTATTATTAGTATTTAATAGCTAAAATTAAATATTATAAATTTTTATAAAATTTTTTAATAGTTTAGTTTTTTTAGCTTTAATAACTGTTTTTTTATTAACTATTATAGTTTTATATAATTTAGCTGCGTTAAAATAAGCTATTTAGCTATTATTTAAAAAATTTACTAACAATAATTTAAAATAAGCTTTATAAATATTTTTAGTAAAATTTTTAGTTAAATTAAAGTTTATTAAGCTAAACTATATAATTATTAAACTAAATAATATAGCTACTAGAAATTTTAATAAAATAAATAAACTAAATTTAAATTTAAAAGTAATATAAAAGTAAATTTTTTTCGAAAAATTGTTTAAGCCGTTAGCTATATATTTATTTTTGTTTATATTATTTTTTTATTTTGCTTTTTTTATTTTTTTTATAGCGCTTATTAGCAGTAAATTAACAAGCTTATTATTTTTTTGTTCGTTAGTTATATTTTTATTTAGTTTATTAGTATATTAAAAAATAATTTTATTTATAACTTTTTTATAAATTTTTAGCGTTATAAAAAAAAATTGGTTTAAAACTTGTTTATATTACTATTAAAAAATTTATTTTTATTAAATATTATATTTTTAATAATAATAACTTTATTTTTTTAAAAAAGCTAAATATAATATATATTAATAAACTAATAGCTTATTAAATAGCTTATTTAAGCTTTTAAATTAAGCTTTTAACGCTTATTTTTTTTTTTTTTAATAGTAATAGTTATAACAAAAGCTAAATATTTAAAAGCTACTAAATATTTTATATACAAAGTTTTATTTAATAAAATTAATTTTTATAGTTTATTAAAATATATATAAAACTTTTTATAAAAAGCTTGCTAGCGGTTAACTTAGCAAAATATACAGTTATATAAATATACTGCCGTTTTTACGATTTTTAGCTATAAAAAAATAAAAAGTTTATATATATTTTATATAACGCTCGCCTAAGTTTTAATAATACCGCTTATTTGTTTAATAGCTTTGTTTAAGTTTTAAATATATAGTAGTAAAACTTTAAAATATATTTTATAAGCTCGTTTAATAGCTATAGCTAATTAAATAGTTTTTTTATTACTGCTAGCAAATTTATTATTATATTCGATTATTTTAATAGTAGCTTTTGTTGTAATAGCGGCATTGACTGCGTACGAGGCTGTCCGTACGAAGCTGTACGTACGGTACTAAGCTAGCTTACTAGCCTAACTAGTAGGGCGGTGTACGTACGCAGAATTCTTTTACTTGAAGAGAATTCTCCGTACGAAGGTTTTACCTTCATAGTTAGTTAAAGAGATAGATCAATATATGCAGTATTTATCTCACCCCTTTGTTTACGTACGATATTATACCCTTTAGCCACCTAACAGCTTTATAGTATAAATAAAAATAATAAATATAATTTTTAAAAACTGCTTAAATTATATTAATATATTTATTATTTAAATAGTAGTCCTAAGTATAGCTTAAATAATAATTAGTTATTAATATAACTTTTTATAAACGTTTATTTTTTATATTAAAGTTATTAAATTCGTAAAAATTAATTATTAAACAGGATTTTATTTCTATAATTTTAAAGCAAGCTTTTTAAACTATTTTATAATATATTTTCGATTTGCTATAAGCTATATAACCGTTTATACAAATTTTATTATTTAGGCGTAAAATAATCGTTATTTTTTTAGCGTAAAAAAAAAGTTGTTTAAATAGTTTTAAACTAATATAGCCGAGCTTTTAATACTACTTATATATATTTATATATAATTTTAATCGTTTTATATAAAAATTTAATAGGTTTTTTTATATATAAAAAAACTTTTTTTTTAAACGTATTAAAAAATATTTTATAATATATTAGCTATATATATAAGTTAACAAACATAAAAGCTTTTTTTAACAGTGCTTTAAAAAATTAAAGTTAAGTTTGTTTTTTTAGTATACTTTTGTACGGTTTAATACTTATAAAAATATTAAATTAATAGCTATATTAAAATATAAAATAATATTATATAGCTTATATACAATAAAGCTATATAGTTTATATACTTTAATATTGATTTTTTTATAGCTTAATATTAAGATTATATTATTTTTAACAACTATTATATTTATAAAGTTAGATAGCTTTAAGTTTAAAAACTTATTTATTTAATTAAATATATATATATTTAAGCCTAAGTTTATAATAGCGTAGTTTTTTAATATATATATTTTAACGAGCTTTTTATTAGCTATAAAAGAACTTTTTACTTAAGCTATAAAAAGCTTTAGTAGTTAATTTTTTTATTAATTATTTTATATAGTATTAAACTTTATTTGTTTATTTTACTTTTATTTGCGCGCTTTTTTTACTGCTTATATAACGTTTTTTTTATAGCTATTTAAAGTTTAGCTATTTATTTGTTAGTTTTATTATATTTTTAGCTTTTTAAAAAAGTTTTAAAAATATAAACTAGCAGCTTATAATTAAATATTAGCTATAATATACTATATAATTTACTACGTTTAAGTTTTTTAGTTTTAATTTAGTTTATATATTAGCTTAAAAGCGCTTTATAAAAATACTTTATAAGCTTTTTTTTAATTTTAGAATTAATAGCTATAATAATTAATAGGCTTATAGTTATAAGTTTATTTTTTTTATTAAAATAAACGTAATAGATTTTTTTTGGTATTGTTAAAATATTCGTTTATATTTTTTAAAAATTTAAAAGTAACAAATGCTTTTTTTTTTATAAGCTTATTAATATAGCGTATAATATTTAATATAATAGCTTTTTAGCGTAGTTTGTTTATAATAATAAAATAATTTAATATATTATTTATAATAGCGTTAATATGCTTACTTTTAAAAACAATAGTTTAAAAAAAAATAATATTTTATAAAGCTTTTTTTAAGTTGGTAATAAACTTAAATAATTTAATATTATTAATAATATTCGTATATACTTTAATAACTTTATTTAGCTATTTATTTGTTTTATATAGCAAGTTTTTTATTAGCTTTTTTATTATAGCGTTTATAAACGTTTTATATTCGTTTTTATATTTAAACTTAAATATTTGTTATATTAAATTGCTAAATTTTTTTAGTTTATTATACTATTAATTAATTATTTTATTAATATTTATATATATTAGTTAGTAGTTAAAATAAACAATTTTATATATTTATTTAATAAGTTTAATAACTTTAAATTAATAAACAATATATTGTTTTAAAGCTATATTATAAAATTATTTAATAATAGTATACTAGCTTTTTTTAGTAATAATAAAATTTATAAATATAGCTTTAAAAAGCTTAACGTTTGCTAATATAAAATAATTATTTATTATTAGCGCACTCGGCCGTATAAACTAAAAAGCTCGTTTATTTTTAGGCTTAAAGTTACGGATTGGTGGTCTGTGCGTGGCTTAGCCGGTGGCTGCACCATGCACTAGCCACTGCACCTACACCCCACTACAGCCCCACTAGGGCAGCCCCACCACACACACACCACACATATACTTAGGTGGATTTTGTACAGCTAGTTTTTGTTCTTTTTGTTCTTTTCTCTTCATCTGTAGATTTTTCGTACAATATAGCACATATTGCAGGAGCCTTGTCTTTAAGAGTGTGCTAGGTGTAACACTTAATATATTTTTATAAGTTTTTACTACGGGCTTTAACAATAAAGTTTTATTTTTATAGTAAAAATTTTTTAAAGTAGTTTAATATAGTAGTAGTTAATTTTTATATAATAACGATTTTATTTAGGTCTTGTTATAAGCTTGGTTAAATTTATAAAGTATAAAAATTAATAAAACTTTTAATTGTTAAATTTATAATATATAATAAAATATATTCTTGCTTTATATATTGCTTGCGCTACTATATTTTTATAAAGCTTTTATTATATAAAAAGTTTTATATAGAGCTTATAAGCTACTTACTTTAGCTACTATATTATGCTACTTAGCTTATATAATTAATTAAGCGATCTCTTTAATAGTGCGGGAGAAGCGCGTAGTGCGCTGCCAAATCTAACAGCATGCCGCTTAGCCCCAACCTCACATCGATGCAACATACCCCGTAGTCGATGCAAGTTGGTTAATCGAAAATGACACCCAATCCTGTAGGATCGGCATCGTATATAGCAAGCGGCTCTGCTTCCAAACCACGCCGCATTGTTGGTTCGATCAATTGCCCTCGCCGTCTCACGCAACATGAGACGATTGGTGAGATCATTTACACGTAGGCAATCCCTGTAAGCACCGGAAATGATGCCGGAGCCCCAAAAAACCCAACAGTAATGCACGAGTTCGCGAGTCCATGTCGAATAATGGTTGGACCGAGTATACTGCAGCTGCTCGGTCAGCTGTTGGACCCAAGACGCTCAGTCTATCGACTATTAATGGTGGACCAGACACGAGTCAACCACAGCGCTGAATGAAGAAATATACTGGTCCAAGACAAGCAATGATCGGCCCTGGCATCTAGGGTCCACGCTAGCAGGGGTTGTTGCGCCGGACACTCAGCTAACATACTCAGCCGCAGGCAAGTTGGTAGTCTAAGTCCCTATACTGTACACTAGGCCCTCCAGTCCCTACGAGGCTTAGGCTAGGCCTTCGCATTGTTGAAAACCTGAGTGTGGGCGAACGCTATTATTATGCACAGGGCTCTATGTTATGCTACCTCGACGGTTTTACATTACTTATATCGTAGCGCTAACCCACACCAGGCGAAAGTCGCGATGGAGGCAGAACGAAGCTTGGAATCAACAGTCGAGACTATGAAGCGTATGGCGTTATTGGCTCCTGGCGTCAGCCAGGGCGCACACAATTTTGGCATCATCGGGGGAAAGCCCAACAATTTCTGGACCGCCTTATAATATAAATTGGCTCGAGCAAATCTCGGCAGTCAATCGACTATCCCCCTTCGAGTTCCCTGCAATAGGACTCTGCTTACCTGCAGGCTAGTCTTGCAAATCATCCTAACCAACCAAATGACGCCGCTGGTCCATGTTTGCGGTGCTGTCTTACTTCCTGTCGTTGTGGTCCACAGCATCACAGCATTGGTGGAGCTGTGATAATGGTCTTAGTAGGGAGGGAGGCTATGCAGCCACCTGCGCCTAGTCTTCAGAAGCTGTCTACTGCAGGTCCTGTCACTTTATAGAAAAGCCTCCCTGCCTTCGTTTGAGCTTTTCTTTGATGGTCTCGTGGACAAGCAAACTCACCGCTACTATTCCTATCTCGCAAGCCATTTGAATGGGGTTAACCATGACGATGACGAGGACCATATTATGACGAAGGATATACACGATCAAAAGAGACAAAGATTATCGAGAATCCGAATTGCGAGACTGTCATTCCGGTTCGACGCCTCGAACAAACAGCCGGAAGAGCTTGCTGTGTCAGAATCAGAACCACGTGGGAAGAAGTTGAAGGCACAGGAACCTGGTAAGCGACATACACTAGAGGATGCTGGGGTCACACCGCGACAATGCTCACTTCAGTCGCGCCAGGTGGAGGAAGAGGGTAATGCTGCCATGCTGGATCATTCAAATTCTTATTCTGCTGAGTGTGATGGGCTTGTTCTCTTATCGCCTGTCGCACACGGTCACCACCTGGGAGGAAGAGGAGAGCAAGGGGGATGTACCCGTGGTTGAATTTGTGTAAGTGCTCTCGATTCCCTGAGCGATCAGACCTTCGCAACTTGGTGGCTTGTCCGGGCAAGTGTGGCGAGGGATTGAAGGGCTGACAAGCTTTTTACAGATGGGAAGTTGCGAACATCGCGTTCTCGCTGGTATCACTCGTCGTAACTTTCGTTGCAGTGGCAAGATTCATAGCCGAAGTATTGACCCCTGTGCCGCTCCTATTTGGTTGCATTTTGAATGTCGTGCTATCGAGTGTCGTTTTGGCGCTGGACGTTGTAATCTACGTCCAACGGAGGGACAAACAGTATTCATTAATAGGACTTGGCCTCGACGCCTCTCTCATGTAAGCCTCTTCTTCCCCCTTCGTTCTCCGCATTGCGAGAACAGCCCATGCTAATGCAGTCATCAGATTCTTCACTATCATTCCGTTGATATACGCTATCATTATCTATCGTCGCCTCTTGAATTACGATGACTATCACCTGCCTGGTAACCACAAGGCTTTCGGCTTCGCTTCCCCCGAGGAGGGCATCGAAGACAGATCCTCTATACATCTCAATCCACCCACTCCTTACGACCCGACGAACCCGACTTTGGGCACTACAACGATAGTAACGGGTGGTGAGCCGCAAACACGTGGTAGATCAGTCTCGATAGGCAGTCGTCGCATCTCGCTCTCATTTAGCCGAAACGCGAGCGTGTCACCCCATCCCTCGCCACCGTTAGACCTCGCGGAGGAGCGCCGCACCAGCTACGATCACAAGCGGGACACGCAGTTCGAAGACTACCTAGCGCGACGGGCAAGCCAGAACTCGGGTCTCCATCGTCGTGGTAGTTCTTACGGGAGCACGTCGCTCCAAAACGACGTGAAACGCGCCTTGGGCGACGAATTCGGGTTCGGCGACTTGCCCACGCCAGCAGAGCCCGGCAAGACCAAGCCCGGGGGCGAGGTAGTCATCTCCGGCGCGGTCCCTGCGGGCCATGTCTCGCGGCCGCGGGTGAGCTCCATCGGGCGACAGGTGAGCTACGAGGCGGTCATTGGCGGCACGAACGGCGGCCCCATCGTCACGATCACGACACCCCCGGAGGAGGAAACGTTGCAGCGCGGCCACAGTCTCAACAGCGTCCCCGAGGCGCACGAAGAGGAAGACCACCACGCGAGCGAACGGGTCACGAGGAAACGAGCAGTGAGCGAGAGCCAGCAGGCCCTGCTTGGCGACGGCGACAGCGACTCGGAGAGCCGGAGCGGGCGCAGAAGTCCTGCGCGGATCGGGCGGGTCGGGGGGCTTGAGGATATAGAGCTGGAAAATAGGAAGCGCAGGAGAGATTCGTGATAACCCAAGCCTGGTTTTAAAAAAGAAAAAGAAAAAAAATTACCATTTTCATCCTGGAAGCCTCGGTCTGGCTGGATGACCCGTCTTTCATATTTGATCATACAAAGGCGTTTCTACTTGGGGGGTAGGGACATGTTGCTTTGGCTCGGCGTCGTATACTGGGTTTTCTAAGGTGGCGGTATGGGGAAACGAGCAATGAGATTGTTTGGTGCGCATATGAGCATGAGAGTTCAATTTCATCGTGGCTTTTATTCGTCGGACAATAGCAAGCTGGAGCATAGATGGCTTCCATGTTGGTCTGTTGCTCGTCGTTTTGGCTGCCTTGTTACTCTCAATCTTGAATATACGTTTGATGAGTGACATGTTGTCGCGTACGATAGCGTGTATTGACCTGAAGATCTGATTTCTAATATGGTTGTTCTGAAACTCTTTCGTAGAAAACCGTTCATCACTTGTTTCTTTTACAGGCAGGCCGGCGATGTCCAGCAATGCACGCACACCGGTTACTGGAGTCAATCAGATTATGTTTCGTAAATAGACTTTCTTCAGGTATGCCTACTTTCCACCGTGGCCGAATTTGACACCCACTAAATAACCGTATCAGCGATGTCCATGACATCACGCTGTATGTCAGATGGATCTCTTCATTCCAAGTGGCTATACTGCAATTGTGCCAGCTTGCTATTGGAGGCTTAGCAATTAGTTCTAACAAATCTCGGAAATACACTTAAAGTCATTTCATATCCACATAGTGCTGCGGGATCAACTGCTCGGGGTGGAATTCTATTATTATCATAATTGTTGGCGCATTGTTGAAAGTTGACACTTGACGGCTATTCACGACATCGTGTCAATCCTCCCATTATCAGTACCCTGCTATTTCTCTATATTGATGTCGTCGTCTCGGCACTGGCGTTTTCTAATGGAGCTGAAGCGAAGCCCAGGGCAGTTTGCTCGTAAAAACGATTCATCCTCCGAGCCCCCTCCCCAGTGAGGTAGGTTTCCGTTCGTTGTTTTATAGGCCCGCGTCGCTTGCAGCCTTGTAGACGTTGGCTGAATCAAATGGGACGACGTCCCCGTTCTCTGTACTCATGGCGGCACCTTGGACTTGGACAGTACTAGCTTGTCGGGGTACTTTGACTGTGGCTTGGTTAGTCCGAACAGCGTTGAGTGGGCATGTCATATACATACCGAATTGGCCCATGGCAACGGTGAAAAGGGCAAAGATAGCGATGGTGTACTTCATTTTGACTGATGTTTTGTTTGATGCTTCGAAGCTGAAAGAATGATATAGGTCGGCCGGCGACGAGCAGGTACAAATATGTTTATAACGAAGAGAAGGTTTATTTGGCAACGGGAAAAGACAGAAATGTGTGTAGAAGAACGGATGAAAGAGATAGTTCTAACCTTGGCATCAAGCGGGATGGAGGCCTTTTGTATGATCATGCGAGCATCTACAGGATCGCTACGATTTGATGATTTGACGGATTGATCACCGGCTGAACGCTCACTCATTCACCAACGAAAGGGGGCTTGATTACTGGGCGCTCCGCCATACTGATCCTCGACGATGAGGAGTACTCCTGAGACGCATCCGAGAGGTTCATCAAGATTACTATGTACTGTACTGTACTGTACTGTACAGCTGGAGGACCTAGATGTTGCCTAAAACGACGACGATTCGAAGCTTGGCTGAGATTTGACAGTACCAGTGTCGTGGGCTCCATCGAATAAACATCCAAAAACCCGGCATATCCGAACTTTTGATTGGCTGCGTCTACTTGACAGGACGAAACAGAGGTTTAAGGGCGGATCCCTTGGGTTTCACGGTGCAGAGCCGCGTCGGGAGGGGCGGGGAACCGGGGTCTGAGACGAGATCTGTAACGGCATTGCCCATGTTTATCTTGGCCTGCCACTGGGGCTGGCAGGTCTCTGCGTGCAAACACAAACGAATCGCGTCGATCATCCCATGTCCGACATTCAGGAGGGGGCGAGGCCCAGACTCCGCGTCTGCCGGCTTCGAGTGTTCCGCGTTACAGACGCTTGGCAGAGGTCAGGGCTATCTTGGTCGGATGCCAAGACATGACACAACGGGCTGACAGGGTCGACGTGTCATTGGTGCTTTCGATGATAACAATGACGGGCAGGCGCATTTACGGAGGACGACCTTGGAAACATGCGACAGTGCGATTGAGTTGAGACCGCCACTTGCATGAGATCGCGGAAGGGGAACGAGTAAAGAATTGGAACTGAATCTTACAAATACATTGCGCTGATGAATGAGAAGACAGCTTCCCAACTTGGTGATATGTTTACTGAAATTTTAACAATTTCGAGCAATAGGCAAGGCTGGAATACAATTGACGTTTACATATCTAAGTACATATCAAGACAATTTCAGCTAGCAGAATAGTACATACTACGTACTGTAGTACCTATGCATGAGAAAAAGAGGGAACACCGATGACCAGCCTAGCGCTAATAGGACCCGAACCTAACCTATCCTCACTAAAAGAACCCTAGTTTTGTGGGCTGGCGTCCTAATAGAGCATCGTGGATATGCCTAGCCATCAAAAGCCACCAGGCATTAAACCTTGGAAGGTGCAGGTGGAGTCGCCACATTCAATCAATCAGACGCCTGGAGTCTCACGATTCTTGAAGCCGTTGAATGCTGCTTTGCGGGCAGTGGCGCCCTCTGCCTACCCAGGTGGCATTTAGACGATCACATCGTAGCGCTCTTCAATTCGAGCAGGGTCGGCGACATCGTTTCCCGCCACCCTTGACGGGAGGATTTCTTTCAGCTTATTGAGAGTGAATTCGAAATGTCGACCATTGACATCGGTCCGGCCGAGGCCCTCACACACTCGCGGTATGCACTCAGGCTGTCCAATGGCAAGCGGCTCATACTCTTTCGCTTGCCTCCCATCAGCGAACTAGGCACTTCGGCCGGCCTCGGGAGTCGTGATTGGATCTATTATGCCATGGAGGCCGAGTGTCCTCACGCCGGGGGCCCCATGGCTGATGCTCATATAGACATCGAGGATTCCTCCTATGTCGCATCATGTCCCTGGCACGCCTACGACTTCAACCTTGATACCGGTGAGTCTAGTTACGGCGTCAAAGCCTGCACTTACCCCGTTCGTCTGCAGAATGGTCGAGTGCTGTTGTGGCTTGTCGAAGCACAAGCTGTGCGGTTATCCGCTATCCAAGCTGTCAGTGAGAGGGTCAAATTCAAACATTTTGGTCCACGAGAAAAGCCCACGGGTTCGCCCAAGTATCTCGCCTATGACGCTACCTTGTGTGACTGGTGTGTCCACATCCTGAATACTTCTGACCCGGAACATAAGATTGAACTTACCACGCACCTCTTCTCCTTATTCGCTACGCGAGAACAATCACCGACACCCATGAGCCTTGGTGCCGGTGTTGTAACAGCCCCTGACGAGCCTCCAAGGCAGGATCTTCGGGAGGTGAAACCCGGCCAGATGCCCAAAGCTGGCAAAGGGGGAAGCCTGAAGAGTAGGATCACTATGCTGCACGCGCTTGCGAACATTGAGCAATGGGCAATCGACTTGGCCATCGATATATGCGTGAGGTTTGCCACGTTCCAAACCGCTGCCACCACCGACTCAGTTTCTCGAGACTTACCCAGGACTTTTTACTACGACTGGCTCAAAGTAGCTAACGATGAGGCCAAACATTTCTCTCTACTGCGCGCTCGGCTGGAGGAGCTGGGGAGCCATTTCGGGGCGCTACCGGTGCATCATGGGTTGTGGGAGTCTGCTACCATGACGGCGCACGATCTTCGGGCGAGGATAAGTGTTATCGCCCTCGTCCACGAGGCCCGTGGCCTAGACATCAATCCCCTGACAATCGAGAAGTTCCGCGTGGCCGGGGATCTGGAGAGTGTCGACGTCATGACCATCATTCATAATGACGAGATCACGCATGTGACAACAGGCCACAGGTGGCTATCCTGGATCTGCCAGCAAGAGGGCACGGATCCGGTTCAAGTCTTCCGGACCAACGTACAGAAACATTTCAGAGGTGTTGTCAAGGGCCCTTTCAATACAGATGCCAGGCGACAAGCTGGCATGGATAGGAGCTATTATGAAGATCTAGCTGGACTACCGGGAGGGAAGGGAGAGGCCATTGCCGGTGGCTGACGAAGGAAATGCAGCCCAGTGAAGGGAAACTCATGCAACCTGCTTGGCACTCTGGCTGTGGCATGGAAACCTGATATCGTCCTCTCATTAGGTTGAGCCAAGTATAAAAACCCCCTGCTAAGGCTGGGTCTTTGCGATGACACCCGAGTCAATAAAATTGGCATATCAGGTACGATTCAGATATGCCCGGCTCATTAGGCGCCTCCCTACATAATAGTGTGTACCTTACTACTACCTTACTGAGTGGTAGGTACCTGTCAGCATAGCACAGTGGGCCGTTCGTTCAGGTAGAGGTCTCATTCACCCATCCAGCACTGGGACCCTAAGGTACTATTATAGGTGGCTTGGGCAGCCCAAAGCGGGGCAATAGGCGAGGCGATAAGCACGCTAACACGGGCTGCTCCATTATCGAGTTACCATTACCGTGCTGAAGAGCGGGGTTGACGATCTGCCCGACTCGTATCTATCTACATACATATCTGACGTCCCGATGGCCCATGACGGCTGCGATGAGCCTTTCCCGCTTCTTTGCCTTTTCTTAGCTGCCTTTTGACTTTTTCTCCTTTCAAGGTCTCGCACTACCGCCCCTACCTCCCGCCCTCGTCTCCTCCCGTCCCTCCCCTCCCCCTTCGTGCCCCTCGTGCGTCTCGTCCACACAGCCACACAGCCACAGAACAGAGCAGAGCCGAGCAACATGGCGACCGTCTCGCATTGCCTCTACTGCTTCGAGTCGCTGGCTGCCCACCTCGAAGCCCGCAAGTCTATGGCCCTCGCGGAGGTGCAGGAGTTGTGGGAGAAGTACTGCAAAGACGCCGACATAGTGTCCAAGAAACAACTGCCTGCTCTTCGCCGTGTTGCCGACAGCTCTGCCTCGGCGAGCAGCCCGTCTACGCCATCTTCGGGCTCGACGCTCTCGCTGGACAACGACACGCCCGCAACATCTACTTCTTCCTTGCCCACCGAGCGTTCCGCCATCACCGAGTCTCCCCTCTTCGTCACCTGGAACACGGTCTCGGCGTCGGGGCGCACATCGCTCCGCGGGTGCATCGGAACGTTCGAGGCGCAGGAGCTGGAAGAGGGGCTCTCTTCCTACGCCATCACCTCGGCAGTCCACGACATGCGGTTTGACCCCATCTCAAAACGGGAACTGCCATCGCTCGAGGCGGCCGTCACGCTTTTAACCGACTTCGAGGATTGTGACGACGCCATGGATTGGGAGCTCGGCACGCACGGGATACGGATCAACTTCATCGACCGCGGGCGGCGGTACGGTGCCACATACCTCCCAGACGTGGCCGTCGAGCAGGAATGGACTAAGGAAGAGACGTTGGTGAGCCTCATGCGGAAGGCCGGCTGGGTTGGTCGAAAAGACAAATGGCAGGACATTGACCTGAAGGTTGTCCGATACCAGGGCAAGAAGGAATCGTTGCAATATCCGGAATACAAGCACTGGCGTGACTGGGTCCATATGAACACCGGCGCATGATAGATGTGATTACGCGTATTACAGTTCTCACTTGGAGCGGCTCATAGCCACGGCGTATGCGAAAGGGAGGGTTTGGTTGTGTTTCGGCGTATGATAATCAAGGCGTCATCGGCGAATAGGTTGGGTAAAGAGCGGGTGCACCAGTTCTCGAATTCATTTGATACAGGTAGATGGCTTTTTCTCCTCGAACTTCCAGCTTGATCTCAAAAACCAATACGAAAGATCAAATAGCAGAAAGATATTTTTCTTGAAGGTACAGCTCCCAAAGCTACTTACCATTGGCAGGTATGGACCCGGCCGATGTTTTCCATCCCTGACACTGTGGCGTAGGCTCTGGATCCGTTGCTTCCTCCCTTAGGGGACATTCTACTAGGATTCCTCATTGGCTATTTTCAATGGAATCGCCTCTCTGCGCAACGTAGCGACCCTAGTTGCGACCCCAGAGCTCCGAGAGCAGTACGTTGTCATAATGCTCCATTGCAAGTAGAACACAGCAATGGAAATTTGTCCTCGGAAGCAAAAGATTCGGACCGCCAAGATTAGAATCAGTAACTAAGAATCGACCTTCGATTAGCTTGCTGGAATGGGCGCTATAAAAATGCAATTGATCTGCTATCAAACTCTTCGAGATCTAATGTCTCAAAAAACTACTACTGTCTCTGATCTATCGCATATAGACTGGGTTCTAGATGATCCCTTCATTCTTCCACGCTTCATATCGTCGTCCGGCTCGCCCTTTCCCATTCCGTCTCTATACACATCATGATAGCTTGAGACGATCATATCACGTTCTATTCTTTCTGCCCTTCTCTTCTTGTTATCTTATCCTATTATTCAGGTTTGCGATTACTAAATTGCACTGCCCTTCGTACGTTTCGATCTCGTCCGACGTTTCTAGATACGACCTGAGATACTGCTCTTCTCATGCTCCTTTCAAACTCGGTAATATGGCGTGTTTTTGCACTGCTGGGAGCATTGTTCTCAGTGCTCGCTACCGAGGCCGTGGCGTTTCCAAGTAGCAATGCCACGCATGCTGCAGGGGTAGCCGCCGTGAAAAGTGATAATTCTTTCAGGCATTCGGGACAGGTCCTTACGATTCCGCTAAAGCGCGTGAATCACAAAGGTGTCGTGACGCCAAGCATAGCGAAGAGATTTTTCAAGACTGAGGTTTTTGGGGTATATGGAGCTGCGTATCTGGCTGAGTGTATGATTCCAACACCCCATCTCCCATTATGCTCCTGTACCACGTCTCTTTTGATTCACCCTGCTTAGTACTCCGCGACTCGACTGCGCCCCTTATCCAATTTAAAATTACATCAATGAAAGAAGCAGGAGAACGGGAAAGCGAGCTATGCAGAATGCATAATACTGAAGAGTAGTACAATCAATGAAATGGAAACTGACGAGATGCACAGTGACGATCGGCACCAGCGCGGGCGAAAGCCAGCAAGTTATAGACGTGCTCATAGATACGGGCTCGTTCGAGTTATGGACCAACCCAAATTGTTCGGCGTCAAACGTGCCCGATTTCTGTGAAGCTTTTGGTCACTATGACCCCGCGCTATCGTCGACCAGCCAGAAGGTTAACAATGATGGCTTTTCTATCAAGTATGGGTCTGGCCAAGTTATGGGTCCTTACTACAAGGATGATATATACATATCTGGTGAGTTAAACACTTCTAACATCTAAATTGAAGACGAATAGCTGGAGGACATATTCGAAGCCGGGGTCCTCTAGCGGCAGTCGGCGGATGATATTCCTCTGTAGTTTTCTGCAGAAGAGAAAATGAAGGGCGAACCTAAACTCTACGGAGCAATAGCTAACAAAACGGTATCTCAACAGGTGCGAGGATTCAAGGTCAACAGTTTGGCGTGGCGAACTCGTCTGAGCTTGTTTGGTTTGGAATCATGGGGCTCGGCCATGGCCAGGGGAATGGGTTCATCAATTACCCCCTTGTCATTGATTCACTATCGGCTCAGGGTTTCACGAACACAAAGCTGTTCAGCATGAATCTCGGTAGACAAGTCAGCCCTAGCGGTGCGTGAGCGAACATCCAATAAACTCACGGGCACGATCCGGGGCTAGGATGTCTATTCGATGTATACCAGCTGACTTGCGGAATAGCTGTCATCACGGGCGAAATGGCATTTGGCGGCGTTGATACGAATAGCTACGCCGGTATGCTGAAGAAAGTCCCTACGAATCCATCTGATCCGTAAGTCTGCCGTGCTTATCATAGTATTGCGTTCGTAAGCACATGCCGGCCGCTGACGTAAACAGACACTATAAAATAACGCTCAACTCGCTCGCGCACCGCGTCCCGGGAGCTGACTCCTCAACGCCCTTCGTAGACTCCAGCCTACCCCTTCCCTTGATCGTTGACTCGGGTACGACGCTCTCCTTGCTACCTGAACCTCTTGTTAGCAAGCTCGCAGCGCAATTCCCGGGTGCCAAGTCCGATGGTGCCGGTGGATATCGCGTCGACTGCGCGTATCAAAACCAGAGCGGCACTGTTGATTTTGAGTTCCTCGCTGCAACTGGGACTGTGACGATCAATGTTGCATACAGCGATTTCATTTGGAATAGCGGTGGCGACTGCTTCCTCGGTGTCTGGTTTAGCGATGATATTGGAACTTTCATTTTGGGAGATTCGTTCTTGAGAGGTGCTTATGGTGAGTTCCATTCGTATCTTATGAATTTATCTTGATGTTATCCTGGATGGTCGTTATTCCAAACTATTAGTTGGAACCCCCAAGCTTTTTACCGTTTAATCACATGACAATATCCTGACAGCTGACTGATTGCTCCGCATAGTCGCATTTGATCAGACGAACAATGCACTATTCATGTCCAATCGCCTCTCCTGTGGGAATGGAGAATCAAACCTCGTGGCCGTGCCGGCCGGGCCGGACGCTGCGGCGAACATCCCGGGGTCGTGCGCAGCAGTTGCCGCCCCGCCTCCGGCGCCTCCTCCCACGTTGGTAGCTTCATCAACATTGCCAGCCGGGACAGTCTCAAGCACCGCAATTCCACCTGTCGCGTCCAGTCTCGACCCCTCACTGAATACGACCACTGTTACCCTGTTCATCTCTTCTAGTTCTCGAACTTTCCTACCATCCTCTCCCGGAACTTCTTCTCTGGCCGCAATTTCCACTCCTCCTCAACTCCCACCCATTTCTTCTGCAGCCTCTACCATACCCCCAGCTTCGTCTCGCTCCCTTTCTCCTAGCGCATCACCTCTCCCAGGTATCAAGACCGAAGGTCTGGACCCCAATGGCAGGGAACCAGGCGCTACGCAGGTTCCCGCCACTAGCATTGGCGCAGATCTAGGTGCTTCCCGAATAGCACACGGAGAAAATGCCTCGGGAAATTCTATGATGACAGTCACAGGCACCATCACCCGCACCGTCATGTACACGGTGACGGCATGTCCTGAAACCGTGAAAGACTGTCCGTTGCGGGGCAAGGTCGCGACGCGGTTTGAGACGATCCTCACGACGTATTGTCCTGGCCACGACGAGATACCTGGCGTCACGACCATCGGCGAGGTTACGTTCGCCACAGAACCTAGCTCACTGGTCGTTACGCCCACTGTTGTTGAGACAGACATACCTCCAATCGTTGACGTCAGCACTTCTGCTGCCGTCGAGGCTGGGGATATGGGATCAAGTGCGGGACAGGGGCAGGGCGTGGGTGAGGAAGAGCAGATAACAGTAATCACAACCGCCTTCCCCACGACAAGAACCTACGCCATCACGTCCTGCAGCCTGGGAGACGCCGCCTGCACGGTGGGCATGACGACCACGCGCGCTATCACTACCACCGTCATCAAGACGGTGCATGTACAGCCTGTTCCTACTTCCACCCCGCCCGGGAGCGGATTCGCCCCGGCCGCGACGGGTAGCAATAACAACACGGCGTGGAATAGCACGGGGGAAGGACCTGCTGTCGTCGCCGTTTCTGCGGCCCCCGACACGACATCGGACACGCGGTACCTTGCCGCGGTGCTCTTGCTTGTCTGGGGTGTTGTGGCGTTGCTATGATTGCGATGATATTTCCCCTGTGCCGATTTACGTCGAGCTGATTGCTCGTGGGGCGGTAAACTTGACCAGGCGAGTGTTTTTCGAGCGAGAGGTGATGGGGAAAAAAAACGCATGGATATATAATATATACACGCCGGGGTTTGGGAAAGCTTCCATGCGACGGTCGCGTTCGGACTTTTTGCATTACACGGTTTTAGATGGATTTATTCGGAGCCTGTAATTTGGTCTTTCACGTTAACGGAATCTGGGAACACGTAGACTTTTCTGCTTCTGTCCCCTCCAATTATCCTTGACTGGTAATTCGAGTACTAGGTAGGTACAGCAATACTGAGGGAACCTAGGGGGTTTATAGATAGGAGATAGAAATTTATTTAGCGCTTCTGGTGCTTGGTCAAGCAACGAAATTCTCGTTTATGCCCTTCGACAATCTGGAAACTGACTCCTTATATTAATAATACCCTGGACGTCGACAGATCAAAATCAATGCCCATATTCAATTGCTGGTGCCGCAGTTGCCAAGGAGAAGTACCCAGTTCAATAAGGGGGCCATACGAATTCGAAATCCTTAAGACGAGACGCCTCTCTCCATGGACGTAAGATAGATACTCGGAGAAAAGATAATTAAGAGCCCAGCTACTCCCTAACCCGCCGAAACGCCGATGCATCCCCCAGGATATAATGTGCTAAAAGGCCCACAAAGCAACAAGTAAATACGCTGAAAGAAACCATTCCCGCTCGGCTTTGCGCTCCTACGGCGCCAGCAGTGTTCATTGTTTCCTGTCCTCGCCGTTTGAGCTTCCATCCCCCCTTCCGTTGATCGCCGTAACCACCATCTCTTTATGCACCGCGAGGCTGATAACCAGTATCACTTATCGTCATCATCGTGACTTCTCGTATGCGTAAATCGTCTTTCTCATCGTTGCACGACCACGTAACCTACCAACACCTCAAGCTTCTCCAAAAGCCATCACCACCTCTCCGTCCAAAAGACCCATCGAACCTCGGACCCCGGACACCAACGCCTCTCTTCTCATTAGGGCCGTCATCCCTTTCATCGGGTAGCGGCGTGAGTGGCTTCGTGACGCCGCGACGGTCCATCTCGGGATGATCGATGACGCCCATCTCCGCGAGCCGTCGGGACTCGACGACACGGCGCACAATCAGTGCAAATGTCTCTTCGATGTTGACCTCGAGCCGGGCACTCGTCTCCATGAAGCCGCAGCCGCGCCTGCGTGCCCACTCGAGGCCCAGCGCGGCCGAGACCTGCCGCGACTCCTGCAGATCGCACTTATTACCAGCGACGATCTTGATGGGCGGGACGACGCGCCCACCGCCACGATCGTACACGCTACCACTCGCGACTACGCCGGCTCGTCGCGCGCGCGCTGCGTTATCGAGCCGCGTCTCGGCCTCCATGTCGATCAGTTCGTTGAAGTAGCTCAGGGCGTCGAGACTGTCCGCTGATGTGATATCGTAGACGAGCAGGAAGGCATCGGCGCCGAGGTTCGACGAGGCCCACATGCCCCGGTACTCCTCCTGGCCAGCCGTGTCCGTCAGGCCTAGGTGGTACGTGGTCCCGTCGATGCGCCGCGTGATGCTGTAGCTGTCCTCGATGGTGGGGTCGTAGTCGGACGTCCATTGCGAGCGCACGAGACGTAGCGTGATGGACGACTTGCCGCAGCCGCCGTCGCCGCAAATCGTGATAGAGATGGGCACGGGGGGTTGGTTGCTGGCCACCGGCGGGGGTTGGTTGGACATGATTATGGGTCTGGGAGGTTTTTCGTTATGTGGCTAGATGGGCTTCGCTTTCTGTGTTCCGCCGTGATCGGGTGGATAGATTTGCCCCGAGGTCGAGGTTCGACTAGGACCAGATGACGTGGTGCGCCGGGGAGGTAAACGGTCAACCGGGCGAGAAAGATGGTAGGTAGGTCCGTGCGACTCTTATGTATTCAACCGTCAATCAAGCAAACGAGGGGCAAAGAAGAAATGTGCGGTCTCGTGGCCGCAAGTTGATGTGATTAGTGATTCTGATTATGCTCTTTGCTTCCTCCAACTTTTTCTTTTCCTGCTTGCTTTTCTCCCTTGGCGGGTGCCGCGATGCCAGCAGGTCGACCCAGATCGACTCAGATATTACTACAGTGGATGACCTCAAGTGGGCTGGGCTGGCAGCGAGGGGGCAGCGAGGGGGGACTCGTGAGAGTTGATCGGTAATAAGAGTGGCCCACCGAACGGGGCAACGGTCTAGATTTGAATAACGGCAGCGTCCGGGTCCAGTCCGCGTTAGGAATTGCCGGGTGCTTATCATACACGACAACGACACTACACGCACGCGCTCGACTCTCACGCTCGGGTCTTCGGACGAGTGGGAGGACCAGTTCGGATCCCAAAGAGCGAGCGACGGACAGAGGGACAAGAAGCGGAAGCCAATTGACGGCTGGTTTATAGAATCCGAAGTCTGTTGCAGACGGGTAGCGAACTGTGACGACAAGACCGAGGGCAATCGCGGATCAAGCTTCAACTGCTGCTCAGCGAAGCGAACCAAACAAGGATAAGTGGAATGCTGGTGCTGCGTGCTGCGCGACGGTGGCAAGGTACCGATTAAAAGGAGTGGAGATGCCGGAGACCGTAGTGTTAGATAGAGAGCGCAGGCACAAGCAAGGTGACGCAACGATGTCGCGAAGGCGTTGCAGCGAATTGAGTCGCGATGATAAAAACGAGCACACGAAGCGAAGATAGCAGCTTGGACAAGGCACACATGTAGGCAGCGAAGGGAAGCAAGAGAGGGAAATCGGCGGGGGACTTGGCCCAACCTCTTTTGTAGGCCGATCAGATTCAAGTCGGTCATACAAGAGACGTTGTGAGACGTTGCGCAAGTTTGCCGATGCTGCCTGTGGTACCTTAGACTAGGCCGGGGCAAGATAGTCTACCATAGGTAATATGTACTATGTGGTAGTTAGTGGCTGGAGGATACCGTACTGTGCCGTGTGTACGGTGCAGGGATTAGGGATTAGGGATTAGGGACTAGGGATTAGGTAGGTAAGTAGGCAATTGGAGGAAGTCAGGCACGACTACAGATAGGTAGCTGGGTTCAGTGTGCGTTTGCTGATTGTCCAGTAGGACACTCCCCCGGCAGCTGTCTTGGAGACCTGCTGTAGCAGAATAGTAGGTACTGTAGGGATCACACAGCGATCGTTATCGAGGTCATCAGGGAGCAGGGCGGGGGCGGGGGCGGGGGTCATCGGGGTTTGGAAGGGGTTATACTGCAGAACCCCCGCAAAGTGGGATGGCTACCGGGGACAACCCTGATTGACACCGCGTGTGTTATGTCGGCTTTACACTGTGCTCCATGCGTGTGCCCACCGTTGTATGATTGACTGCAGGTATGGGCAAGAAGTACGTCAGGCATGAAGCCGTTGGTCGACGATTCGTCAATGGCTTCCTCCTCTCTCCTCGTTGGCCAATTGCGTCGATACGGCAACCCCCAGCCCAATCTACAGCAGAGCTCACCAGCACATCTGCAACATGCTTACACTTCCCCTGAGCCATTCCCTTCCCGTGCCGTACGGACATATCGATTCCTCACACGTGTTGAGACGTCGCCGGTTATAATACGCCGTGCATCTGCCTACATGATGGACCCGGTTGCATGCCACGTTGAAATGCACTATTCGGTCTTGGGGTATTCGGCAGTCTCTGTCTGGAGTGGCGGAACCCTGCTCTCTGCGTCTTTAAGGGGCTGCCATTTTGGAGTGAACCGCTGAGTTGGCACCCTTGACAGACATGGCCGCCTGGCCTCGTGTTGGGGAACCCGGTAGCCATCTCCAACAGACGGTGAAGCCCGTAACTTGACCTCTTTGTGCATCGTCACACATCCAGGCATCCGTACGTGATCTTCGCCTCGCTGCATCTTTGTCCCAGCTCGTAAACGATGCTTCGTACAGCTGTAGCACAGTCCGAGTCGCCCGCAACATAGACGCCATCAGACGCAGGACTCCCCAATTCCCTCATCTCGCTACCACGATGCCCTGCTGCACCGATGTTGACCGTGGAAAGCCTCATCCTGCTTCCGTCGGCGTGCATATCGCGATAATCCGTCTGGGAGCCGATGAACTCCCGCGGCAGCAAGATGTAGATTTCGTCCAGGTCCCGGGTATGTTCCAGAATTCGCAGTATCGAGACGACGTCAAGGTGCCCGCGAAGTTCAAATGGCCCGATGGCTAGTCGGCGGATGCGAGCTAGCCAGTAGATGTCGCTGAGCCCCAGCATCATCTTAGCTATGCCCGGGTCAATACGGAAGACGTCAGACGCCAAATCGACCAGACACGGTTGGCTGATATTCAAGGTCGAGTTATCAAGCCAGAGATCGATGACATCGTAGCGCTTGCAGCGAGCCCGCGCCACGCCGAACGCTTCGTGGTTGATCAATGGACGTAATCTTGGCCAAATAGGCATGACACCTCGGTGCGCCGAATATATCTTCCCTGAAACGGGCGAGACATCGTGTATCACTGTTTTCCATTGCAGGATCGGTACGCCTCGCGTGTGCCAGTCATAACGATCCGCTAAGGTCCTAGTTATGATGTGAGTATCAATACGTCAAACGCAAAACCCAGCCTTGGTTTGATGAGGAGCGGTTTTGGATGCGTGAGAGCATTCCTTCTACTTACTTCAGTAGACGTCCCCTGCTGGTAATTGAGCGCAGGGAAGATAGCGGCTCTAATTGACCCATGTCCCACGAGAGGAAGCCTCCATTGAGAGTATGGATGAGAGGAGACTTGAAGTACGAGTCAAAATGGTGCTCCCATATAAGAAGCCGAATTTCGGCAGGGAAGTCGCTGAATCGACTGAACGACTGGGGATCTGACATTTTATACTGATTATTATCTATGTCGTCGTATACGACTCCAGATTGTTAATTAGATCAGCTCATTCGAAGTTGGCGATTGGTAAGTGCTCCCTCAACACCTATTAATGCCTACTTAGGATGTTGAGGCTATTTGGGGGTAAGAGAGTGGAATTGATAGGCCGTGAAGCTCGCTAAACTACCGGGCAGTGGTGTGGGCAGAAGTTGGCTTCATATTAGGTTAGTGTAATCTACCGTCCGATCCGATGCGGGGGTTGGGCCTCATCAACATCATCATTAACATCAGCTGCCGTCAGCACTTTATCATTCCGTTAGGAGTAACTACCGCCTCACTAACGAAACTAATGAGAGTCCACTTCCGACGACCGTTGGGATATCACGGATAGGTTGCAATGAAATGTACATGCTGGCATTCCGGTCTAATTGATATAATGACCGTACGGTTACTCCAAGGACTAACTTCAAAGAGGCAAAATGAAGGAATTCGTTTAGAGGCCGTCTCTTACCGGAATTCTTATAATTTCCATTGCTTAATAATTCAAAGACACGACTTGGGCGTGCACACATCGCAACACTATGTTTGTAGGTACACGAGGATTCATCACCCCCCCGCATTACCACGATGGTCGTGTCCCACTATCCACATTCACATTATGACAAATGTCCCCAAAGACGTCCATCATGTGCTCCAGCCGGTCTTGAGTCCTCTTTACTGTATTCGCCAAGTCACTCCCAAGGGGTAGCATAATCTCATTCCCAAGGTCCTCAGCAAAGCCCTCCTTCATGATGACATTGTAGATTGCCTCACAAGCTTTAAGATGGTCGCCCGGCAAAGCGAAGTCGCCCTTGCTCAGCATTTTGAACAGTCTATCCGTCGGTGTACCCTCATAATCTGGCTCCAGTGGCGCCGCGACAGCTTGCACGGAACTGGCCATTGGCGTGTTGAACGTCCCGAGATATACCAGTAAAACTCGTACGTTAAACGGTTCTAGCTCTTTATGCAAGACCTTCGTCATGTCTGCGTTTCGAAATCAGCACCTTTCATGCTCCGTCTGCTAGATGCAGTCGGGGGAAAAGCCAGTGCTCTCACCATCCAATGCCGCTTTGGACGCCCCGTACGCGCCGAGCGAATGCATAGCTTCCAGTCCAGCGCCGCTGCTAAAATTCACGATCATGCCCGACCGGCGTTTCCGCATATATGGCGTTACGGCTCTGACGAGTCGGTAAGGCCCGAAGAAGTTGGTATCCATCTGCCGCCGGACCTCGGCCTCCGTAAACGACTCCAGCGGCCCCGAGATAGCCATCCCGGCGGTGTTAATCAAGACGTCGATAGGGGTCCCGCCTGCTTCGATATGGTCGATGATCTTACCAGACTCTAAATCCTCTAGGTCGAGGTGGATCCAGCGACCTCCGCGCCCGACGACTTCGTTCACGAGCTCCGGGGTTCGGCTTGGGTTGCGCGATGTCGCGATTACGTTGTGGCCCTTTGCCTGTGCCAGACGCGTCAATGCTAGCCCGAAACCTGATGACGAGCCTGTTATCAGCCAGGTCAGGGACTTCTTTGTCTTTGTTACTTCGCTCATGACGGATTAGGGAGATTAGGTAGGCATTCGCAGAGGCGTCTGTGGGGTCTGGACAAGTGTATTTACAAAGCCTGTGAGAGAATTGTGCAATGAAATTCTTATTATTTTCTTGTCACATTAACGTTTCCCAGCCGGCAACCATTTATATTTAAACTCGTTCATTTCTTGTTCCCAGTGACCGTAAAGTGTTAACTTTTAGACTTGCTTGTTACCCTTACCGGATTTAACGTAATTACATAGTAAGTCCCAAACCTCCTATACCCTAGTCTTAGCGCCCTCCACACTGACGGGGGATAGTGGACTTAACACAGGTGGACGGGTAGTGTGGTTATAAAGTGGAACTATCCTGAACATCAGCTTGGGGTGCTGTAGACTTTGTTCTGTCTGACTCCGTAACTTAATTCGACTGAGCCCACACAACAATTATTGCCTTGAATACTAGTGGTCAAAGAGAACAACTTGTCGACTATTCAGGTTACGTTGCACTTTATGCGCTTGAGGTAGGGTTGGACGTTTACGGGCACTGCCTAACTATCTACTGCCTATTACCCATGGGCTGCTAAGGCGTTGCCAAGGCTTTTTTGCCAAGTACCCAACAGCCCATAGGCCCGTGGGCTGCTGCTAAGGGCTTATACTACGCTCTTAAAGCCTGCTAAAGACGCTAAAATATTCTATTTATCGATTATTTAATAGTATAACCGCCTCGACTTAATTGAAGGGCAATTGAGAGAAATGAACGGCCGTATGGACAGATTGGAAACGCGTGTGCGATCTGGGTGAGTACTGGGCGTACATTGAAGTACCGTACCTATAGTCTAACCGGATTGCAATAAAAGAGAGTCGAATGCGGTGGCCCGATTGTGGAACAGTCGGGCATTAGGCCCAGGCTTAAGTATCTAGCCGCTTCTATTGCCCACGAATGAGGCGATTGAGGATTTCCCGGCAACAACTACAAAGCTTGACAGCCTGTCAAATAAGTGCGCGAGCCTAATAACATAGAGGTTGTGCTGATATCGGTAGCACGCCGGGTTACTGAACTCCTACGACTATTAGAACAGCCAGCCAACTGGAGGATCGGGAAACGATAAACGACAACAGTTTAGGATCGCCTGCAGTATTACTATGCAATGGGTGTAGCAGAGCGCTTCAAGCTGAATTAGGGCAACTGTGTTAGTTGATCATGCGTAAGCGCTGGACATACGGAAGGGTGGCGTCAGGTTTTGGTACGATATTTTCGGTCGAAATAAGTGTGTTATTGTATCGCTCGGTTCCTTGATTTCCTGCGGGCAAGTCTTTTGGTTGTCGAGGGCTGTTCGACAATTTCTAGCCTCTGCTTCCTCTACTGCTGTCGAACAGCGCCAACACTTCTGTTTAACGTAGCGCTAATCTCTGTGTCTCTTATACTTTGATCTTTTAACTTTTGAAGACGTCGTCGTTCTTTTTCAGTCTATATACGACCGTTACCCTTGTTCCTTCTAATATTATCTAAACTTAAAACATGCCGAGTCGATACCAACCCCCAAAAAGGTTGAATTTTTGCGACCCACGATGTCCTAACTATGTCGCTATAAACTCATGAACGGGGTCATCCCGGTGTTAGTAGTCGGATGTAACATAATGCCGAGTGACTATTGCTTGGCGAGACAGGTTTTGGGAGTACAGTAGGGTAGATAACCGAAAGCCGTCCAACCGGAAAACTATAAATAAAAATGTGCCCGGGAATTCGTATAAGCCGCATGAACGGGGAAGAACTTGGAAGCAAATGGGGCTTAAAGCTAATATTTCTCTTACTAATGGCGCATATTTTTTTACTTTGTATTCACGTAAGGCCCCTAGCCAGGAGTAATACTGATTTCATTATTTTCTCCTATTAGAATACGTACCGCATTGTTACTATCAAAGAACGAGACTCAGCTCGCTAGCTAGCGGCAAATATTCTCGTGAAATTATGAGGCAGGTATCAGGATGTTGGCGTATTATCGGCGAAGATTAGGAAAATCTAAAATGTGCTTCATGACTTCTAAATATCATTGTTACCCTACAACGTTCAGATACTCTGACTTTACCACACCCTCTATCTCACAAATCGTGATATCATTAAAAATATGGGTATGTAAAAAGCTCCGCTGGATCGTCGTCGTCTAACTCTTTATCTGGGTCCCCTTTGGTATCTGTCAGGATATCGCGGGTCAAGTATGGAGTATGCATAGGCTCCCGTTATTGTGCGAATTTTTCTAAACACCTTCGTAAGCTAGTCCTTGGCTATATACATACATGCCGTTGGGCATCGTAATAGCATTTCAGTGTTCTTTTGCAATCACATCCTGATTACTGGCATGGCACTTATACCTGAAAGTAATCTATCCCTAACGGGTTTGGCAATATTGAAGACATGAAACTGGAGCCACAAAAGAGCTATTTAGCTGGCCGTGGTAGGGATGGATTTTTTTGGGCGGGTCGTAAGAAGCATTGGGTCTTTGGGAGATGCTTGTACCAATTACCTACCAAGGAATTTCCCAGTCCTTACGACGTTGTTCTTCAGAATCTAGAGGCTGAAATGTGACTCAGTTAAAGTCTCGCACATATTGCGTAAGTAGGTCTTGTTTGTTATATCTTCACTACAGCAACCATGTGCAACGAGCCTGAGAACCCGGATGTTGGAATCTAGTCTTCTTTCCCTCTTCATCGTAACGCCAATCCTAATCCTAATGCCAAATCCAATCCAGGTTGCAGAATTAGAAATCTATCGTGAAGTCGTTGGGGATCTCTATTGAAGTCACTCTTGCCCAACCGTTAAAGAGCTGGGTCGCTCCCGGAATCATGCTCGTGAAAGATGCTTTCTTCAGTACCCCGCTAGCCAACCTACCTCCGTACCATCAGGTGCATGACACAGAGGGTTTTCTAGAGCACGGGTCCAGAAGGCGATGCTACTGGAGCCAATTGTACCCCGAACCTTGTAAACCTCGATAAGCGCGTTGTAAAAGTCCTTCGCCGGGCCCTCGAGACCAAGAATTCGCAGGCTCCGGATAATGCGTGTGATGCGGAGATGGTTGTGATCGATACGTGCAACCCAGCGTGAGAAACCGGGCTCGCAATTCTCTTTGGGTGTGATGGCCAGTCGAGAGTTCGGACCCTCTTTGTCTTCAGCGTCGAATCCGTAGAATGCAAGCATGCGCTTCAGTGCGCGAAGGAGGTTGCTCTTGAGCTCAGGTGATTGGGTGAAGATGAGCATTGTTTCCTCGTCGACGACGGGAGCGGAGAAACTAAAGATAGATTCTTCGGGGAGAGGGAAGACTGTCTGGATGTAGTTGTGCTGGTTCTCCAGCTTGTCGTCGCCCCATTCTAGAATCTGGTCAAGTGTGCGACCGTGGGAATCAGGGCCTTTGGTTGTAGGATCGAAGAAGTCCACGAGGCGGCGCATCGACCGCTTAGAAGGATAGTTTCCAGATGGGGACGACATCCTGGCGGAGGTACGAGGCGGGAGGGAGGCTGGCACACCCGCCGTTGGCTTTGAGGTGTTATTATTGACTGTGGAACGGAATGGGGAAGATTTGGAAGTGTGTTAGATGACTCGGACTCTTGTAGAGACCGGAATTGTAGTGATACCGTTATGGGCTTCTATCTGAATGTTGCTTGATCGTCGTTTTTTGTCGTGTATCACCCAGGTAGACAATGTATTACCTACATGGTACCTTTTACATGTAGGTACCCATACCTACATATGTATTAAAAGGGTACGTAAGTCGACACTCTTGAGTGCATAGTACCTTATACATCGATATATGGAACATATAGGCGCATAAAAGAATATATATAGGTACCTAGGTACTACATGTAATACATATATATCTACAACTTCATACCTCCAGGTACACATGTACGTAGGAGAACATAATACAAATTTCATGTTGCTATTCATGTTTGTTGGACTTTTACACCGGCGAGGACCTGGGGGGTAGTTAAGGTACCTATTTAGGGGGTGCACCGTTGGTCTGGACCATGAACATCATGAAGTTCATCGCAATACTTGCCAGCTGGATTCGAGGGTTTTTTATGACTTGTCAGGTCAGCAGATTTTGCATTGCTGTTCTAGTCTCATCTTTCGTGATGACACCCAAGCTCTTGTTTTTGAAGGTGGTGTCCCCAGGTACACTTACCCATAGCAACTGGATTACTACACTTCACGCATCTTGCACAGTGTCCATATCGTGGATTATCTCACAGGGTGCAAAGCCCTAGATTCTTTCGCACATTCCTTCGATTTGCTTCCACCTCGAGTAGCTTTTCACCTCGTTTCACTAGTTGTTCTAGATGATAAGTAGCAGAAATTTGGTGAATAGCACATCGATTATGATCTTTGGGTACTACTCCGGTGCATATTAGCACGATGCAAATGTGCGAAGGTGATTGAGATTCTTGGTGTACCTCGAATCCCGGAGGAGGAATATGAGCAGTAGAGGCCCTTCTTTCGGCATCATTACTGACGGTAGCGGCGGTTCCCTTATCGGCTATTTGGGATGTCATGGGCTAGGAATATATTGTTGTTCGAAATGAAGCCTGAGCTATGGAGTTAATTCTACCAACTCAAGCGCTTACCCAACTGTGGTCTGTGGTACTAGTAAGAAGACTTCAGTGTAACTTGATATCCTGGCTTAATGTGTGATAGGGCCTTGGAGTGGGGAGTCAATTATAGGGCTTCAAAGTCCTACGCGAAAATATGGAACAAAGAGGATATCTCCAACGTTAATGAGATGGCTATATAAGCATTCATACCCGGACGGCGTAAATGCAGAGCAACTAGACTAGTCTTTGAAGGTAGGAGAAGGCTGCATATACCATTGTTTTCCTCAATTTCTAGGTAGGATCCGGTGGACTCAACACCGGTGTCTCCGAAAGCCCTCCCCAAGGCTGTCCCAGTGTCTTATCCGAGCGTGTATTGGTACACTTGTACCATACGAGTTACACTGCGAGAGTTAGTGGTACTGATATTACCAGGAGAATCCACCAAAGAGTCGAAATTGTAAAGACAACCCCGTCAAAGCCTGAAGAAATTCATGCCGAAGACTGACTGCCATACCCAATCGGAGTTAGATGAGACAGTCGTATAAGATTTGTTGAATCCGTTAGTAACTACCAGCAACGAAAGTACTTGGGAGGAAGATAGTGGTCACAATTGTGGGAGTGAACATCGAGGTACTCTCTCAACTCGCCATTGAAGTTGACGAGATAGTATTTCAATACATAGAACTCCACGACAAGCTGTACAAATGAGTGAGCAACATTGCTACCCCCAGACCAAGAGCCATACTGAAGACCTACAGGCTATCAATAATATTTTTTTTGTGAGCTCTGAACTTGTTTAGAATCCACATGATCTGCTCGGCGTACCCCTAGTTCCGGAAAACGTAAAGCTTGTGGGGAAAACAGTCCAGTCTTCGGAATGGAATGAATCGACAACGAATTTGGCTGATAGACTGCTTTGCTCATGAAGAAGTTTCAGTAGAGCTGGATCAACATATGTATGCAGTCCATCTTCTCCTGTTGTTGCGGAAACAAAACCAAATCTCCATGTCAACTTAGCATAGCATAACCGACGAAACTCTCATTCTCACAAGTGCCGAAAGTGACATTGGATGGCATTGCCATCATCATAATGTTTTGTGTGGCTTTCCGCAGGAGAAGGTTTATTTCTAGGGTTAATTGCGCTGAGATAGTCACTTAATTCTTGTACTGCGCCCGCTCTGCTCGGAACACTTAACCAAACAAGTAGTTCTGAACCTCAAGCCCTTCTGGAAGTTTTACAAATCCCTCGAGTCTCCCTTTCCCATGTACTCCATGATGTCTACTGTGCTACCGTTTTAGAAGCAGCACCCCTGCGCTTCAGCAAGGTAATCGTTAAGAGACGCCATAAGAACGTGATAGAGATGACCATCGGTTGAAAATTTCGATGCTATTTACCGTTGGTAGTCGGATTCTATTCAAAACAAGAATTCGGTCATATATCGTGGGATAAGACCCAAGATGTTCCTAATCTGAGCTGAAGCGGGGTACAAGGTGTGAGCTGAACCCTAAGGGCTGCATGTTGGCGGCGAAGCTTACGTGCCAACCTACTAAACGGCCCTATAATTCTATTTACCGCGCTTGCATACTGTTGATTTTTCTTTCTTTCTTTCTTTAGGGAAAATGGACGTATGGCTATCATAACACACAGGAAAATCTATCTTCTTAGTCAACAACTCATATTGGGTTTGAGTCGCTTTGCTATGAAAATATCTTACACAAGTAGCACATCAAAGAAAATTCCAATGTATCACTATTCCTACTTCTCAAAAAGCTTACTATTCTGGTAGTCAGCGAATCTCGGATCCTTCACCGCCACTAATGCAACCCGACACATACTAATACGAAAGGTAGAGTATATGATATTACATTGCCAAGAAGTATCAAGCTACGAGGATGTAAATAGCAGACAAACTAGGCAGTTAGACAACAAAAACCGTATGTTAATAAACCATTAGGTAACATTAATGATACGATAATAATGGCGACCCGGCACGCATGTAAACACATGATGTATATATATAGCTGACAGGACCTTCGTTTTCTTTAACACACTCGGGGACATAATTGCATCGGAATGCATCTTTCGCCTTAACACCTCTTTCGTTGGAGAACACTTTATCATCATGCGTGCTGTTCACTCCGCCATTGCCCTATGCGCCATTGGTGAGTCGGCAGCTACTCGCCCTACCGTACCAGAGGTCGAAGCTCGCCAAGCGAACGCTGGCACTTGGTATTTGGTTGGGTTCCAACCCTCTTGTGGAAGTTTTGGCTGCAACACAAACTACGCCATCTTTGGTGCTGAGAATGCGGTTCCCGGGGCTCCCGCTTTCGGTCTTCGAGTAAGTAGCCTCTTAACACAACAGATGCCCCCGAAAGACCTCATTAGAGTGATATACCCGGAGGTCAACGCGGAGATCCACGCTTCTAAATCTTTATTATTTAGTGCAATACTTGGGAGAGCTGCACTAGTGTATTCCCCGGGTCCGACGCGAGCGCCCGCATTGTTATCAATCAAGGCCCGCTTACCATCACGCAAAAATTCACTAGTGGAGGAAAGACGACTACAGCCACAGCCACAGTTGCCTGGGATGGCCTGAGCTTGACATCTCTTGTGATTCCGGTGGATGTCACGACTTCCTGAGTCCTCATGCCGCGTATATACATAGTATCAGAGGGCTGTTGCGGGCAAGGGTGATATCCATACTATAGCTTTAATTGTACACCTGGCTTTCTAAGTCTATTTAACAAAGGCAGTCTTGGTCAACTATATCAACTGTGCAGTTGCTTCTTGCGATTTATCACGTTGCCCGCTTCCTATCATTGCTTAGTCAATTTCCTCGGGTTAAACTTCTCGGGCCTAGGTGTCTGAAATATACCACGGTAGTTGCTATCCTGTTGCGAAGTTGACCGAGAGGGCGGATCAAGCCCTCTTCACCTTGCAGCTAAATTTGACTTCAAAAACTGATACTAGAGACTTACGTCTTGGAAGATACCTCTCAGTTCTGCCTTTAATACAACGATTTTGACTTTAAGCAGAATTATCAAAAAACACCGATTCATTGGCTTCCAACCGGAGCTGTCTGACCTGTATAGGGAGATATGCACTACATATCACAAGGCGCAACCGAAACTACACAACAAAGAGCATTCTATATATAGCCGAATTATCCCATGAAGGAGTTATAGACATCTTCACGCAACAATGGGTGTCTATGACCTACCGCAAGTAAAGGTTTCTGGCAGCGTGTGACATCACTACCAATAACATTACTTGAGTATGGGGAGTAAAATCGAAATACTAATCTGAACGAGGAAAATTAGACTGAAATATTAACACAGGACTCTGTTCCGTCGGATTAAATTTTTTTAAAAGAAAAGCTTCAAAATGATCACGTTTGACTATAAATGATGAAGACTTGGTATAGAAGCTTCCAGCACTGGAAGCTGTGTGACCCGAAATGGAACTTACCATAGCACTTACGGTCAACATAGAGAAGTCCTTCATGTGGTTCCTGGCCCAGGGGGACAGCACTAAAGTACACGGCCTAAACCGGTTTACATTGGGTCTTACTTTTTGATAGGTGGACAGCGTATGTTCGCGAGCAATGCTTTTCTACCGTTAAGCACATATCCCCGCTATGATACTTTGTAGTTGTGCTACTGTACATGTACAGTAATTGGTGGTGCATCGCTCTTGGCTGCATGAATCATGATGGTGCTATGCAGGTCACTCGTCTTGTAGCAGGATGCTGGTCTGGATGCCTTGGCAATCTGTATCTTATTGTAGAAGGTTGTAGAAAGGATGGAGGATGACACGTCTCGTCGCCGGCTGTCGCATCCCAGGCGACCCCCTAGAGGGACCTTATAGCCTGTGGATGCCTGGTCAAACGCCGGGTATAAAAGCCGGGGATCCCGCGTCTCAAGAGATGCATCAGCCTTCACAGAGTCGATTGCGGATGGTGACAGACTGAGACAACATTAGCAGAGGTAGCCTACGAAATTCAACTGTGTGCCATTAATATGGCCTTGAACAACCTCGAACCTGGCGTCAGCGTCAACAGGACCTCGGCTGATATGAATCTCGACATATGGCACCTCATTCTTGATCAAGTACGGTGCTACCCTGGCCTACGTTTGCTATGTCTGACGAATACGTTACAGATCGACAGTCGCAAGGATCTTTGCAATGTCTGCCTAACATCGCGCGCCTGGTTCGCGATGGCCATTCCCCATCTATACAAGAGCGTTCCCTTGGTGATGCGGCCCGACGACATATTTAACTCGGATGATGAGACGGATCCTATGGTGTTCGCCCATTCCCTATCATCCAGACTACTGGACACCAAGAATGAACAATTGAGGAATGCGGTGCACGAATTGGAGTTCGGGCAGTTCGAAGGCAATCATTCAAGTGATATGGAGAAGCGATTGGTGACCTTAATCGATCTGCTTCCGAATCTACAGCGGGTCAAGTAAGAATTATGGGCTTCTTTAGCAGACCAGGTGTATGACGCTAACCAGACTATCATCGTAGGATCAGGGGCCGGCTGACACAGGGGGCGTTGCGGGACCTTACCGGATCTAGTAAACGGATATCGCTTCACTTACTCGGCGAAGATGGCAAGCGACTTATCGAAAACGATCTGCCAAATGTTGTTGTTCTCGCAGCCAAAGTAAATCCTTTCGACGAAAGCAAAGGACCAAATCGGCATATTCTAGGCATCCAGAAGCTCCTGTTCGCCTGTCCTAACCTAACATCGTTTTCTGTTGGGACTATTGGGGGTTATGGCGGATGCGTAAGGAGGATTCCCCGTTTTGAGATGGTACACTCCTTCCGGTTTTCCGGCGACGAAAATTTTCCACCATTGGAAGATTTATCACTTAGTGGGTATCGGCTTAGTGACGATGAGCAGGAGCACTGGCAGAAAAAGCTTCAGTGGTCAAAATTGAGATCGCTAACTCTTGGACCTCGATATACGGCGAGCTTCTTGAAGCTCGCTGCAGGTTACGCTAAATCCTTACGGGATCTTAAGGTACAAGTTTACACTGACGCTGACCGGAAGACTGACTGCCCACCGTTGGAACATTTTCTGAGGACTTTCACTTCTCTGGAAAGCCTGACAGTCAAGGGGTACTACCTTCCAGTAGGGCCAATCGGAAACCACCCGGGCTTGAAGCATTTGTGCCTGCACTCATTTGAGCCTGTAAGAGAGGATGATCTGAGGCCGACCCTTGGTGTCGAGCAGCTCCAAGAGCTCGACGAGAGCTGCGCTTATCTCGAGGCACTGGAGCTTGACCTCTATCGGGACGGTGAATGGGTAAGCAGGCCCGAAAATTCCGGAGCAGGAGAGTCGGCTAACATGATGCTGTCATAGCCTGAGCACATTCTAAAAACACTCGCAACGGGATTCAGAAACCTTCGACGCTTGACACTTCATCTTGAGCTAGGTATCAGGGGCGTGAGCGGGTTCCGAACACTTGATCCGGAGGAATGCACATACCTAGAGCCCATCTTGACGAAGGACTCCGCTAAAGAGGTGGGACAACAGTTTTTCAAGTGGCGGTCATCATCAAAACTGAGCGTGCTCGTTCTCACGACGGGAGAGCCTCTTCGAAGATACACCCAGTGGGAGCCGGCCTATAGTATGTTTGAGCGCATAAACGAGGATACAATAGAGGTTTATAAGCCCTGGAATACAGGAGGCGTGCCTGAAGTTGAAACCATGGCTAGACCTCCCTCGCCATATTATTGATGCTGTCATATAGAGGCCCCTAAGTCCGGGACTACCACAATTAAAAAAAATCAATGAACAGAATTAGCTAGTGCAAAACTGGTAAGACTACCGCGCCGCTACAGATGCGTCAGTAGATGCCTTCGTGCCAAGTGTTCAATACTGCTCTAATTTATGCTTCTAATTCGTATCAACCACGATATGCCCGAGTCGATAATTCCAGATTTCTGCCGAATAGACCCCAATACCGAACCAGGTACGCCCTTAGATATTATAGCTGCTCTCGGAAACTTCCAGTTTAATAGGCCTGAGGATATCAGTACTCGACCTTTCACACCCAAGGCTCCGGTCAGCTCCGAGCGATGCACCAGCAAGTTCTACCTCGAAAGATGAGTTTTCTTCGTTCATCACAGGGAAAATATTCGGCAAACTTTCCGAGTCGGGTCCGGAGAAACTGTCGATAAAGATCTCAGACTCTAGAGATTTATCGGTCTTTGATACCCGGACGAGAAATTCTTAGCGGGAGGCTACAAATATTGCTATAAGTTTGATATTCAGCCTTGCCGGAATCCTACTTGCCTCTAGCGCAAGTTGGCCTTGAGCAAAGCTGCCGCAGTTATGAAATGGGATCCTTGCAGGGAGTTTGTACTGACTATTGTAGCCTGTGGATAGCTGAGTGACGAGCCAAAACGGATATCGGGATTGATAACATTAGGCGCGCATACGCTCTTAACCAGACTGTTTTGTCTGGACCTTGAGAGTGCTGAGTTTCTGGTTTTGGATAAGAGGGGTTGTGTTCAGGCCCGAAGGAATCGAGGAGTATCAACAGAATGCGACGGATCTTGCATCATTATGGCACCCGTTCGCCCCTTTACACGGGGCTTATGGCTTGGAGGACGAATGCAATATGCCCCAATCAGCTTTTGGTTACTGTGATACAGAGGCCACGTAGCATTGCCAATATTCCCCATCTCACAGATATAGCTTTGACAGCCCCTTCTATGTGTTCCAGAAGCTAACGCGCGGACTGCACAGAAAGACACTGCTTGTTAAGCACCGAGAACAGCCTTTAGCCAAGAAAACATGTAAGTGTAAGAATGGCGACAGCAGGGATGACCTTGGAATAAAGTACATGTAGGTATATTATAGCCAGGGATTACCCTACGAAGGTGTTTAGACCCCTCCGTGCAACAACAAGAGTCTATGCATAAACCCATACCTGAGATCCCGACAGTTACTTAGGTCCCAAAACAAGAACATATTGTAGGGATTTAAGATCAACGCGGTATAATAATCTTTTATATTTCCTTAGTATAGAATTATAAACGATAAGCCATCAGTATTCTGGGAGCCCACAAGCTGCTCGGACAAGTGCAGTTATGAATACAGCATCGGACCTACTTTGATATGATCCCATCGGCGATGTCATTAAATATATATACCCCAAAGCCAACGTTTTGAACTTATTATAGATGGCAAGAGTTTGTTACAACATAGGAACGTCACCGTTTCCGTGGATAGTAACTGGTACGAAAGTTGTGCAGGTGCCTGTTAGAAAAATAAGCCGGTAAAAGGTGCTAGATTTTATGTATAATAGATATGGGGGCTCGCAAGAGGCCGAATCGAGCGGTCACCGCGAACTTGGTTCCCCCCTCATGAGAACAACGAAATTTATACCAGACCGTATTCAGGCCTGATCCTGACCGGCCTATACCATCAGAAACCAGTTGCCAGGTGGAAAGGTTGTCGAGAAGAAAAGAACTCACGTGTTGATCCGTATCTTATTTTGAAAGTGTAGTAAGTCAAGGAGTCACTACATGTGCTGTGCAAGAGCACAAGACATCCTGTCATGTATCTAAGCAGGTCTTCCCACCTCTCTCACCTAGTAGTCAAGTAAGTCAATAATACGCTCATACACCTTCCATTTCACCCTTTACACCAACTTTGAAAGGGTCGTTCCGTATTTTAAGTGTAGGAATCTTGATTAAGTGAGTACTGATAGGATCTTATATGATCGTGCGTCTAATCCGACCCCATGAACGGCCGTAAGATAAGTTAACAACCGGCGTGCATGTTAACTACGTAGTCTCATTAGAAGCTCTGAGCGATGTTCAAACTGTTTCTTTTGAAGCTAGCTAGTACGTCTACATCAGTCGTAAGATCTTAACTAGCTAGACAATATCCTAGTAGTTATCCATTTGACCCATCACTACCACTCCGATTAACCAACAAAAACTCCGGGAAGTCGCAGCAATAGAGGAAAATTAATATAACCTTATAACCACTCTGCCACTTCCAAACAGCCAAACCCATTAGCAAAACTTGTTATTTCCTCTCCAGTGTCACATGGAGCTGATGTTGCTTTATTGGTGAGATACAGATCAGAGCCAGGACTGCCCAGGCGAACATCATCAACCAAACGTGTAGGAATGCACCCATGAACGACTGGGTCACCCCTTCAATCCATCCATTTGGGAGATTGGCCAGTTCTGCCAGATCATCCAGAATTCGCTGGATTCTCTCCGCAGCATTTGGCTGGTCTCCGAACCGTTCCCATAGATTAGTCCGTAGAGCGCTCTGATAGACGACTGAGGCGATGGTTATACCAACCGTGCCTCCGAGGCTTCTAGCAAGATCTATGCACATCCGTTAGATCCTCTTGAGAAGAATAGAAAAGCTTTCTTCCGCTAGAGTATACTTACAAGTACAGGACGTGACGACTGCTTGCTGAGTGTGATCCACTGCTGCGAGACATGCTACTTGGGTAATCCCGAAGACAGCAGTATAGCCTCCGCCCACGATGAGGAATGCAATAGAGGTCAACCACGCTGAGGTGTTTTCGTTTTGGAATGTTAACATGCCGATTCCGAAGGTTAACGCCAGTACGCAACTTATCACCAGCCCGACATACTTGCCCGTTCTCTTCATCAGGTACCCCGTGATGAGCGCGCCAGCAGTTGTACCGAGAGATACGGGCAAGATCTTTAACCCAGCAGTTGTGGCCGAATCCCCTCGTACTTGTAGATAGAGGGGTATGTAAAATACGCTGGTCAAGGCAATAGCAGAACAGAATATACTCGTCAAGCAAGACGTGAGAACAGTGCGATCGTATAGGAGCTTGACGGGGATGATGGGTTGGACTGCGATACGTTCCCAGTAGAATAACGCAATGAAAACTCCGATGGACAACAAGAGAGCCGTAGGTGGCAGAGGATGCGTCCAAGGAACAATATTTCCCCCGGAGCTGAGACCCAACACTAGCAACGCTAGAAATGACGACGTCAGGAAGACGCCGCCGAAGTCAATGCGCTTCAGATACGACTTGTCGGACTGTTTCGGCGGCACTTTCACCATGAAGTAGACGACAATAGCCGAGATTAGAGATGGGGGAACCTGGATTAGGAAGGCTAACCGCCAGCCCATGGAGGAGTGATCGTTTAGGTAGCCACCGAACACAGCACCAACCATGGTGCCGCAACCGTACCAGATATTTGCGATGCCGCCAACGACACCCCGCTTACGAAGAGGGATGAGGTCGGAAGCCAGGAATGTCGGGATACTCATCAGACCACCGCCACCAATGCCTGCGATAAGACGTCCAAGTATCATGGCTTGTTGGCTCGTGGCGAGCGCACAGATGAGGTTGCCGAGACTGAAGGCAAGGTTGGCAAAGACCAAGCCGGGACCGCGACCAAAAATGTCTGTGAGCCGGCCTGATATTGGCTGGCTGGCAGCATTGGATATGAGGTATGCCGTGGCCAGCCACGACAGCAGCCTAAGGGAGTTGAATTCGCTTGAGATGGGACCAGATAGGGTTGCTATGACGGTGGTATCGGCGGCGCCGAGAAAGACACCAAACCAGGCCGTGCTCATAACCAGAGCTAGCCATGCAAACGAAGGCTCTTTGCAAATGATGGTTCTCTCGCCGTCTGCCTCTTCCGAGTTGGACTCGGAGTCCACGAGAGTAGAAGAAGCACTTTCAACATCTGAGTCGGCACCTGAACGTAATAGTGGTGTGCGCTCAGAGACATTATCACTGTCGCTGGCCCTTCTAGAGGGGGCTGACCAGCTACCGTAAGTTTTTGACATGGTTGGTCTCTAGAGGACGAGTGTGTTTTAAGCAAGACAAGGCCTTAAAGAAATAAGATCACAAGCACTTAGAGAAGACAAGCAGAAAGCCTATTCTTGTTGCCATCAGTTTAACAGTCAAATAGGCACTCTAAAGACTTATGATTCTAAATGAAACTGACGAATCATCCCATGTGCAGTGACCCGAAGCAGCGATAAATGGCGAGATCGGAAGCGTGACCAAGCCCCTATTTTACTCTTGGTGGGCATCGTGACTGGTATTAGGTGATAATTCAATAGTTGTTCTGGTGTTTGCTTGAGTTTTGGTGTTATGGAGTGGTCATACTGGCGATATGAGCTCCGTCTCGCTTTACTACTGTGTTCTTTGTTCCATTGAGCCCCAGGTAACTGTCTAACATAGGTACAAGAGTGACACCGTATGAATAGTCACTCCATGGCACTCGTTAGATCAACATATTGGCAGTCTCTTCTCAACCACCCTCTACGCCCCCTCCCCCTCATAAAGAACTTGACACGTGAAATCTGCTGATGACTGGTTGCCGTGCACTCTGTGATGATATTACGACTTCAGGTCTGCTCAGGTGGCACACCACTAGTAAGCGGATCGTAGGACGAGCGAGCGGGTGATCAGTTGAAGTGCTTCGATGCTGTCGCTCCCAAGTTCAAACATCAGATTGAGGCCGGCTGTGGAGAGAGTCCCTTTAGTGGCCGAACTCGGATGCAATTGGCTGCTCACCGGGCTTCGCGTCAACCCGAACCCATGCCGGCTATGGTGGTTGAGTGCGACCCTTTCAATTAGGGATGATGTCGGTGTGCCGCGGCAGTTGAAGGTTGGCTGTCCCTGTCTAGGCCAAGGCCAAGCAATCGAGTTGCATTCCAAAGTAGGTCTCTATATTATAGCACGCTACGGAGTACGGAGATGTGGGTGGTCCGGAGGTTGCATGGGCGCTTCCGTAAGCCCCCGGTGGCCCCGTACCTGGTGGGCCTGGTGGACCTGGCTGTCTGTGCCGTCTGCGCCTAGCACTAGCAAGTTCCTAGCGCCTGGAAGGTGTGGTGTGTGTGGCTGCGGCTGTACAGTGCGGGCCCTGCATACCCACCTTATATGTACCTAACTCGCGACCGCTTAACGGGCCGGCCCGCCAAGTCACTCCACCATTGTTCGCCTGAGGAGCGAACGGCGCCATGTACCGGTACCTGCTTTTCCTTGCTAAGTACCAGTACAACCGGGCAACTTGGCGAATTCGTCAACTATCCCCAACAGCGCCAATTGTAGCACTCGGCCCTGCTCTTCTCGCATACGGTAATTGACAACCTCATCTTTTCAGACATGTGGAATTTGGCCCACATCACACTCACCTGATAGAGCCAATTTGAGATAATTAGGCTTAACAACAGAGGTGGTCACCTGAGCCATAACCGCTCTTAAGGTCACTCGGTGGGATGAGCTGAAAGCACACTGTGGAATAGTATCAAAATATGAATTACTAGGTGCGTCACGTACAAGCATAGCTCTCAATTCTTTCGAGACAAAACTACTTCTGAAGTTTTCTCAAATTCGATAGTTATCATATGGGCCCAGGTAAGCAATTAGGCGATGAGACAGTGTGAGTTTTATCACACCTAGTTCATTTTTGCTAGTGTAGGAAGCGTCTTGCACCTGTCTCTCATTCAGTGCTACAATGTTTAGTTGAACTGTGTATTAGTGATCATGACACTAAGCTTTGCACGTTCACTTGACTTAAGCCAGCACGCTGGAAAAGTACCAAGCCATGTATGAAGGTGTCATATGAGTGAAGCACCCGGGATTGGGTTCTATAGGACTGGGGATTAGAATTAGGTGGTTGAGCGAAGGTGTGGTGACAGGGAGCGGAGCGAAAATCCTATGAATTCGGACTGCATGAGCCGTCCTTGGCGTTGATGGTCTCGGATGGTGTTACGGGGGCCATTTCAATATCTCATACACCTGGCTGACGAGCCGTGTAGACACTACAACGCCTCCGAATAGCTTGTTCTTCAACTTCTGTTCAGTAGGACGTGTACCCTACCCAACACCCACCATCAAGTGTTTCCACATCGGCCCCGGTGACCTTCGAAACTGGGCACAATTACGATAACTCCAATTGTGGTGTCGTCCTCTTACGCGTCATGTGGTCCTGTTCCTCTATAGCACACCGACTACGTTAGGGTAGGTGACATGACTTCGGAAAAGGAGTCATAGACACCCTCGATCACGGGTATCTCGAACGACTTCATGGTCCAACGAGTCATCAGATTCACGAACCGACCTAAGAGATACAACGAATCCTCTCATCACGCGTCCACTACCTACCGGCCCCTGATGTGGGTTATGAGCTTTGGGGCTTGGCTGCCGATGATCTCAGATACCTTGTTCATCTTAGGCTCCCAGTGTCAGATAAGCTACTCCGGAATTTTAGGGACTCGTGATAGAGTTGTCACAGTGTGCAATCTTTGTTATCAACAGAACCCAGTCTCTGAGATGATAGCAAACGGTCAGGTGAGGGTCGGCGTCGAGCAGCGTGTAGTCTCCGTCGCGAACAACGGACACCTAATCCGGGTATATAGGCGTTAGTTTTAAGCTGGCGAGCTTAGAACAACGAATCTTGGTGAACATACCACGCTTCCACCTTTGATGAGCGTTATTCTACGGACAGAATGCTTTCCCATCGTGTCCAGAAGAGCTTGAACTGGCTCGGTAAGGCGTTACCGGCCGCGCCCCCTTACCCGGAGGACGTGGTGAAGATGGACTCAGCCGAAAACTGGCTGGTCCGGCCACATATCCTCCCTATCATGAAGGAAGCCGTAAACTCCAACCTGGAAGGCGAGCACCTGTCCTACCAGAAAAACTACGGTGGAGATCCAGCACTATTGCAGGCCACGTCGGCCATGCTCAACAAATTCTTCTCTCCCCGCTATCCCGTACGGCCGGAGCACATCGTCGCGGGCGCGGGCGCCGCTGCAATCCTCGATAGCGTCGACTTTGCCATCTGCGACTTGGACGACGGCCTGCTCATCGACGCACCCATGTGGGAGGGCTTCGGCCTGGCCAGTAACTTGAGGAATGATGATCGCCTCATCCCAGTCGCGCGACCCCCGTCGTACTCGAGCAAGGGACAGGCCGTCGAGCACTACATCAAGGCGATGGAGGGCGCGCCGTGCCGCATCCGGGGCATCATTGTCTGCAACCCCCAAAACCCGTACGGCCACATATACCCCCAATTCTGGATGGAAGCCATACTTCAGTTCTGCGAGGCGCAGGACATTCACTATATCTCTGACGAGATCTACGGCATGTCGACTTTCGGTCCGCCGCCGGTCATATCATCGTCGTCAGGGCTCTCAAACTCGGAGAAGAGTCAACCGATCTTCGAGTCCCCCGAGACGACATTCACATCTGTCCTCTCCTTTGACTTGGAGCGATTGGGCGTCAATCCAGCGCGAGTTCATTGCATATATGGCATAAGTAAGGATTTGGGTAGCAGTGGGCTTCGTTTGGTAAGCAAATACCACCCTTTTCTTACCATGCGTCAATCCTCAGCCCCCCTTATGTTACCCTACCTAGGCTACCTGATGTGCGGCCTTCGCTAATATGCGGGTTATAAAAACAGGGTTTCTTCATTACGCAGCATAACCCTGAGCTGCGCTACGCGCTGTCGATCCTGAACAGATTCAGGGTCTCCAACGCATCATCCTTGATAGGACTAGGTCTCTTCTCGGATTTGCTGGCCCTTGAGGCCATATTTGCCAGGAACAAGCTGGACCTCCGCCGCGCCGCCGAGTACGTCGGCGACTTCCTGGCCTTCCACAATGTCTCGTTCTATCGGCCGACGGCGGGCTGTTTTCTGTGGGCGCGTCTGGGCGGCAGCTCGGCGACCGAGGAGTCTGACGCCGCGCTGTGGCAGAAGTTCGCCTCGGCTGGCGTCGCCCTGGCCATCGGAGGCGCGTTCAGCGAGACGGAGCGGGGCTGGTTCCGCATCACGTATGCGCTGCCGCAAGCGGATCTAGAGAAGGGTGTTCGTCGTATAGAGACTGCTCTGGGCGTGAAGGGGAAGTGGCAGCCGCACGATGCAAATGACAAGCTGACTACGCAAGGAAATAGATCCCTTCAGGTGCGGCCAAAAAAAAGCCCGAAGAGTTTTGGGCTTGCGTTGAAGTGGATTATGGGTTGGCTATGATGTGCGATGCGCAGCAGTTATTTCTCTGTTGACCTCTTATCAGGGGTACCGACCTACTCCGCATTTATTACGGGTTTCAGTTAAAGAGGGGGGGGGGGGTATCAAATGTTCGGGACTTCGTAGTACGTCTAGTTTTAAATACCATACACACTAATAAAATATCTGCCTGAACACCAGAACCTGTTTGTCGTATTCTCATTATTTTATACAGCTATCCATACGCTGATTATAAAAGAGTAAACACCTTACCTCCGAGTGCAGGGATGCGATCACAACATGAGGGTAGAATCTTACAACATGCTACAGAATGACACATTGGAGGCGTACATCATTACGGTAGAGCTCACTCTAAAAATAGAATATTTTATTTTGAAGTGCATAACAATTGAGTTGTCGCGATTTAAAGGGGCGGAGCGGTGTGGAAATACTTCTATCTCGGAAACCAATTACTGGGATAGAGTAAAACCTGGGAACCTAGAACTGAATGCGTAGCAGTCTTCACGAAGAGAGTCCAATGCTCGAGTATGGCTGTCCTACACCGTGTTGTCGCACACTTGCGATGGCTCTCATGCTCCGAAAATCTACCTGAATACAAGCAGCTTTGAATGCTAGTAACCAAGTTATCATTTATGTTCACACTAAGCTACCTAGGTTTCCCGAAGCTAAAAGGGAGAAATGAATGTATTAAGTGCTAATATTTAGTTCCGGTCTTCCTCGCAGAGCTCTGATGAGTTGTGCGAATAGCGTAACTGGCCCCTGTAAATTCACAACTACTGATTAAAGTCCTCGATACCGTTACGAGACTTGCTGCCGGCTCATGTGAACTTGTGTATCCTTTCTACATTAAATTCGGAATTCTTGGTATAAGAATGACCTATGTCTGGGTGCTTCAGTGAAGAGGATATTGGTCAACGTAAATAGGATGGGTCGGTGAGCTTTTGAGTTGGGTCCAGATATTCTCACGAGCTCTGTCTCGCTCCTCATCCTCTTTCCCAGTCGACAGGGGTCGAGCTTTCAGGCCTCTGCTCGCTTCCCTTTCCAGCTGCATATGGAGATCCACCACCGCACTTTTACCAGTGTACAGTGCATGCCCGACATTTGTGCGCTCATCAGAGTTGGCGTCACCAACGGCGTAAATGCCAGGGACATTGGTAAGCATATTGTCGTCCACAGCCATCATACCATCTACCAACTTGACGCCTGCCTTTTCACCAATAAAAGACTTCTGCTCGTTGTCAAATGTGTAGAAGAAGGTATTGCGCTCTACACTCGGGCCCGTGTCAAAGTCGATACGGAATAGGTCATACTCAGGCATGCTAGGTAAGTTTGGATCGGTATGATCTGCGCCGCCGTCCCGTAGCCGAACGATTCGCGAGATGGTGCGGTTGTCTACTTTGATGTTTCGCTTCTCCAAGTATTCAGACGAATTTTCGGCGAACACTTTATCAGCGCGTCCGCGGTTCTCAGGAGTGTCCGTGCCATTGGCGAAGATGATGACATCGGTGTTCAACGTCATGACTTCCGCCGCTGCTCTGGCTGCTCGGTCAAAAGAGCCAAGGATGCCCATCGGCTGGTCTGCGTGCTCGTTGCCGTCACACCAAGGGCACCAGTAGATTCCTTTGCCAAAATTCTCCTGGAGGCCGGGGGTTGGAGCAAGGAGATCACGTAGACCGGTGGCGAGGACTATCTTACGTGCGGTAAGCGACGAGACTGTGCCATCGAAAGCTGTCATGGAGACCGTGAAGTAGGCATTATCAGGCTCTGGCCTGATATTCGTTACAGTGCCGTTCATGGTTTTGACAGTCTCATAGTAAGAGATTTGTTTCCTAGCGACCCAACGCAAGTAGGCTGGAGTAACGCCTATGCTCTAGTTAATAACGATACCAACGAACCCCATAGACAGGGTGAACTACTGACCATCAAATCCAATGACATCGTGGACGAGTCGCGTAGGAGCATTACGGTATTCTCCAGAGTCTATTAGTAAGGCATGACGGCGAACTCGAGCCAGAGCACTGAGCGCTGCCAAACCTGCAGGCCCGCCGCCCACAACTATAGCTTCGTAATCTGCCCGCGTCGAGGAGAGCAGCACGGGCGCGGTATTGGCCAGTACGGCAAGAAGAGATAATAGAATGGCTGTGAGCAAAGACATTATGAATCTTCTAGGTTGTGACAAGAGTGTTTTGTTGAATAGGGCGGAAGTGAACCTTCAAGTTTGGATTCAAGAGTTCGCCAAAACTATTTGATATGTGCTCTTTGAGACAGTGTAATTGATTCAATCTTAGTCTCCAATGGTTGATGCTCACATGCCCATTGTTGATGAAGCTGGTGTGTCTCGTTAATAACAGCTAGTCGATGGTTCTAACGGCTATTTAACCTTGTGACTCAATGGCATGATATGATCCATATGAAAGCTATTGCAGATTCTCGCTTTTAACCGTGAGACCACTATTACGGATTGGAGTACAACCCATAGTGGTTCGAGGCCGTCTGACTTCTGAGGCGGCATCATAGTAATTCCACTAACAAGCTGATGGGGACTTGAAGCACTATGTCAACAAGAAGCATGACTATTTTTTATTTAATTTTTTTGATCAGTGGCCCTCCTCATCTGACAGAAAGAGTGGCAATCTTGACAAACAGGGTGATGCCCAAAACACTGTAATAATACACTGTAGTGCACATGATCCCCTGGATTTGCAGTTGCACTAGAGGTGTGACCCGCTCCCCTTGGTAAAAAGGTCGTGATGTCAATGAGAAGAGCGGTGCCTGAAACAGAGTGATAAGATGTTGTGTTGCACATGATCGAGGGTGTAGCTCCGAAACTCGGGAGTTGATTGACATGCAACCTGGAGTTCATTTTGAGGTGGGAGAATGGTCAGCTCTGTACACATACCTAAGTTGACTACTTGGATGCTATCAAGCGGATTTCGCTATGTCTCGGGCGAATGACTAACCTTCCGGGGTCCTGATCCTCTTGGATTACTAGTTGCAGCCTGGAAAGGTAATGTGAATGGAGTCTATAGTAATAGGCAGGTACCTTGTCTATCATGCAGTCGGACGCCGGATTTGTACCGGGTGTTAAACTGCATCATCGGGGTATTTCGCGCTAACTGGGAGAAGGACTCTTAATACAACCTTAAATGCATCCCAGCCATTGCGCTAAGCTCTCTTGTACTCGTACTTCCGAAGGACTGGGGGTGCTAGATGTCTTGACACTGTCCACCATCTAGTATACTCCAACAACCTCTACTAAGTCATAGTCAATACTATACCTATTGTTCTTGCTAGGGTACTATGGTAGCTGCCACTCAACGCCGCCCCTCCATATCATAGACAATAAATTGCCGCCGCATACCTACCATCGAAAGTGGAGTTGGCATTTTGTGTATTGCCGTTTCGAAACAGCGTGAACCTGTGAGAGCGCGCAGATTGGTCTGGCCCTCAACTCCGCACAGACACTAGTCCGTATGGTGACCCTCCCATTGCCTGTGACATTGAGTACTTCGCCCAGGGTTTTCAGATGCCAATCGGGGGTAGTATGTTGTTGTTGAGCATGTATGTTGTGATTAAACAGAATATGTTGTAATGGCACCCGGGGTGGATGTCTTGAATGCGCGCTGATGATCATCCGAGTGCTATTGGAGAAATTTAGAGCCCGGATCTGAGTCGGCTCACATAGCTTGATCCTCTTGAATGTAACCTCCCAGGGGTAACCAATTAGGGTGACCAATCAGGCAAGCGACTGCATGGAACCCGGACCCTATCCATGCATGCTTTCTGCGAACATGCACGCTACTCTTAAAAGGTGGTGTGGGATTGCAACGCTACCCAGCGACAATCCTTCGGACTGTGTATATGAGTACCTCTTGATATGAGCTACCTACCACAGTCGCAAGTGCCGTCTTACATAGTAGTTGTCTACCCTGCATGGGTATGAAAAGTAGACAAAGTAAATGCTTGAAAAACGTCAATATCTATTCATCTCATCCAAGTATACATTGCTTAGATTTGCTCCTTTCTGGCTTTAAACCCCACGTTTATTATAACCAGAACCAAGAACGCATAGCACCCAGTATAACACCACGACGTCACCAGTCGTAATATCTTCCCAGGGAGTTTACCTATGCTGTTCCTTATGTAACGTATTTTCAATTGCCTCGGTATGTTCCCTGCAAGTTTTTGAATAGTACACACCCAACCCACCCCTCCAATAGCTGTCAACCCCTGTATATCTCACCTTGTACGAGATGCATAGTCCAAATCCACGCGTATTCGGCTATCTGTCAATAAGGTTTGAGTCAGCTGAGATGAATACACACATGTTAGTTTTCCTCGTGATCACTAAATGTTGGGGAACATACGATGAAATGTGAGGGGAAGCCTTGATCTACGGCGTGGTGAGGCGGAAAGGTTAAGCGGTCGAGGTGGGTTGTGATCGCAGCTTGACCGAGCCGAGCCGGGATTGTCACGCTTGTGGCATCCAAGCATTTCCGGCCTCATTACTAACAGCCTATATTTTGCCCATTCTTATTCCCTATGCGAAGATCTGGCCAACAAAGTGCTCGTCATGTGCTAACTCCCGCACTATTAACGATATATTTATCCTGTCGCATTGTACTACTTGCCTAAGATTGGCAATACGTTGCCATCATTCGTCTTTTATGAAAATCACGATGAATTCAACCTGTATTACGCAATCATCCTGTCCCAAAACTTTTGACAAATGTGTCCCGAACCAAGATGAACCCATTTTGGATGCTACTACCGCTATGGTAGAAAGCTTCGGCGACTGGCAGATCCGATCTGATATCGTTTACCTGGACAACGGCGCATTTGGCGCCTGTCCTACAATGGTAGTAGAGAAGCAGCAACTCATCCGGCGCTGGATTGAAGAGAACCCTCACGAGTTTTTTGAGCGGAACTACATCTCGTCATGGGATGCTAGCAGAAAAGCCCTAGCTGGCTTTCTACACGCCGATGGGACAGACTTGGTGTTCACACCTGGAGCAACGCAGTAAGTTTATATAGGCTGTGGTCACCTTTCCCCTAAAAGGAAATTACTGACTTATAGTATAGTGGTATGAACGTGGTGATTCAGAGTCTAAGCTTCGAAAGCGGCGACGAGATAATCACCACCAACCATGCTTATAGTTCCGTCAGACTTGTACTTGACCATGTTGCAAATCGATATGGTGCTCGTGTTGTCGTCATCGATATTCCATTGGAGGTATCTGGACCAGATGCTCTCCTACAGAGAGTGCTTGCCAGCGTCACGCCTCGGACGCGGTTCGCAGTCATAGACCATGTCCCCAGTAGGTCTGGGTTGATATTTCCTATCAAGGAGATCGTCAGCGAGCTCGCCAGTCTGAACATTGACACGCTTGTGGACGGTGCGCACGCGCCAGGAATGATACACTTGGACGTGACGGACATCAACGCTGCATACTATGTAGCAAATTGTCACAAGTGGATGTGTGTCCCTCGTGGAGTTGGCTTTCTTCATGTGCGGCGCGACAGAGCCCAGAGCACCAAACCTTTGGTTATTGCCCGGTCACCATTTGTCGTGAATAAGTCCAAACATTCACATTTGGAGCATAGCTTCGGATGGATGGGTACCTACTGCCCCTCCGCCGTGCTGACTCTGCCTACATCTATTTCCTATTTGGAGAATGTGATGCCAGGTGGATATAACGGCCTGATCTCTAGGAATCATGATCTTACGGTTCTTGCGCGAAGAATTATTTGCCGAACTCTTGGAATCCCTCTCCCATGCCCAGATAGCATGATCGGTGCCATGGCTACCATACCTCTCCCTGACTCCCCTGGACCCGAGCAGGAGGGGATGCTACCCATCCAACAAATCCTCTGGCGAGAACACGGAATAGTCATCCCCGTGTACTCCTGGCCCTCATACCCGAAGCGGGTGATCCGGTTGTCCGTTCAGGCCTATAATTCCTTAGATCAATACCTCCGACTCGCCAATTGTCTACGCTCTGTGCTGCACAACGAAAAGATTTCTGCGCAGGAGAGACTCAATTCCTGGCCTCTTAAGTCCTTGACTCAGTCTAATGCTTGGGGGAATGGCAATGAGCATGTATCAACGGAGTACGCATCAGCCTGTGGCCATCACACCGACAGCGGGAGCAATAATGCAGATTGCCTATCTACACCGCACGAGGACATCGAAAATCCGACACCCTGGGCTCTTGTTGCGCTAGCTCAGTCGAGGGTTCGAAGAATTATGCAAGGCAGCTTCAATTCTTATCCCGTGTCCATCTATCCCACCGCCGGGGACATGGAGACGCGGTTTTCCGCGGCAAGCGGAAGAGAGTCACGTCATGCTAACCTGGAGCTGTCCAGAATCACCTATATGTTGTCTTGCTTGGAACGACGTAGGATCCCAAAGATAATGGCTCCCGTCGTCGCGCGTTTGCTGAAGACCGAAGACGTCATCGAGAGCTGGGCAGATTCGATGGACTTCTTGAAAAATCAAGCCCGGATACTGGCTCGCACCATCACGTTTGACATGCAAGCCCCTCAAACGCCACACGCGTTTCCGGTTGACGCCAACGACTTCGTCCAAAGGGTGGCACCGTACGAGCCAGAAAACCAGGAGGGAAACCTCAGCCTGGAATTCTGGCTGCGGGCCTTGGCGGACTTCACCGTCCGAGGCCAATGGTCTCTCGCGCGTGTCACCTCATTTCTACAGATTCATTCGTTCCTCAAGGATCCTGTTGGTGGGTTACGCAGTGACATTGCTACCCAGGCGGAGGTCTTCGCCCTTCTTTTTAGCAAGCTAAAACCCGAGTTCGAAGATGTGCAGCATAGCAAGGCGATCTGGGAGGAAGTGGTGGCGCAGCTAGCCCTTGAATCGTCGTTCTTATCACAACCCCTCATCCGCGACGCCAGTTATGTCCAGTTCGTAGGGGATCAGCAGCTCGTGTACAGCTATGTGGACATAGACCAGCTGGCGCGGTCCGAGTTTGCATGCATAGATATCGTCATCGGAATGATTCAAGACATTATCGGTAGCCCGAGCAGTGAGATGTGCTCTATCGTGCCCATTACGGTAGCTGGCAGCTATCCGATTTGCTCCAGCCATGATGCACGCCCTGTCATCGTCGACGGTAACAACCGCACCACAACTATTGGCTTCCTTAGATTTGTTTCCATATACGGGGTGCCTAATGCTGAAAATACGGATGAGCTAAGGGAATACTGCCGAGACTATGGGCTCGGACCGGTCTCCTTTGTGGATTTCTGTAGAGTGTTGCAGACACTATGGGAAAGCCACATAGATATCATTAACCAGCTCAAAATCCCGGCCAAGGTGGCTCGATTCAGTGGGGTGCGACAGCTACCGGCTCTGGTCACGGAAGAGTCGTCATTCTTCACAAAGACGCTGGTGGATGGAGATGAGAACATACTGCAACCCGTCCATCAATGCATTTTTGCGACTGACGATCTACTAGTAGCCCTCCCAGGTAAGATGCAGTCCCACGGGCGAGCTAAAGGATTCATAACCATGCCGATCCGATGAGTCTATGCACACTTTCATTGTGAAGTTGTCTGTTTGGAAGGGGGGATGAGTCTTGAATGTAGGCAAATTTGCTATATGACAGTTTATATATCATCATATATGGAGCTTCGTATGTGTCAGCTTCCCATAGCCCAATCAGCAGCAGCAATCGCATGAATTTTGGTTGTGTCGAACATCGGAATCGGACACCCAGTCTCGTTTACTAGGAGGCCAATCTCAGTGCACCCAAGAATCAGGCACTCTGCGCCTGCCTTTGCCAGGTCCTCGATGATCTTGTAGTAGCTCTGCCGCGAGGTTTCCGTGATGATGCCGTTACACAACTCGGTATAGATGATTGAATGGATGGTGTCGCGGCCCTCATCTTCCGGAACGATGACGCGTAAGCCATACTTGTCCGTCAGGCGAGCCTTGTAGAAGTCCTTCTCCATGGTGAAGCGTGTGCCTAAGAGCCCGACAGATTTGAATCCCGCTTTGAGAATACAATCAGCGGTGGGGTCGACAATGTGGATGAGCGGCAGCTGCGAGACTCGCTCGATCCCATGCGACACGAAATGCATGGTGTTGGTGCAGAGCACTACGGCGTCGGCACCGGCGAGCTTGAGCTTGGAGGCGGCGGTGTCGAGGATGACGCCAGCTTCGTCCCACTTGCCCTCGTGTTGCAATTTCTCGATCTCAGCAAAGTCGAAGGAGAAAACGATGCAGCGAGCTGAGTGCAACCCACCCCGGACATGGCGCACGCGCCGGTTGATCTCCTGATAGTATGTGGTGGTGGATTCCCAGCTCATTCCACCGAGCAGGCCTAGGGTCTTCATTGTGTAAATTGCTGCCAATGTGCTCTAGCTCTTTCAGGCGGTGATCGGTGAAGTAGATGGCTCTGGCGCGGGCAGCCAGCGTTCTTGAAGCCGAAGCTGCGAGTAACACGAGAAGGGGGTGGTTTGGTCTGCTGACTCACTACGGCATCCATACAGTGGCCAGAGGCACGACGTATACGGAGTACTCCGGGGTGCATGCAAGGATTGTGGCTGTGGAGCTGTGGATCCTGGGGATGATGTGCACGTCAAGACGGGTGCATGTACCGATACTTCACGCAGTCTCACCAAGCAGGAACCAGGCAGGAACCAGGGGCGTTCTGGTTCTGTTGTGGGTCTTTGTAGGGCCGATGCTACTTACATCCGGACTATCTTCACCGACAGCTTCTCTACCTAACGTAGTACGTAGTGTAACTAATACCCACCCTGGGTTCGATGACTGCCTTGAGACGAGGTGTCAGTCGGGGTTTTGTTCGTTAGCGTACTTACCCCTCTCTGCCGAGTGCTGAGCAGATGCTGAGTTACCGTGCATGATGGGTACGAAGCGATAAGTAACGGATGCTGCATGAAGGTTATCCTAATCCAGCAGTTGCCATCTGCAACCTTGCTGTTGCAATCTGCCGCACTTTAGCAATTATCGCACCACATGATGCTCATTTCACACATTTGCCACAATTCGTATGAGCAAATAATGAAGAAATTTCTTAAAGATTCTAAGTAACCTAGGAGCTGACGGGCTATGTTCGTGTCTGGGGTTGCAGTTGTGTCCCAAATTGGAAAACCCGATGGGCACAATGGGAACTTATTAGTGGCTAGAGATAAGCCTTTCGGGGGATCTGGGACCGACGTGGTCCCCTGTATGCACTCGGAATAATTACTGTACCACTCTTGACGACGGCCAGATGAAAGAGCACAGTAAGTTGTATCAGGTGGCTAAAATTTATGAATTAAGCGCCCTGAAGCCTAGACAGCAGCAGTGGTTAGACGGGTAGATGAAGTAACACCGGTATTTGACTCTCTTTTGAGAATCTACTACTTGTATCGCCTAAAGATAGCTACGGCTATCTAGTATTTTAGCTGCAGTAGTTATTGGAGCTGAATTCTCGCTAAAAGTATTCTCTTTACCTAGGCACATTTGTTACTGAAACGAGGAAATGGTCGACACAGGAGGCAAACGAGGAGAATATATGAGCACGATGTGAATTTAGAACCCTAGAAGTACACGTAAGACAAAGACCCCTCCCCCGGTCCCCTCAATTAGGATCTATACTAATGGCATGGGCCAGGGGAGGCTGTCTCGTCCCGCCTATTGAAAACGTTCGGCTGGTGGCCTCAGGTTCGAGCAGTCAGCAGGATAACATTGATGTCGCTACTATGTATGTTACCTAGACTTGTAATAGTTGAAATATTCAAAGAATCGAAATGATCTCATGTATACCGAGTAATCACAGTAGCTTGAAAACACCAACTAATTGGTTGGGGTTAGATTTTTTATGTTGCAATACCGAACATGCCATGCGCCATGCCCCTTGGCAATATTGAGCCACAACAAGCCACACCACAACCAGCCACATCATTCGCCCATCCGACCTCCCTTCACCCGATCCCTCCAGCTTTGCTAGACAGCAACCTTCTACCATAGCTACTGTACCACACAGACGCTTCCAGCCGTCCAAGAGCGACTGGAAAACCCTATCTTCCTTCCCGGCTTAGTCGCCCTGGGCCGGGCACCCAGTTGTAATTTTGGGGCTCTTGCGTCCTCTTCAACAATTGTTGGAAGTGCCGTCCTTGACGCCGAGGTGGTGAAGTCAACGGCCATATCCACCGGCGGCTCAGCAGTCGCTTGTGGCGTGGCTACTTCGGCCGCCATTGCTGCCTCTGCCTCTTCCAAGGCCTTTTTCTTTGCCAATTCCATGAGGAATACGGCATAGCGACTCTGCTTGTTATGAATCCCGCACTCCGTCTTCTGTTGGCCCTTCCAGCGGCCGGCGCGCTCGTCCTCGCCATCCGCCACCGGCTGCGTTGAATGCCAGTCGCCTACACTCTTATAGCCTCTATCTAAGAGCGCATTATAAGGCACATCGTTCGTCTTGATGTAGTCTTGCACTTGATCGAAGGACCAGTTTACGAGGGGGTTGATCTTAACAACCCCCCTTTCGTGGTCCATCTCCACAACGGGGATATCGCCTCGAGTAGCGCCTTGCGACCGTCGACGGCCGGTGAGTACCGCAGCAACGTTGAGGACATCATAGGAGCGTTGCTGGGGCTCGACTTTAGCCAAGTAATCGTATCTCTCCCCATCGTCTTCCCAGAGCTTGTGGCCATATCGCTCTTCAAACTCCGACGCAGTCTCGCAACCATCGGGTAGGAAAGTATGGAGTCTGACCTCAGGATAACGCTCCCGCACGCGCGCGACTAGTTGATGCGTCTCCTGAAAGTGATACAGCGTATCCAAGAAGATGATCTCCACGGGTGACGAGCCTGGTGTTTCGGCATGTAGCTTAGACAGCATGTCTAGCGTGACCAGGCCCGTCAGACCGAAAGCAGTGGTCTGGTAGAGATTAGGGAAGATGAACTTGCTCATGCGCAGGATGTCCTGCGGGGCGAGACGTTCGAACTGCTCATTCAGATGCTTGAGGTGAAGCTCCGTGAAAATGATTTGAGGTTGTTTTGGGAGGAGTGCTAAGGATGAACGGCTTGAGGCGTAGCCCGATTCGGGGTCCTCATAGATCTCAACGTGCATCTTGTGGTTGGGGTTGGGACCGTTCGGTTTCGAAGAGGTCTTTGTTGTCTTCGATCGTGAAGATGTTGCTTGATAAAAGGCACTTCAAGTGCAATTAATACTAGCCGTGTATGGTGGCACTTAATGGCGTTGCAAATCCAGAAACCAGACTCGACGTTAAGGATATTAAATATCTCTAGCCAGCTGTAGCTTGGGTCATATTGTTTTTTTTAAGGTCCTAGACGGCACGTAGGGGGATTCAACATGAAAACTTTTGAGATGTGTGTCATTGGCACTTACGCAGCCAGAGAGTTGTGCCAGCATGATCATATCCTAATAACACATTGCACCAGTACCGTCAGTACTGTCAGCGACAGTACATCAAACACCAGCTTAATTGGCACAGAAAAGCCAAAGCGGCGTTTACTGTGAATTGTGATGAATATTTCTGATAGTCTCTCAACGACTCTAATTTACACTGTCTCAACCCGGGGTATACACACAGTTCGGTTGACCCCCCTCCACCGTAGCTCGCCTGACCCCGTCACGGCCCGTCCCACACACCATACTATACATCAATTTCTTGGCCGCCTTTTTTCCCTCCCACCTATATCCTATCTAGTTGTTGCGTATAATATGATCCCCGGTATCTGGTCGCTGTTGTTAGAGAAAGGGGTCAGGCGAAGTGGTCATGCGAGCTGTATGCTCCATTACCAAGAACCCGAAACCCACACAGATAGTCATACCGCATTCAAGGCCGTATGGCTTTAGATTTTGTAACTAGGCGGGAAGTAACTATAAACCCCGAACTCGGAGACAATTAGGCATTAAATATCGTCAAGGCATCTTAGTTGTGTCATATGATCCTCCAGCTTCTATACAAGTTTGTGACATCTGCTGAGCACCTCTACTGAGACGCACCGAACAACAAGTTTCAGTTGTGTTCTCTGGCTGAATAATCGCGTATTTACATTCCCTCTATGAGGACTCCGGACACAATGGCCACATTCAGTCATGATTCCGAGCTACCACACAGTTCACCTATTCCTATAGACCAGACCAGGCGCGGCATCGTCTACGTCGGCTCGACTCATGATAGGCGTCTATCTGGTTATTCTGATGACTCTGACGATAGGGGTCGACAGATTTTATGGAACACCCTACGTCCAACTTCTACGGGCAAGCAGCCTGCCACCGTCAATTACTTGACGTTCGACGGACGAGACAGGCAAGGCGAATCTGTGCCACTATTGTCAGCACAAGAGCCAGAGTACCACCAGTGGATAATCGAACCAGCAGAGACTGGCTTTTTGAGGTTGGTTCAGAATCTCGACTTCAAGTGGTATGGCTCTACAATGGGTACCGGCATTGTCGCTATTCTTCTCTTCACCTTTTCCAACATCTACACCAATGCAAGCCCGATGCTCTTCCGTCTCAGCGTCGTCTTCTACGCCGCCAATGTGGTCCTATTCAGCCTCATTTTCATGATGACTGTCCTGCGGTATCTACTTTATCCGAGGCTTTTCGTCATGATGATTAGCGACCCAGGCCAAGCAATGTACTTGGGCACGTTTCCCATGGGGTTCGCTACTATAATCAGTATGACAGTTAACGTTATGATTCCTCGGTTCGGAGAGCCCTGGGCTGAGATCGCATGGGTGTTCTGGTGGATCGATGTAGCTGTCAGTATGGCTACAGCGCTAGGCGTACCGTGGTTGCTGTAAGTCAGCACTTCTCTCTCCCAGTGAAGCATGCCATTCTAACTCGGATGTCACAGTCAAGTCAAACATCATGGAATAACAGATCTCGAGAAGATGACAGCCGGCTGGCTCCTCCCAATAGTAGCGCCCATTGTCGCGGCAGCTACTGGAGCGGTGGTTGCTTCGGCCCTCAATCCGGATCGTGCCCTAATCACAATTTTGACAAGTTATGCTATCCTCGGCACCGGCTTACCGGCAGCCCTTTCAATCATCGTTATATACTTCATGAGAGTAGCTACCAAGAAGCTCCCACCGACCGAGCACATGGTCAGCACGTTTTTGCCACTCGGACCACTGGGTCAAGGCGGATTTGCAGCACAGAAGCTTGGTGAACAAGCTTTACGAGTTTTCCCCACAACCAACACTTTACCTGCTGTCGGCGAACATGGCAAGCTATTGGCTGGCGAGACTCTGTACACAATGGGTTTTATAACTGCAATCATACTCTGGGGCTTTGGCCTCATGTGGCTGTTCTTCGCAATATTGTCTGTTACAAGGCAAAAGGTGCCATTCAGCCAGGGCTGGTGGGCGTTCACTTTCCCCCTGGGCGTCTTCGCCATGTCTACTCTTACCATGGGCATAAACCTACCGTCCAAGGCATTCCAAGCATTTGGCACTCTATTTGGAGTGGTAGTAATGGTGATGTGGCTCGTGGTGGCCCGCAACATGGTGTCCAGATTGGCTGGTGGCAAGAAGTATACGATTTTCACGGCTCCTGAAATAACAGGGGCCCACAATCGACTCCCGGCTCAACAGTGGTTCGAGGATAGGTATGAGGATGCATAGGGCATCGTAGTACTCATGCGCTTAATAGCTCAGCAGGATGTCTACGACTTGATACAATCATGACTGTATACTTGGCTCATTCGTTGACATTTTCTTCTCCTATTCATAAAAAATTGTTCCTGTTATCAATATAGTGCGAACTGATATTTTCGTGTTAAATTTCTCACTATCTTAAACTTACATTTACCGGGGGAGATACCCTCCCATCTACCGGTGCGTGGCATTTTCATATAGAAACAAGCATTGCTTAAACTTCGGTGAGACGAGACATGTTATTAAAGAATCGCCAAAAATAGAAACAACAGGCGATAACGTCCATAGCATGAACTAAATAGAGAATTAATTGAGGGCGATGTCTGTGCCCTTAATCTTGTGTACTAGAAGAGTTACGACTATAAGCTCTGGAGTGCGTAAACCGTAGAGATCAGGTGGACGTACGCCTGAATCGTGTTGACGCCATCGGAACCCCATTGCCTCCTGTATCAGATCCGAAAAGCTTCATGAGCATTGTGTCATTGCCCATATCAGAACGGGTGGCCTTATTGGCTGCTCACATCTTCGACTAACATAAATCGTCCGGGGCGGCCGTGGTATACTTGAAGAAGTAGAAGTTGATTGCGAACACGAACGGCACGAAATTTGACAAGAGCGCAATCAAGGAGAGACGGTTCCCCTGTAATTGGGGCCTATCCGAGTGCTTCTCGCCCGAAAAAGAGCCGTCTCCTGCGTTTTCATCTTCCAGAAAGGGCTCTACTGTCTCCTGGCCACGCAAGGCCGTGGGTCGAAGAGTCTCGGAAGAGAATCGCTCCTCGGCACTGATGGGGGCGTATGAAGGAGCCATTCCACAAATGAGCGCCCACACACCTGCCAGTTTATCCCTGAACAACCATTGCAGTATTTCTTCGCACTCTGCGGTGCTGGGCCTTAGCTATTGGGGCGAGACTCTGTTGTTGTCAGATGACAACACCAAATGTCAGCAATTCGGACAGTAGACGCGCGTGCATTCACTGCCAGTATCGGGTTTCCTCTCTCAGACTTGTGTTTAGGTATATTAAAGATGCACGATGTAGAACGCACACAGCTTCATTCAGGAGTGCCAAGATCATCACGCTAGAGCGCGGGAATCCCATTTTCAATCGGTGGAATCGACATGGAGCAGATGCATCAGTGCCTAGAGCGTCTAAGACAAGCCGTGAAGGTACGTTCTAAGAACCCAACTTAGACAACTTGCAGCTTGCTGACGTAAAATCCAGGTGTTGGTCCGACTTGGGCGTCGTCATCAGGTACGCCGAAGTCACAGAGGAGTTTGGCAAGAACTGGATGTTAGAATTCGGGACATATCACAACTGTCGCAACTTCGACAGGCTCCTAACTTGGACCAAGAATAACGAAATCGAGAGTATCAGTATGCAGAATCTCTGGTGAAGTGGGGATAGGGATGTTGTATGCGAAGAGTTCGGACTCTATATTTAATTGTCCGGCACACGTACGCAAACGGGTGAGCATATTGTAATTACTCAGTAGCGACTGGTTTTGCTCTGCTATGTAGTTTATATGGATCCTTCAAAGAGAGGAGACAATTTTTTTCCATTCAACTTTGATCCAATTTGCCAGGTTCGCGTGTTCCGCAGTCTGAGGCCATTGAAGCCACATTTCAACAAGTTCTTATACATGTGTGCGCGACTTTAGTCAAGCTTCCCCCATTTCTTCCCTTTGGCAACAGCAGCTCGAGCTTTTGACGCGGTTCGAGCGTGCTATCGGGGTCGATGGGTGGCTTAGCCGCGTCTTCGGCAGAGAAGCTCTCAAGAAAGCTACGCGCTGTCGCAAAGGGCAGGTCGCCCCAGAACTTGTTGTCAGGCACCGGATATTCCCACGGAAAGCTGCGAGCCTCTCCTATGTCCTTCTTGCCTTGGGAGCACCGCAATCCTTGCATTTCCGACATCTTTCTGTTGCCGCAGATTTTCCCAACGAGGTTATTCTATCTAGGTGACTACTACACACTGCAGTCAACAGAGGACTGCTGTAAGTTGGGTTTACGATAGACAAAAGTTGTCGCTGCTCCGGGGGATCCGGGAGATGGAATCTATGCATGTGTTCCCAAGACCAAATGACCCCTAAAATGCGTGAGGGGTTGGGGGTCCGGACGGCCCTCATGGCTGGTCGCTGTGCTAAGCCGTGTGCTAACCTACTGCCTGCTGGCCAGCGCACAGGTGACGCAATAGGTGGCCTCGCAAGAGGACGCCCATGTATGTAATAAGCGAAAAAGGCATCTATCGAAGCTGGTGCAGAACTCACAGACCTGAAGAGGTTTTCGGGGCTGTCTCTTGCGGGACTCGAGGATTGTACCGGTGCGTTACTCTAGCCTGCGGCCTCAGCGTGAAGATCAAGATCAGACACTTAGATCGAGAATTTCACGCCCCTATTCTAGCGAAACGATTATCACCAGGGCTTTACGAATTAATTGTCGCTGGCATTTCTCTAGTCTGCTCTCTTCTAGTTGTAGTTTTGTCTTTTCACTAGGGCCTATGGCCACCGCGCGAAGATGCTATAGTTGAGACCCCTATTCCTCTAGGTGCGGTTATCAGTTATATATTCCAGCTCTTCACATTGGTTCTCGTCCACCAACCAGCTGACATAGCGTGTCCTGCTTCCAAGTCCCTTGGATCACCTGGAAGTTCCGAGCCAACCCTTCCATGGTAAACCAGTCTACGATAGAAGAGGTGGAAGCAGCTTTGGAGTGATTACGGTTAGCTACCTAGGACCCGGGCAACGACCTTGGCACTAAATATGGGTGGGTACGTCCGTAGAAGATAGCGCTATTTTCTACGTCTGAACCGCAAGGCTGTTTCAGGCACCAAAAATGCCTACATGATGAGTGCACATCCTCAGCTTTATTGCCTCAAGGGACTCCACATCGCGTTCGCCGTACTCAAGAATATGTCACCACAGAACTCAACAGAGGACTTGGTGAGTATGCGACATGCGGAGCACTGCTTCAATTATCTTCGACAAGGGATCTTATGTGCAGGGGATGTTACTTTCTAGAGGGACCGACCCGGAGCGTACATTGCTTGGGTATGGGTTCAAGGACCAGTGTCACAAATGGGATGGCGAAGGGGGCGTGGACACCTACAGAGTGAAACATGGGATTCACCTAGACAGTGTGTAGCTTAGAGGATGCTTAATAGACGTAGGTGTCAGGGTGGCAGCCATATACTTTGGTGCTGTACTTAATATGCAGTTAGTATTGCCACCAGGAACTCCAATTAGCAATGCCATACAATATAGAGCTAGTGCCAACAACATATCTCTTTCGACCTTCCCTATCGATATAGTATAGTTCATCTATATAGACCATTGATTTGCGTCGCTATCGAGCTTGTTACACGGTCTATCGTCTATACGAACCGAATCTTTTTAGTATACAAAACATAATACCTAAGGCTAGAAAAATGATTGCAATGCTTATAAGGCTAGCCCTTCAAGCATTATGTAGAAGTTTATGCTAGGCCTATATTAGTGACTAGTATGTAGAATTAGGTATATAAATTTCACCTGTAAATCCTTTAATCTCTGGTCGCCATCTAAAAACTCCTGTAAAATATAGTCTAAAGTAGCTGCATGTAGTTAGTCCTCATTTGAAGACATGATGAAACTTAAATCTTTCTTTGCATCTACATATCACCTCTAGCATGAGCTTAATCAGCGTAGACCGCTATACAATCTTAGAGATATCCAGCACGTGTCGGGATCGAAATTTAGAATCTAGGATTGAGTAGAGGTAGGGCTGAAGGATCTAGAGACTGTTTTCGAATGTGAATAGAGGGGACAAATTTAGGAGACCCCCTTTCGTAACGAATAACGTAGAATAGAGCTTCCTACATCTTCTCCGCTACATCTATTTAGGACATCACTAGGCAAATGTTACGAAATGATAGTAATCTAATTAGTGCTGTCTACACATTCGTTCAGAGAATGTTAACAGCATCTAGCGAGTACCTCGCGTACAAAACCATCCGTTTCTATACAGCATTTCAACCCATCATATTTTAAGTGATAAAGGAAATCCGTTACCTATCCTGCGTAGTATACTTCGAAGATGTAAGCTAAGAGGTAAGACGTCCCCTATCAAGACTAGTGTATCGATTTTATTCTCCGGTCAGCTACATGCCCTTTAACCTCCTGCAGAGCTTACCCCGCCCAGGCGAGATACACACGACACCTGGGTAAGTAACCATGTTTGTGCTTCAGAGCAGTTTGGTCTTATGTGTATTAGCTTCAACGCCTTGATCTGTACCCCACGGACCATCTCTATTGATAAGGTCGATTACCAAGGCCGAGGTGAGGGGTATATCCAATAATACATTTGTGAGGGAGGCATCTCCAAGCTCTCGTTTCTCACTTATTCGGTTTACACCAGTCCTACCAGGCAACCGTAACCACCGTAAATTCTACACTATGCCAATTGACTTCCATCTCAGCACGTCGGAGGCGCGGATACAGGCTACCGCGGCAAGATTCGCTCAAGACGTCCTGACCAAGGCACGTTCTACGTATCTAGTCTACTCATCACATAGCGAGCGATTCCAGGCTACCCGACCAACGTACGAGGCCGGCGTCGCCGCCGGCTTAATCAATGGCCAACTTTCACCCAGCATCGGCGGCAATGCCGGGTCACTCGTTGAGGCTGCCATCTTGGCCGAGGAGTTCTACGCGGTCGAGCCGTCAGCATCACTGACCATTTTCGCAACGGGACTCGGTCTCACACCCTTCAATCTGGTACAAGATCCCGAAAAGAACGAATTCGTCGCACCTTTCCTTTCCGGGGCGGGTGGTGCCCCCCTTGCTTCTCTGGTCTTCAGCGAGCCAGGCGGCGTAGCGAACTGGCTGGAGAAAGGCGGCAAGGGCCTCAATACCACCGCGCGTATGGAAGGCGATGAATGGGTCTTGAACGGTGAGAAGATTTGGGCGACGAACAGCGCGGGCTGGGACTTCAAGGGCGCGGATCTGGCGTGTGTCGTTTGTCGGGACGCGACCAATTCCCCAAGCCAGCAGGACAAGGATCATGACCCAGAGGATGGTATCATGATCTTACTCGTAACTCGAGAAGATCTGGATCGCAACGGCCCCGGCTCTTTTGAGGTTATACGCCAGATAGAGACCATGGGCCATACATCGGTTTCCGGTCCCCATATTAAATACACGAACGTCCGCGTGCCGAAGAAGAACGTCCTCTGTATGCCCGGCGAAGGCGCCGCCATCGTGAACGGCTCATTTGATTGCAGCGCCGTGCTCGTAGGTGCGATGAGCGTGGGTATCATGCGTGCCGCTTTCGACGCCGCGCTCGCTTTCGCCAAGGGCCATGACTGCCGTGGGGCGGTGCCTTTGCTTGAACGCCAGGCCGTGGCGGATTTACTTTCTGGCATCAAGATGCAAACCGAAGCTTGCCGTGCCTTAACATGGAAAGCCGCATATGCCATGGAGAACGGTTTGGGGGTTTATAATGCTCGGCGAGAGCTGGCGTTGGCTGCCAAGGTGTACTGTAGTGATAATGCCGTAAAGGCGGTCACTGACGCAATCAATGCTGTTGGGATGTGAGCTACGGCGACGAATCTTAGTTGTACTGGTCGATCATTGCTGACGCGAACTCTAGTACAGCTTACGACACAAGCCAGCCGTTTGCCGAGCTCCTAACCAATGCTATGGTTTTGCCGATTTTTGACGGGGGGAACGTGGGTGTCAGAAGGCGCCACCTACAACAGTTGATGTTGAACCCAGAATATGATCCCTGGGCAGCAACCTACGGACCATCTAAATAAGAAGCAATAGCAGGACGGAGTACAGACTATGGACAAACCTTGGCCATCGTCGTTCATTGAATTGAATATGTGCGAGTTCGCCGTATTGGCCGTAAACCGGAACATATAGCCTATATAAAAGAACCAAGACATAGAACCGTACAAGTCTATCTATAGTAGCAGGGTTGCTTTCTCTTCATTTCTAAATATCTGGAACCCTGTATAGGTAGGTCGTAGACACTTGTCGTTGTGCGAAGGTCTCTAAAACGCCTTCCTGGGCTAATTTGGCTATATGCAGAATGCCTGTGTTGTACGGTTTCAAGCGTGGCTTATGACACTAAGAAAGCTGACTATAGTATCTAAACAATACGTCATGGGAAGTGAGACGAGGCGGAATCGTTGTGGTGTTCAACAGTTATCTTGCTCATATTTGCTAACCCTCCAATATGATTGTGGCCAGTCAGCTTAATACCTAGTCAAAGACAACCCAAGCCAATGTCCTGCCAAGGAGTTGTGTACCGGAAGTTGAACCAAATCATATCCACCTTCTTTTTGCTGTTCTCAGCATGCTTGACATCGCCATTTATTCAATGATTAACAAGTCTATCAATTAAAGTCACAGTGCTGAGTGACTTTTCTCAAGCATGTTATCTCCCTATCATGTTCTAATCTAGGGCATTGACGGATGTAGGAATTTTATTCGTAATTTCTATGACTTTATTTTCTGGTATTTCGCTAGCAAGATATCCAAACATTGTTCGAGCACATTTAGTAGCTTACTCTATTAAATGACAGAGTAGAAATGACAAATGTAGTAAAGATAGGGGTAAAAAACGTTGATACGAAAATAACTGACCCAGAATGATGTATACTAGCAAGCTCGTTGCTAAATGAACCTCGTTCTAATACCGAGTGTCCTTGAAAAGCTCTTCATTTGGAAGACTATCAATCAATTTAATGATTACTTGTACACGTCTCCCCACGCCTGAAAGACTAGGGATATTACCTCAGTTGCTAGATATCTCTCTCGTATACCCAAGTTAAACTTCTCCATTACCAAGAAAGCTTAATAAAAAGGCCTCTATTTCCTTCTCTGGCACCTTACTGAACGAGACAGTGCCCAAGGATGGTTCAACTGGGTGTAAGGGCTGAGTGTTGATAGATTGGCTAGGTACGACGTGTTTTTTATCTTGGATTTCGGTAGTCGGGATCCACACTGTCTTGTTGTTCAAGTCCCATCCTGGTTGGCATACAACAGATAATCTCGGGATCTGAGGCCTCGTTCTAGATGTCATATATCTTTTTGCTTGTGGAGGAGCCTCAACAATTTCAATGTTCTCGTCCCATAGAGCGCGTGCCCGCGGATCGATTCTTGTAGGAGCAAGCTGGGCTCTACGAGGGGACGGTTCTGGAATGTTAGGGGTGTCGTTAATTTTTGATGGCGGAAGTAGAGAGGACGAATGCGTTTTGTTAGGGGTACTGAAGGCTGGTAGTGGAGGGCGAAGTAAGGTGGATGAATCCGTTTTCTTCGGGATTCCGAAGGTTACCGGAGGGTGAGGTGAGGTGTTCTGCGCAGGTGATATGACAATTGGGTTGGATCCATCGTCGCCAGGCCGGTTCGATTTTGTCTTCAAATGCCGTACTTTCTTCGCATTTCGTTCTACCATCTTTTGCAACTTGGACTTTTTTGGCCAACGGAAAGGCCCTTGGCCACCACACTGGATGAAATCAACTAGTTGTCTAAATGACATGGCATGGGTGTCTACTACTCCAAATGTGGCGGGGCAGATGAATGGCCTTGAAGTTTCTCGGATTACGGATGGTCTGTCTTCTGGCATCACCGAACCCGGCCCTGAATACAAGGTGTTAATCCTGATTATCCCGTGGCTCAGGAAACTGCGGATGGAATACTGACAGAAGTGATTCGAGACGCCCTCAAATACCCGCCAACTGAAATAAAAGAGAGATCTCCCCCGAGACTTGTTTGCCATTTCGTCTGTGACTCTGCGAAATTGCTTCGCCATCTCCCGATCGAACGCTTGGTCTCTTCCTTGCCCTTCCGCCTTTAGATCTTGGTGCATCTGTGTTATGAGGGATGTAAAATCCATGGGGATCTGATGGGGTTTTTGAGCACGAGGCTTTATTCTAGGCATGATGAAAGAAGTTCAGCTGAAGTGGTGTCTGGAAAAGTGCCGAAAAGCGTCGGTTTAACGATAGTATTAGGGCGAGACCGTTGAAGGGACGAGGGTATCGTAATGTCTCCTCGCTATGTTGGGCGGAGTGGTGAAGAGAATTGTTGGCTGCTCTAGGTCGACGCATACAGCTGCTAAGCGGTAAGGTGGTGAAAAGGCGACGCTCTATAGCAATTCGGGTTGAAATCGTGCTCCTTCTTTTGTGCTAGTGGAGGGATGCATGGGATCCGTTTACACCTATACGCAGAAGGAGGTAGGCGACTGAAAAGTCCATTGCAACTACCTCCCCAGGTACTAGGACTTTACCGATACATGTACCTATTGCCCCTTCCATCCCAATCACCTACCTGCGCCAGTAATTTTATGTCACGACCTGGGTAGCTCTCTTCATCATATAATTCGGTCTAAGGTGCTATCATTCAATATCTAGGTAGTGTTTCCACGACTGATTTCCCGTTAACATAGGGACTAGCGGAAGGCCCCTACACTTAAGAACAGAATTTGATGAGAACCTTGAAGGTGCGTCTCGTCTCGAACACTCATTGTTATGGCCAACAGTTCCAAAACACCTCGGTCATTTACACAGTGCTTTTAATTCAGTGTCGACTAGTCAGTATTTCAAAGCTGCTCACTTATAAACACGGAACCGGCTTCAATATTAACTCGGATGTAATAAGAGTAAACCTTTTTTTTACGAGATTTAGCTAAATACTACGTAACCCACTGAATCTTGCCCGTGTTCACGCCGAGGGCCCGCGGCGAGGTATAGCATCACGGCATTGGGGTCACTGGACCGGGCTGAGAGCCCCACCAGAAAGTGTCTTGGAGTCTTGAAGGTGGTGCTTCTTAGCGCAACGGCAGTCCGATCCAACGCCGAGATCTCCTCCAACATTATTAATCAATCTTTCATGATATATATTTCTTTAGATGTAGATTGCCTAGTGATACACTACCTAGCTACCCAATCCTATCGACTACATATCAACGATCACATCACCATGTCTCCAACAAAAGGAGCGGTCTCAACACCGAACTCGCCGGCACCTCTGCCGCAGTTCTCGCAGGCTATCAAGTACAATGGTATGGTATACTGCTCTGGAAGCATTGGCATAGACCTCGCGACACAAGAACTGGCGAAAGGTGGCGTGCAGCCCGAGACCGTGAGAGACCTTTATCAATTCTCTTCCGCCTCATCGCGGACAGATGGCTAATGGCACATAGCGCGTCGCCATCAAGAACCTTGCTGCTGTCCTCGGGGCAGCGGGAAGCAGTCTGGATAACATTGTCAAGGTCAACATCTTTCTGACAACGATGGACGACTTTGCCGCCATGAATCAGGCGTACGATGAGTTCTTTGGAAGCATCAACCCTAAGCCGGTGGGTTCATTTGCTTTACCTCCTTGCTGTCTATGTTTTGCACCATTCTTATACTGCCATGCTATGTTGTGAAATGGAGTACTGAGATGAAATGAGTGTGAGCTGACAAAGCGCAGTGCCGGACTTGCGTTGCAGTTCATCAGCTGCCCTTTGGGGCCAAGATGGAAATTGAGTGTACGGCTTTTGTAAACCCTGCGCCGAAGCTGTAGCTTATAAGCTGGACGTGTCTAAAAATATAGCAAAAGCGAAACATGGAGAATGATACTGGTAGTAGGGCTACATACTGTGACCGGGTAGCCGGGTACAGTGGGCTCAAAACAGTTCCGATTACCCTAGTTTTATTCCGAGCTAGAAATATGCGTGGTAGAAAAACAGATATACGCCCTATTATAAAAGTATAAATATAAAGAGTTGCTGATAAAACAATTGAATTATTCGTATTTAATGAAAATTTTTTTTAAAGATCAAGATATAGTTGTAGTTTTAATCCTTTATCAAGGCCAGAAACAAAACCGGTCCGGACTTTCTTGAATTGACTGTAACATTCCAGTATAACATTTTAATTGAGGCCCTTGGATTTCTTTCGTTTTCTAGGTTCCTGAGCTCCTGCAGCTATCCACGGAGGCGTAGTGGTGAACATGCTGTAGAGGTGAGACATTTCGAGATCGTTTTTGGCCACCTACTCCGGGTAAGGAAATCATATGATTCTGTCTACATTGCGATGGTATAACAGGGCTGCTGTTACCGGGTAGCTGGTTGAAAGGTCAGATCCGCATACCGCTAAGCCCGCCAAGGTATGGCAAGCCTGGGCCATGCTGCTTAAACCTGACGTCGCTGGAAATTGACTTTTCAACCAAGCGTCGCCTATGCCCAGGACCAAACACCGTTGAAGGGCTCTTTCTCAATTCTGCCCCCTCCCTCCTTTTCCCCAAGGCAGCCTTACATCAATTACGCCGTTCATTTTGGGTTACTTTCGAAATTGCTATAGGACCTTGCTGTAGTGCCTCATGAGCCTTAACGCCGGAGCGCGCCTCGTGCGTGTTCAACCTACTCATCTTCACCATGCGATTCGGCATGGGACCTCTTCCGTCTCAGTTATCCCGCTTCGGCTCCTCCTCAGTTCGGGCCAGGTATACAGATACTCGCGCATAGCTTCGTCGCGCTCGCCTTATCCAAAAATCGTGTCGCAACCACGGCCACGCCCAGCCTCCACATCCTCGGCGCCGCAACCCAAGAAGACCTCGGACACCGGCTTCGAGAAGCCACCACCTCCCACCGAGCCAGAACCCATCGCAGATCCCCTGAACCCGCCGGCGTCGACGCGGCCGCCCCCCCTCGACCTCCCGGTCCGCGACCCGTCCGCGAACCTCTTCACCCACCTCTTCCGGCTCGGCAAGGCGTACACGACCTTCTACAAGACCGGGCTGAAGGCCGTATTCACGAACCGTCGGCTCCTCCGCCACCTCCCAGACACGCCTCCCCCGGGACTCTCCTCACCCGCGACGTCCACGCGGGGAAGCGCACCGGCAGCAGCCATAGCCGCCACGACCGCTGCGCCTAGTTCCGCACTATCGCGGTCCCTGGACAAGAGCGCCAGCCCGACGCGCGCCTCCCTCCTTCTGCGCGCCCGCGTGCGCCACGACACGGCGCGGCTGCCGCTGTTCGCGCTGATCGTGCTGGTCTGCGGGGAGTTCACGCCGCTGATCGTCCTGCTCCTCCCGCGCCTGACGCCGTACACCTGCCGCATCCCGACCCAGGCCGCCGTGATCCGGAGATCCATCGAGGCGCGGCGCGGCGCGAGCTTCCGGGGCCTGTCCTACGTCGACACCACCGCCGAATCCGCCGCTCTCGCCAGGGTGGCGGACGGCCACATCTGCCGTAGCCTGGGCATCGGCAGCCCGCTCTGGGACAAGACGGGCCTCGACGTGCCGTGGGCGAGATCCCGCGCCGCGGACGTCGTGAGGCGTATCGTGCAGGACGATGCCATGCTGAGGAATGGCGGCGGCGTGCGCGCGCTGGTCGACGACGAGGTCGTGCTTGCGTGCGAGGAGCGCGGCATCGATACCCTGGGGAAAGACATCGTTTCTTTGAGAAGTCGACTCGAGTCTTGGGTTGCAAAGTCGGCGCCCTCGCAGACGGGCGATGTAGAGGCAGCCGTAAAGGAGGCTACGGATAAGGTCAGGCGGCTCTTACTCGGTCTTAACGGACCGATATAATGACGAGGGTAACCCGAACCTACGCTACTCTTTGTTAATGCCTTACTCCGGTTGTACTTGTACTATATGCGGGCTACAGGTTAAAAAAATATGTATTACATAGTATATCACCTAGATGTACAGCAACGAACATAGAAGTGTACAGCAATATCAAAGGCTGGATCCTCGCACTCATTCAAAAGCAATAGAGCACTATGCCAATCCCGTGAGTTTCACGTATCTAATTGGATCATGATTACCAACGTCGTCGGCGATCGCCTCTAGCAACGACCTTCGTCAGTTCCTGATTGTAACCTAGCAAAGCAAAGACTCCCACCGATGCAAATGTCCGTCCACACCTCTGCCGACTTCACCCCCAGCCTCAGCCATGACGCCTAAAACAGCACATCAACACATTACCCACCGAACACACACACGATGCAAAACCCGCCGCTAACCAGCCCTTGTTGTGTCTCCTGTACTCGACTGACAACGTTGTGGAGGGAAAACAGGACGTGGATCTCGAGCCAAACCCGCAACCAGCTTCATGTTTCTATCCCGTTCCTCCAACCCCCTACATAATCGCCCAAGATTCATAGTAAGGGAGGAATTAGGGTACCAATCCGAGGGAGACGTCCAGGGCATAAAGGCAAAAAAAAAAAAGGAAAGAGAAAAAAAAGGCAACCTTAAAAGGAGAAATCGGGAGGCAGGCACAGGAACCAGAGAACCAACTCCTCCTATGCATCAGTGGCGAGAGAAAGGGAACTCTATCCGCCATCTAAACTCTGGATAATAGTGACACAGGGGTCGTAGGGAAATTCATGTACAACGGCCGTAGCATAAAGAAACGGGGCAAATTGGCGGAAACCGGACAAGGCCAGCTATTGCCTGTATCTAGCAAGCTGCGTCATAATCTCCTGGACATGTTGCGCGGAGTTGCTACCATGCGAAGCACCTCGAGGCATGTCTGGAGGGGGGTGTGTGTAGCCCGTGCTTTGTTGGGTGGGCGGGGGACCTCCCATCCGATGAGGCTGGTTGCCTATGGTAGCCAACAACGCATTTACGTCGACTGCGGGTCCGCCGCTGTAAGCTTGTTGTCCACCCTGCTGGCCGTTCAATGATCCCAATATTTTATGAACTGTGGCAGGGTTCAGAGGTGCGCCCCCAGGGCCCGGTGCAACGAGGGAAGGGTACGGTTGGTTAGGGTAGGATGGCGGCATGTAATGACCTTGCGTGGACGGCGGATATTGCTGTATCGGGGGGTATTGGCTGCCGTGGTAAGGAGGTGGCGGTATTTGAGATTGAGACTTGGTCCTGGCGACCAGTTGTGCAGCGATTGCCGGGTCAAGGTCTTGGTATTGATCGAATCGCACATTATTATATCCAGCTGATCGATCAAAAACCTGCAATGGAATTCTGCCATACTCCTGTGCGCGAAAATCAAGCTCTGCGACGGCGTGCACTCCTTCCATGACCTGGCGCTGGATGACTGCATCGCGGGGAAATTGGGGGTTTAGGAACATTATGTCAACTCTCAATCCCTGATTAGCGAACGCATTTTGTGCCCAGGAAACAAAGTCGCGTTTAACATCTTCAAGAAGGAGAAATTGTACGTCGGGCACCTCTGGACCATAACGACGGGGCAGGTCCAGATCAACTGATGACGTGTACCGAGGATACGGACTGGGAATGCGGCGGCCGTAGGAATCACGACTGCTGTACCCGGGAGATTGGGATCGACGACGGTCGCTGGAGTAGCTACTCTCTCGGAAACCTCGGCCTCTCACGTTACTGTCGTAAGAAGGTAATCGTCGATGATTCGAACGTCGGGGTGAGGCCTGTCTACCTGGGCGATAGTCGTCTCGTCGTCCTCTGTTGGTGTCTTGACGCTCGCTGTCGCGCTTTGCTCGGTTGGTCCGATTTCCTTCGCTATCTTTCTTCTGTGCTCGGGAGAATTCCAGATCTAACAAACGTTAGCGCATTGTAACATGAAATATTGTCACACCAGAACCTACTTATCTTCTTGCCTCGAATATCCATCCCCTGCAAATTATCCATCGCAGCTTGGCCTTCGGCAACTGTATGGTATTGAACAAAGCCATATGCTTGTTTGAGAGATATCTGGGCAAGGCGACCGTATTTTGAAAAAATATTAAACACCTCCTTTTTAGATGCACGTTCGCTCGACAAGTTACCTGCTACTTGTTTAGAATGATAGACAGTAAAGAAGGAGGCAGATACCGACCGATGAATATTCGGGATCCTTCTGGGAACCTATCCCATTTAGCTTCCGATACGTATTTTCGCTCATCTTGCAAGAAAGCCTCCCAGCGTTTCTTTTGATGGTCAACCGAGGACAGTTGATCGACTGACAATACCCCATAGGTGGAATCGGACTGGGAGACGGGTATGACATGATTATTGGGGACAGAGGTTAAAGCAGGTATAACCGTGCCACTGGCATGAGGGTTAACCATTCCCGGTGCTGCACCAGTATAATTACCCAGAGCCAGTCCATTGCTCAGCGGCAAAGGCATGCTACTAGATTGAGAAGCTCCAGGTATGGGCGACGGGAACTCATCGGCTGCGGGGTATGGCTGGGTGGAAGTTGGTCCCGGGGCGGGTGGTTTTGGCGGCAGAATAGTGTTTTGTGGGAGCACCATGCTACTAGAAGTGCCTTCAGAGATAGGAATGTGGGTTGCATCTGCATCTGCGTCTACTGCACGGGCGGCGATGTTGTCAACAAGAGCTTGGATGTTACTGGCCGGATAACCTGCATGGCTAGTAATGCTAGAACGATGGTTATTGTTTGCAGGCGACTGTTCACATGGTGATTGAGAAACTTGAGTATTGTCGACGTTTGACACGATTGCATCGAATACGGTTTGACTCCCTTCTTGCAACTTGTGTGATGGCTGCGGTATGGCATTTGGGCAGGAAATTGAAGCAGGGTCAGGTGAGGTTCGCGAGATAGGCGGACTGTTTTCATGTGCAGATGCAGCGACATTAGCTCGATCGCTCATAAGATGAGGCGTATCTGAATTATGAGTGGATTCGTTCGACTTGGATACATCTTGCTCAGCTTCGGTAGCATTTGGCTGTGAAGTCTCGGACTCCTGCATATTCTCTGCATGGATGCCGACTGATACCGTCCCCGCTTTCTCAGCCACGCCATTGACAGCCTCATCCGGATCGGTACTTCCCAAGTCGACAGGTCTTGGATCCATGGCGTCGGTGGTTGTGTTGATATCGCTGTGAATGGTGACTGGTGGCACGTGGCTTTGTTCGTTGACCTTCGGGACTCCGGCAGAAGGGACTCCGGCCGACGTCATTGGATTACCGCCGACTAAAGACGTATCGACATACGTATCGGCTTGAGCTTGGAGCGCCGGCACAATGATAGGAGACGAGGGATGGACTGGCGCTGGGGAAATAGGATCCAGGTCTGCAGCAGCCCAAATTTTTGGAGAGCAGCCCGTCATCGGTCAGGACGGCTCAAGTTGCAAGGCACTTGGTGAAATGTATATAGATAAGTTGAGGTAACTCATAGAATACTTATTGGTAGCTCGTATGTTAGGGAATGGACGAGACTTAGGAGGCCTTTGGTATCGAGTTAAAACCGCGATTCTGGGTGTAGGTGCGCAGAGCCGGATTGGAGTATCACGTCAACTTACGTTTTCTCAGGGAGTCCGAGTATGTTAAAGGCAGCCAGGGGGTATATGTTCGATAGAGACGTCCTTCTTGCGTGAGATGATCTAATACGAGACGGGGTTGTTACAACGGACAAGAGTAGAAGATTGGGCAGTTTGTGCTTGTGGCGAACACTAGGCGGCTCACGAGTGGATGTGGATGGGCAACAGGAGCAGAGAAAAGGCGAGATTCTGCTCCGTCGCAATAATAACGTTGCTTGTCAAGAAGTGGATGGAAAGTGTTGAGTGTGTGAAGTGACAGGGACAGGCATTCAGTTTGTTTTACCTGATGTAGGTCCCAGAGGATGGGGATTACAAAGTGCAGGAAGGGACCAGAAGAGACCCTTAGGTCATAAGCAGTTGCGCGTAAGTACGCGACAAGCAGACGCGCCAACGCCAGAGGCAATGACAACAAGCATGCAATATTGGCAAGTTGTTGCGTGTAAACCCGTAAAAGGCGTCGACCCTGTACCTAGATGGGCAAGATGCACACAAGACTGCTTCGGGAACACCGCGGTTGGTCTGTTGAACAGAGAAGCGATGGCAGAAACCCCATGCGGAGAGGAGATCAACGTTTGAGGGAGGCAAGTATCTTGCAGTGCCGAGCTGGCACTTGTGATGAAGGATGGGAGCAGAGAGGGCGACGAGATACCTAATGGCTGGCGGGTGGTGCGTGGGCGTCAAGAGCTTCACCACGGCAATGACACGCAAGGCTCGACCAGATGGCAGATGATGTCAATCAACAATTAAAGCTTCGGGCCGGCATTCACCACCGCACAGGATCCAGCGGGATAAGTTGGAGGGTGCAAAGAAACTACCTGGGTATAGAGGTGTCTCGAAGCATTGGGAAGTGACAAAAAAGGCTGCCACCAACTCAGCATTGCGTACAGATGTGACTTGACGGTACCGATGCTCACGAGAAGAGGTGCGTGGGCGATCCCATTGTTGTTAAGAATGCCACTGTCTAGGAATTTCCGCATATGAAGTGGGACAGGATGACAAACGCTGCAGAGCACTGCTGCACGCTGCCGCACACGGAACCTTGTTTCAATGATAGGTGGTCCGTGCGCAACAACCCCCCCGCACGCCCCCTGTGACCTACATGTACCTCCGTAGATTCGGGATATCGGAGGCTGGAAGGCTGAAAATGGAAAATGGGTTTGATAATTGATTGCCTAGGTGATTGATTGAAATTCAGTTGAAGGGGTTTCCATCATACCTACTTACATGAGCACAGGGACCTTCTCATCTAGGGGAATGACTTCATGGCTCGTTTGTATTTCAAATGATTACCAGCATCACATCAACTATCAACTGCTCCAACTATTGATGATTCAGTGCCCCCTAAACCACCTACCCCAAGCCCCCTCATCGCAGCATGAACAGATATCAACGAATTGCTCGGTGTGGGAATGGTCCTTAGAACCGCGGACAATTTTCTGGGAGTAGGAATTGATAAGGAGCGGCCATAAAGCCTTCTCCTTTGCCAGCCATGCCTCCAAACTTGCTATTAAGAAATACTCGACTGCCATTCTCTTCACCTCTGACATCGTCCTTGGTACATCTGAGGACGGTCAGATACCAAGCACATGACGCGTTGCTTGATCAGGACGACCTTGATGAAGCACGAAAATGGCATACTTCATTCAACGAGGGCTCGTTGCCTAGCGGCCAAACCAAGTATTCTCGTTCAAGCGGGCCAGGTGGTCAGCATGTCAACAAGTATGCCTGGGTGGCCCAGAGAGACCATAGGGGGTTGGTTGCTGACGCGGAGCAGGACAGAGAGTAAAGCAACTTCAGTCTGGCCTGTCGAGGAGCTATCCAAGGGACTGCCGAAACTGATTCGCTCAGCTTTGAGATCATCACGGTACTATTCCATGCGCAACGACTCCATTACGATACAAGCGCAGACACAGCGAAGTAGAAGCGCCAACACAGAGGAAAACCGCGACAAGCTTGTCAAAGAATTGCACCGGATATACCAGGAGCAAGTACCAGCAGCCACCAGTGAGAAGAAGATAAAAAAACACGAAGCAGCGTAAGAATCTATAACCCTTCAGCTTTGCAGGACACGAGTGAATTGTGACGACGAAGCTGACACGACCTTACACAGAGAAAAGGCGTTCCATCAGAGTAGGCTCCAGCTTAAAAAACAGCAGAGCTCAAAGAAGGCGTCCCGGAGGGGAAGCCAAAACGATTAAGACTCAGATCAAGCAGACGAAGTGACGTGCCTAGGTCCATTCCCTCAAAAGCCCTTTTTTTTATGTTTGTTTCTTCCCATTATTGTTGGACAGCCTTTTTATCAAAGACTCATCGACCTCAAAGATTAGCATTCTCGGCGGTTCATAAGTGAGTGCATGGGCGCGAATGCTGGCTCTCCGCTGGAAGGAGGAGTAGGCAGACGCGATGGCCCGTGGACCAGAAGACATATGGTTGCCTACCTACCTAAGGTATGCAACCAAGATTGACTGTCGGAATACCGTACGCCCTAGTATCTATGCTTATTGGTAAACTCAATGGGGTGAAGCTAAATTGTTTTAAGTGTTGGTTGGAATCGAGTCCATCGCTAAGGTAATGCCTTACCCGCCTGCATTAATGGCATTAGGTAACCTTAACATGGCCTCGAGTGGCCACACGGTAGGTAGCCTTTGTTAACCATGTCGAGCTTCAAGGCCAATCGAGGTACGAGACCAGTCACTTTCTCTTATCTCCGCATTTCTAATAGGTGATAAGGTATGTGATTGACCGCATTGTAATATTGTGGCTAGAGCGACCGGTGGTGTGGGTTGCCGTGCCGATCGATGGTGCAGAGGGGGAGGGGCAGCTCCAAAGGTTCCCAAGGTTCCCAAGGTTCCCCGAGCGGGGCTATCCACATGCAAGCTTACGCTCTAGTCTATCTAGACCACTGGTAACAAGCACGCAGTCGGCTACTAAAGGACTGCCTACCTAAGGTTAAGTACATACTGTAAGACAGCAGTACTTTAGACATCCAACCCCGTCCAGCGAGCAGAAAACGTCGCAGGCCTCGAGGCAACGAGTGATAAAGAACCACCGCGCGACAGACTTCAGCCCACTCGAGGTGGTTACCCATCAGCCCATGTGCCACCGGGCGCGATCCCCGCCATATAGGTACTTTGATACAGCCCAGCGATCGCCATCGCAGAGCCAGCAGCAAACATTTGACGCGAGGCCCATCGAACAACCAACTCGATTGTTGCCGGCACAGTGCACCCGGGGTCTAGATCTAGTGGATAAAGCGTTTCTTTCCTCCGTCATTTTCCCATTTTCCAGCGTTGCAGCATCCCTCGCTTTGGGCTTTGGGCTTTGGGCCGCCGAAAACTAGAATACACATCTGCGCTACTAGTTTTGGGGCATTAGAAGCAATCCGGCCCACCTACTCCTCGTCGCAATCTCGACGCCGCCTGGCTTTGCTCCCGTACCACAGCCCGAGCGAACTAAAGCGAGTCCGAGACTTGGGCGCCCCTGTGCCTCCTACTTTCCACAATGAACAGAACCGCAGACGCTGCCAGTAATGGCTCCCCCGGCAAGCCAACCCCGCAGATACAGCCATGCCGCTACAAGGTCGGCAAGACCTTGGGCGCCGGCTCGTACTCGGTCGTCAAGGAGTGCGTCCACATCGACACCGGCCGCTACTACGCCGCCAAGGTCATAAACAAGAGACTCATGGCCGGTCGCGAACACATGGTAGGCTTGCTCGGCTCCCGTCGCCATACGTGCGCCGTATCACGCCCAGGCTAACCATCTCCAACACCTCCAGGTACGAAACGAGATCGCTGTCCTTAAGAAGGTCTCCATGGGCCACCTGAATATCTTGACCCTCGTCGACTATTTCGAAACCATGAACAATCTGTACCTCGTGACCGATCTCGCCCTCGGCGGCGAGCTCTTCGACCGCATCTGCCGCAAAGGGTCGTACTACGAGTCCGACGCTGCCGACCTGATCCGTGCTACTCTGTCTGCCGTCGCATACCTCCACGACCATGGCATTGTACACCGCGATCTCAAGCCCGAGAACCTGCTGTTTCGCACGCCCGAAGACAATGCCGACCTACTCATCGCCGATTTCGGGCTGTCGCGTATCATGGACGAGGAGCAGTTCCACGTACTAACCACGACCTGTGGGACGCCGGGGTATATGGCGCCCGAGATTTTTAAGAAGACGGGCCACGGAAAACCCGTCGACATATGGGCAATGGGGGTCATCACGTACTTTCTCCTATGCGGCTACACCCCTTTCGACCGTGATAGTGACTTTGAGGAGATGCAAGCTATCCTGAATGCCGATTATAGCTTCCAGCCAATTGACTACTGGCGCGGGGTCAGCGACCATGCCAAAGACTTCATCCGTCGCTGCCTAACTGTTGATCCCAACAAGCGGATGACAGCGTACGAAGCACTGTCGCACCCATTCGTCGCTGGCTTCAACGTAAACCCTGATGGTGACAAGGGCCAGAATTTGCTGCCAACGGTCAAAAAGAACTTCAACGCGCGGAAAACACTACATGCCGCAATCGATACCGTTCGTGCGATCAACAAACTACGCGAAGGCCAAGCGCATCATGCTCGACTTATGGACGGGTCACGGTCGGCCGAGCCTACGAAAGGTGCCGCCCCCTTGGCCAAGGACAGTGGCGTGGCTATGAGCAATGGCGATTCGGGATATTCTAGCAATCGCGACGGGGATGTCGAGATGGGTGGGACAACGCCCACGGCCGGAATTCCTTCAAGTTTGCGACCTGGCGCAGCTGTTAACAAGGTAGTGGAGACGTCGAAGGGTCTCTGGAGTGCAAGTCAGCCACAGAGATGAAGCCATCTATCTTTATATCTAATACGAGCTTGAATAACAAGGGCAACAGCGCTTTCTCTCCTTAGCCATTGGGATTTCAGCGAGGCGGCACCATCACGGGGGGATTGGTTTGACTTTGCCAGAGGAATATCATGCATTATTAGCGCGCCACAAATTCGAGACAACGATTTTGTGGGAAAAAAACTAAATCACGAGAACATGGCGCCAAGAGCGTCCAATCTGACATGGAAGAGCAGTACGATAGCGAAGGGAATTGTTGGACTTAGGTTCTGCTCACACCTTAAATCCGCGGTGTTGTACATAGGTAGGGCAAACTCGTCGAGACCAGCGACATTCTCTCGGTCGCATTTGCTAGCTGGTCTAGATAGCGACTCCGCACAGCGCGTAGGAATGACAATGAATAGTATTTCAGCCGCAGTGCGACATATTCGAGCGTGGTTCATGGTCTACTGGACTTCACTATGTCTCGACCCTTCAGAGTTGGCTCAACGCAAGAGAAAAACTAGGTGCTATTTGTTCATCTTTTACCTACTCGACCTGAAGTAGGTTACTGCGGAAGCTATACCTTAGATCTTCATCCCCTATAAAGCCTTCATAAGCCAGAATCCGTGCATTCTTTGTCACAGTTTCTATTATGAAGGCCTTTTTTCAACTGGCGACTTTTACGGCACAGCCCACAGGTTAAGCAAATCACGAGCTATCGTATTTCATCTTCAGCTTGTAGCACACTGCCACCTCTTGGCTCAGAATCCTACGCATCCACCTCCCGCAACTCGTAGTCAAACATGCCGTTACTTTCCAGAGCGCCGGCGTCTGCGAGCTTTGCGGCAGTCTCGGCACCCGCGACGGGGACGCGGTACTCGAAGCGCTTCCCTGGGCCAGGGGTGCGGCCGTCGGGTAACGCATACGGGAAAGGCAGATAGGTGGGAAGAAGCCCTGCCTGGGCGAGTGCCGTCCCTTGGTCCCAGAGGATGTGTTCGTGGTATAACCTGTCGCCGCGAATATTGACCACCGAGGTAAAGGGGATGCGGAGGTGTTTGTGTGTTGGGGGGACACCGGGGAGGCTTATGGTTGTGGTCAGTAAAGGAAGTATATGGACGAAGTGAAGGAAAAAGAGCTCGATTGTGAGCACAAACACGAGGGCAATCAAAACAGGAGAAATAGAAAGAGGACTGACTCACAGCCAATCCACGACACGATCGTGCGTGAGCACGCCGACGAACTCGTCCACGACGCGGTCGATGCCCACCGTCCGACTGACCAGCTCCAGCACCGCGTCGTCCGGGTTGGCGTGGATGAAGCGCTCGCGGTAGAAGGTCGTCAGCGCTTCGCGGCCCATGCCGCCCGTCATCACGGGCACGTGGTTCTGTGCGCATTCTGGTGTTAATAATTACTGCTTCTGGTATAAAAACGACTCATAAAAAAGAGTGTTTCGGGAGCATGCAGGAAGGAGTAAGATAAGCAATATTTTATCCAAAAACAGGGAATAAAAGACTCCGGAAATACGTACTACGTACGGCTCGTCGACCATGGTGCCCATGGTCTGGGCCACGGAACGCGTCGCGAACTCGTACGCCGTGTGCTCCTCCCAGATGGCCTCGAGGTCGAAGATGGGCCCACCGAGGTGCTTCTTCAGGAACGAGAGGCTCCGCGTGTGGCTCACGCTCGCCGTGCCGTATTGGAAGTCGTCCGACGAGGGGATGACGAACGAGACCGACTTTGCGGACGCGTAGCAGTGTCGCTGCGTGTTTGCGCGCGGCGAGGTGGCGGAGGCGGGAACGGGCGACGGCGGAGGCGGCCCCGGTACGTGGACCAGTTCCGGACGTAGGGAGAGATCCCAGTCTGCGCTGAAGGATACTGAAGCTATGAGTTTTGCCTCGGATTCATAGGCGGCCTTGAGTTTAGGTGCGAATCCAGAGGCATAGTTTGTGGGATTCCCGTAAACTGGCGTTGTTGCATTGTCAGCTATCAGGTTTTGAGGTTCTGCTTTGTATCATGATGGAGATTGGTTGAGAGTCGAGGTATGGGGGTTTGCGACATAGCTGGGTAGGTAGCCAAGACAAACAGTGCCCTCTTACCGATCAATCCGAACTGGTCGTGCACATCACACGTCTCCAGCTTCTCCAAAGCCTTGATCGCTTGGCCAAAGGCCGTCCCGATGTCCCATTCCTCCTTCCCCTGCTCTCCGTCTCCGAAGTTGAGTTGCACTACTGCATAGCCTTCCTCGGCCCATTTCTTCTGGGGCAAAGGATCAAGCGGATTGCTTTTCCCGCTGTCTGGTTTATCACTCTTCCCCTGCGGTTCATTCGGGGCCCCCTCGGACGTAGACGGTGGGTCTCCCGGCGTGATGATGATGAGACCCGGTCCGTATCCCCGCCTAGTGAGGGGTGGCTGTAGGGTCGCGTTTCCCGCGAGATGGACGATGGGCGCTGATGGCAAAGGAACGGGCGTTTCTTCTTTGTCCGCCATGTTAAACTGTTTGAGACTCTGCTATATCGTATTTCTTATCCTAGTATGATTTTGTAGATCATATTCATCACCACTTGAAATGTAATGGCCGTCAAGTTGGGGTATATACCACTAGCCTTGGTGCGGGGAGAGCCGGTGTGCGGATCAACCCGAACATTTCATGAGGCCACATCAGACCAGTAGCCCCTACCCTTGCACAGGAGCGCTTACTTGTACGTACACTCCCACGGCAATGCGTTCACATAATGCAGAGTAAGGAATCAAATGGCTAAAGATAACGCAATAGAATTGTTCCGATATCCAACAGGGCAACACAGGCAAGACGTATTGAACTTACAGGCATCTCTGAGTATGCTTACTTGTAATAAAGCCGTGATGCTATCAAAACAGGCATCACGGTATTCCCTGGGTTCGCTAACGTTTGATTTCACGTCGTCTACCCTGGTTATTGTGTCGAGGATGTAGCCCCAGAGATGGAGAAGTTTGCCTTCAGCTCGAGTGTGAATATTACGCACCGGAATTGCCGCCATGGGTGCCTTGACACTTGGTAAGTTTTTCTTCGAAGTAGTCATTATTTTCAATAAAAGCTGGCCATTCTCTTTCCAGCTGCATATAAGTAATGCTCCCTACTCCACGTGGAAAGCGTCTTGGGGCAGGCAATGTTGGTAAGATCAGGTAGCCATGGAGGAAAACCATTCCGCTTCCATGCCATGCGAGTCCGATGCAGCATTTCCAGAGCGTAGCCCCCTTTTCCAAACGCAGATCCATATATTCAAGCCACCTCGCGCGTTTTGGCTCCGTAGTACGGCCACGAATCCGTCACTTTCGCGTTGGATGCCAAGTTCAGCAACGCCCACACCTTGTCAGTGTCGTCGGTGGCATCCTGATGATGAAACCACCCGATGAGCGCAAACATGTCGTGGAGCGGCTTAAACCAATCCGTGCCCTTTCAGCTATCAACGCGAAGTTTCCCCAGCCCCAGGGCGTTGGTTTGCGCTTTGTTATCAGCGAGCCGCAGTTGCAGGTTCAATGCCTTATCCTCGGGACAATATAATAATACAGCACCAAAAAAGGTATCCCATTGCATTTCCTCCTCTTTACCGCATTTCATGACAAGCTTTGACGCCAGAACAACCTCCCAGACTATCCATATGCACAAGAGCCAGCGCCGGCTCATCAGTCTACGGACCGAGACCCAACTCTTGTCCTCCAGTTGTGGGAGCTGAACTTTATCATGCAACCTCCTCACCTTGGTGAGGAATACGTAGTCGCCCTTCATCTGAGCCTTATAACTTAAAACCGAGTGTCCAATATGAGATTGCCCCTGCACCATCGTCATCTTCTTCTCCAAATCAGGCATAGACGGTCTCTGCGGAACGGAATATGTCGCCGAGCAATACTGTAGCACTCAGTGTCAACAGTCGCCGTTCCGAACATGCTATAAAGGTAGCGTCAGCCCAGATATAGAGTACTTGGTATTCTCATCGCAGTCGCCGGAGGACCAAGAATAACGAGGCTGTGGTAAGAACGGTTCCAATATCCCCGAGGTAAAGCGAGAATGGTTTGAGAGCGCTTCCCCTGGTATAAGAAAGCGCTGCATATTTTATCGCCTTCGCATCTCGTATTGTAAAAGATTTGAGCGAGCCTTGAAGTTTCTCTGAACTCTGTATTCGGCCGTGTCTTTCTTGATACTCTCGTCTCCGTCTCGCTCTATTGTCCGCCCGTCTTCTAGGAAAGTGGTCGTGATTACCCTCACTCGTCGTTGAGAAGGAATAAGTGGACGATGAACCCGAAAAGCTTGTTCTCCGTATATATCGATGAGCTTATGGAGAGGGAGCGAGGCCAGGTGTAGCGGAAAGCCGATTGGTTCGGGGTTTCGGCCGCCTTAAGAAAATTATCGGGTATGGATTTCCATAGTTTTTGGTTTCACGGACTATCTTTATGGGTATCTTCTCTGCTAGTTCCTAACACGGAATCGGTTTGGACTGCGAACTGCACAAGCAGTCGTCAGCGCGCTTTTACTCTTAATATCGAGGCGGATCAATCGACATACCGCGAAGGCGCACATTTTGAACGGGAGATAAGCGTATATATCCTTGCTTGCAGCCCATGGGCGAGTAGTCCCAGAGTCTTCGCGAACGGGGAATATGAATTCGAGTCCGGTATCACCCTTAGAGTGTAACTTGGACCTATAATCTAATCTTTTGACTTCATCACACTAGATCTTATAGCAACGTTCCGGTTTCCCATCCTTTTAGATTATTATGTGTCTAGTCCCGTCATCAGCGGTATTCTCCCGCCTTAGATATGTCGTCTCATTTCCGTCGCGAGCGCTGATTTGAATGTGTCGCAACCTCCATAGGAATAGCATACTTGCCGGATCAAAGCCTTCTATAGCTTTGTTCACCATCTCGATTTGTCCAGTGGATATCTCAAACTACATCAGCATGCCACCGTCCGGCCTAGGATGCAGAGAGCTCTCCCATAGCAGGCGACCTAGACCCAATCTTCGGTTCTTTTCAACCTGAACTCATACTCACGTAAGGCGATGCGAACTATGTTTTCCATACGAAACACGATCTTAAATCCCAGTCCCTTTTTGCCTTTAGTCTAGTCGGAGGCTACTTTGGTACTCTGCAGACGACAAATGCCTAGGAAATCTTTCTTGTGAAGGCCTCGTTACATTTAAGTTGCAAAAAGCTCGGCCGAGTGACGAATTTCAGCGTCGGCTCAGAGGCGCCGGTATTAGAATACTCAGCATCGTCTGAGTTCTGGAGAAGTTCAATGAGGAAGTGGCTTGGATCTGCGTTCAGGCCCTCGATGCTACGCGGTCAACAACAAGTCGGTTGTCACCTTAATCCAATATCAACAGCAGGTCTTGACCGAGAATACATCCCGTCGTGAGATTTTCGTCAATTAACTTACGAGTCAAGTATAGTCAAGATCATTTCCTCTGTCTAATCTCCTTTCACAGGCAATTTGAGGGCAGTCTGTTCAGCGAGTCGTTGAGCGGCAGCTACCAAGTTATCGAATTGTGCCATCGTGCGAAGCCCGCTATAACAAGCTGGTACTCTTTTTACCAACCCTCTGGGCTCAGTGAATTCTAGAGGTATACGTCGACTCTGGTATATGCTCTATGCGGTTGAACCTATAACTGAGCTGTAGTTTGTTGAAGCTGAAGATTCTTAAGAGCGCCTCTTGCCATGCCGCCCCCGAGCCTTCAGGCAACTAGGCACCATCTATATGCCCGCGTATCCGCAGAATTTTACTAATAGGAGTAGCGAATTGCCACGCTGGGACTAACGTCATTAGAAAGTGAGCAATATGATTGGTCTATCTGCAGTGATACCGAAGCTTGATAGTTCATGCGACCTTTATACATAATGCCATGCAGCTCTCCACTCGGGATTTGGTCAATACGCAAAGAACGTACCGCTACCAGAAATATCTCACCCCTCAGACAACAAGTGAGAAGTAATGGGCGAGGCAGGCTGAGCGGGGTAATTCTGCAACGGTGACCAGTTAGACGCTTTGGAGGTCATTACAGCTTGCATACATAGTTGCAAGATAAGCAAAATTGCATTATAGGCAGCGGCTTCGATCTCCGGTCTTCCCCCGACGCGTTGGGGGCGGTGTCCCAACACCTGCCAGCAAACATGTTGACACATGGGAGAGAGAGGGCAACTCGTCCAATGTCGAGTCCTCTTTTACGTTGCTTTTGACCAGCTGCGTCAATGCAACAGGGCGGAGTGCCGGTGGAAGGGAACTGGTTTCTAAGTCATAGGATAACCGTGAACACGATTATGAAGGTTATCAACTCTTCCCTCTGCACAGCGAACTCATCCATGAGCCTTCTGTAGTTCAGAATTCTCCACCTGTCCTACATTATGTATCCTTGGCACGAAGCCCTCTCATCCCTCTCGACTCGTACAAACCTCCGTGTCGACGCCCTTGGCCTAGTAACGATGCTGGGCGCAGAGAACGTCGACATAAGCGTTGGCCGCCTCGTTCCTAGTCGATACCTTGAATACCTTCCCCTCCTCGGCGCTTTCGTATTTGCTGGCAATAATTTCACCTCCAAACGCCCCGGCTTCCAACTCGCGAACCTCTCAAGCGATATTATTACGGGGGAGGTGGCGGGATGGTTCTCACGGTGGCTCTCGTCACAGAACTTCCATCAGATCCACCATAGGCTGGTATGGAAGATTGCAGACACAGATGCAACACGGAAGGGGAGGAGTGGCGCCTTTTGGATGGCGTGGCCTATTGCGATTATGCTAAATGGAATCTTGCTCGCGCTGTCCGTGCTTGCGGAGGATTGGTGGGGTTTCGCGAACGTTGTGTCAATGATTCTATCCATTGTTGTGAGGACAATCCTCGTGCAACAGAACCGCGCCGGAATCGACCACGCAATTAGGAATCTCAAAACAGACCCTGGACCATACGCCAAGATGCTCATTGTCCTTGACGACTCCAAGGTCATCACCATGTGGGCGCCAGTGAACCTAGTGAGCGTCGTTTTTGCGGGCAACCCGAAAATACACAGAGACAAGCTTTACAGGCGAATTCGGTGGATTGGCTGGATCACGTTCGCCATTCATGTCATCAGCATCGGCATGGCCTCGCTGGTAACGCAGATAGTAACCGTTGTTCTGATGGTTGTCTCAACTATCTTGACTGTTTTCAAGATCGGTTGTGATGACTGGCGAATGGTGGAGCGTGTAGCAAGCGTAACTGAGCGACTAGGTTCGGATCAGGAGCTGAGTTTTGACAGTGAGCTGGCCGTGACATGCCGGATTTCATCCTTACTGTCGGTGTCTATCTCGGAATACCCCTTAGTTTATGAGACGGTGGCCGATGCAAAAGCCAGTAATGTACCGGGTGAGCAAAAGCAGAATGTCAGCACATCCGATACGCCTGTTTCCGACAATAAATCCTCGAACGAGAAGCTGTTCGAATGCCGCCGCGGACAGGATCGTAAAGACTTAGAATCAGGATCGGAAACACACACCGACATGGGAGGTGGAAAGATCGAACGGACCATTCGACGTCAGGATCTTTATGTGTGGCTTAATATGTCAAAAGATGAAGAGGAAAGTCTGAGGCGTTGGAACCTAGCCCCTCAGACCACAGCGCGTAACGAGAGCTGGTGGGCTCTCTATAGAACGAAGCAGGAAAAGTTCAAAGACCGGTTTAGCGGACAGCCTTCTTCGTAAACAGAGCCAGATTCAATAACACGATAAGGCGGTCTGATAACAAGCGATTTTATCATTGTTAATCTGTTAAATGGTCGTATAGGGGATCCTGTTGCAAGGCCACTGCCAGTTGGGCGTGACCAAAAAAATGAGTTGCTGATTTAAGAGGGTTTGACGGAAATCGTACTGATTTTCCTACTTTATATGAGATAGAATGCAAGCTCAGTACGTCGTGTTTAATGCCCTTGGGGTAAGTCATGTATATAGCCTCACCTCCATTAGGCGCTTCGACTAGTCTGGGCAATGACACCCTCAGGCACTTCCTTGGCTTCCAGAATTGCGGGGTTGGCCCGAAAGTCTTTTGATCCCACAATATCTTGTACGACAGCCAGTAGGTTTCGCTCTATCACGACAACCGAGCCGTCTAAATGTGTATCTGTCGGCTTCAAGACTCGACCTAAGTATCGCAACAGGCTCCGAAGCCGCTTCTGCTTTTCATCAGTTGACCCCTGACCACTAACATCAACACCCTTCGTAAGCAGCGCAGGCGCGTATGTGGGAAGGACCACCAGCTGATCAACAGAACCGTCAACATTGAGATCTGCTATGAGCGAGGCCTTTGTCTCGGCCTCCAGGTCTGCCCAAACTGAGTCGTAGAGCTGAGCCGCTGAGAGGTCCGCAACCCCGCCCATGCATAGCAGTCTCATCAGGGCGCGGTTATCGGCATTATCGATCTTAAGCTGTCTAAAGCCCTTCTCACGCAACATCTGACCCCGGCGCGCTAAGATTAGATTGTACGCATCCCGCAGGCCCATGCCGCCGGATATGACAGCCCGCGCAGCGTCATAGACGTCCCGGTACGAGTCGAAGATGGATTCAAGCAGCTTCTTGGCACAGGTCCAGTCCTCGTGGCCACCCGCACCCGCGATATCGAGCAGCTGTTCCATGAAGCGCAGTTCGAAAGCGCGTGAGTGGCCTCGGAGCTCAAGTAACGCGGTTAGACACACAGGAATATTCTCGGCCTGGGCCAGCTGGCCAAAGTTGAACTCGGCGCCAAGCTTCATGCCACGCAGGATATCAGCTTTATCCTCCGCCGGCAGGCAATCCAGACTGGGGACAAGACCCGCCTCAACGGCTTTGAGGAGGATCAGGTCGTGGTTCTGGGCCGAAATATCCTCGCCGGTCTTGGCGCGGTAGTCGGCTGCCAGCTGCGGGTCCTTCCCCAGATCGTTGACGACGATAGAGGTGAGCAGGGCAATGAGGTCATCGTCGCTGTTGAGTCCCGCTTTGAACACGTGCCGTATCCAGTTGAAAGACTCGCGGGTCAAGGCCACAGAGTCAGGCTGCGTCCCCCGGAAAACATGGTATTGGTCGTTGTAGATCCATCGCAGCGCAAGGACGCCGACGAGAGTGCGGTTGACTTCGTTGAACTGACCACCGAATAAGACTTGCGACGGGGACGCCGTGGACGGAGGGGTGGCATTGGGATTGGCGATGGAGTACGCCCGCTTGAGACGTTCGAGCTCCTGGGGGAATCGTTGCTGCACAATATGGAGGATCTTCTCGTCGTCTGAGATGGCGAAGAACGAGATTCTATCAATCGGACGGGAAGTGGTGGCGAGGTACGGAGCCGACATTGTTGCTGACAGACCGGTTTGGTGGTTTAGGCAGCTCGCCCAGTAGCTGCAAAGGAATCAATACCGAAATCACTAAGGTTAAGTAGGTAGTGTATAATTCGCGCCTTGCGTCATCTCTCAAAGTTTCATGCATAATGGACATTCATGAGATTGGCTGCCAAACAGCGGCCGAATAGAACCTCAATAAGGTCGGAACCACTGGCACGAACACAGGAAGTGATGCACGGCAGCCTGATAATGCCAAAACCAGCCTCGATTCTCAAAATCCGTCGCAGAGAACGTGACCTTCGAGAAATGGCAACGTTCGAAATGACCCAGTATTGAATGCACGGGGGGGGGGGGGCCCCCGCCCCCCCCCCGCCGACACAAACGACACCAGCCCCCCGCCAAACAACGCAAGCACCACAAACAAAACGCCGGCGGGGGCACAG
>MU383118.1:64658-315743 GCA_022495125.1 Xylaria acuta | reverse complement strand
TGCCAAACCCCGCCTCTTTTACCAAAACCCGGGCCATTTACCGTTACCTTCTCTAAATGGCAAGTTTGAAATTTACCCCTTTTTTTTTGCACGGCCCCCCCCCCCCCCCCCCCACCAAATCGGGTACCTAGACCGCCAGCCAACCCCGTTAACGAGCACCACCTGAAGCACTGAGGGAGACGCAGGAATCTTTAACCTAAAGTGGATGTTTCTCAATTCTATCAACAGAAAAGTCGGTATCTCTCACATCCGCCGCCTTCTTAATCTAGATTTCCTCCAAACTGCCCTTGCAAGTACTATTTTAACTTGGTCCTCTATTCTTTGACCATGCTGGTGGAATTCGGCAGTTCACTCTTCGCGGCTCTAATCTAGCCTTGGGAGACTTACAAAAGAACGGCATTACATTCCTTACCTATTAAGAATAATAAGTATAAAAGAACTGTTATGCAATTATCAAATCATCCTGGCTGAATCATATAGTATCTGTTATGTTTTGTTTATTTTCGAGATTAAAGGGGGTCACGAGCGACCTTTAAACTAGCCAACGCCGGGCCAGGATGGAGACCGAAATATCATACTTATACTCTACGTACTGCTGCTGTCCGATTTTGGCTACCGGCCAAGAGCAAGGTATTCCATAGCCACTGGATGATGAAGCCCTTAAAGCAAGCTTTGTGCAGGCTAGGACCATCCATAGAGAGGTCCATGGATCTTAAGAGAATCGCCAACATGTAAAGAAAGTATAGCTTTGCGCACGCTGGATTTGCGATATCAAAGATCTGTCCTCAGGATCTACCATTAGATGCATCCCTTCCAATATTCCATCTTCCTAATATTGTAGCCATTACTGTCCCGTTCAAGTACACTGCCTAGCTTCCGCCAGGTAGTTAGTATATCAAGATAAAAACATAATTCGTTTGGAACTTTTCTGCACTGACTGTGGCCTGGCCGTTCGACCATGGCCGATTTTCTGCCAGAGTAGTCGAGGTTTTCAAAGGCGCCCCCATGCCTGAAGTCTCTTCTGACTGTGTGAGGTGTCCAAATTCGAAAATGGATGGATCTCACGGTCATTTTTCTTCTTAATCTTAATCCCAGTGTAGTATTATACGTAGTCAGGCTAACGTTATCCATATAGCCATACAATTGTCCATTGAATTTGACGACACCTGCAAGGTTTGAACAAGTCCACAACGCTAGGCGTCTGTCTATTCATACGCCATCATATTTGTAGCGCAAGTTGGTCGACGCCTTCTATAGATTTTAGGGTATCTCTATATTCAAACGGACAACCTGTGAATAAATATTCGAATCACGCCTTTATAGCCATCGGCTGCAGATGCGACCGAGCTTGTCCTCATCACCGTAACCAGCAATGATGCTCTCCGACTCCCAACTTGTCAGGACTGCTAGGCGGCAGGTAAACTCGATGGGTGAGCTGCCAGAGCGCTAGATCGATGGCCTCGTCATTCAGCATAGTACCCGGGGCCAGACGTTGCACAGCCGACCATTTCGCCTCAGATGTGAAGAAGCTCGGTCCGCCGGGGGCACATGGTACATGTTCATCTCCTCGTCCTCGTGCTAATCCTGATCCTTGTCTTTGTCCTCTACGGTCTGCATTTTAGGAAGGCATACTGTAGATCACCTCTATAGACACTGTCTATAGATACTGTCTCCTAGTCTTTCTTCTGTGGAAGGTCGAGATGTCTGTCTGGATCTGCGAAGTTGGTGTCTTCGTGGTACTTAGAAATTGCCTCCATTTGTTTCTTTACTGAGGTATACTAGTTTGTTCCGAGGGTTGTCTACTACGGCCGAGCTGGGTCTAGAGCAGCTGTCTGATGCATCTGCGCTCCGGTCTCGACGCGTCCGATCTTGGGCCGTGGCTCACCGGTGCCATTTTTTTCTCCCTTCCTTTCTTCCTCATCGAACTTGCACTTGTGGCGGAAAGCTACCACAGAGAGTAATCAATAAGTTAGTTCTTTTTTCTTTTGCTATTCAACAGCAACCTCAATTTATTTTATCAAGCTTTACTCTATAGAGCTTATTCAAGCTTTATTCAATAGTTGTTACGAAGCTATCTAACAGGGTAGGTGGTCATGATTGTATGTAGTAATCAGTGGCACTGAGCAAGGGGTCATATTAGGTCCAGCAAGGGCTCTCTGTCGGAAAAGGTTAGGGTAGGGTATTCTTGTACATAAAATTGTTGGAAAAGAGTTTTCATACATGTCGTGACCTCTTCATTACACTACGTGTCTAGGGTCTCGGTGTTTTAGCTGCCCCCGGGAGACTTAAGTATAGTCTATCCTGTTGAGCTACTCATCTTCATCCGGGGCGCCGGAGTGTCACGATTTCCAACGGGTTTGGCAACAGCTAGCACGCTTGTAACTGTACCTCGCAAAGTCATCTTTCCCATAGAAAGGCTCGATGGGTTCAAAAATAACGCCCCGACCTAATTAGGATCGTGAAGTGTAGGTGCAATACCCTGCGATCCACGGATTCAACTATTAGTGAACCCCGCCTCAATGACTGGTACTCATTGTGATGGGCAAAATATAGAATAGAGATGGGATATCATTTTCATCCGTCATATTCCATCGGTCCAGCGGAAGATACCATTGTATAGTGAACGAATGCATAAATGAGGAGATGAAAGTGCGCTAAAACTTGGGGCGTTTTGTCCTACTGGTCCCAGGCGATGAATGTTCCCGTGTCTTGCTTCATAGGACTTCATACTCCAACTATCGTACCTAAGCTGAACGAGAACCAGATGCTTACAGCCTTGGCGACGGCGGTAAGTGTCGTACAAGACGCTAACGATAATTGAGGCGTGTCGGTGCCCCTCATCGGTTCTACGGTATAATCCTGCCTTGAACACCGCCAAGACTAGCATGCGCGTCAGTTGTAGGCAACGAAGAATCGAGACAGGTGATTAAAACAGGGCCGAGCCACGTGAATCCAGAAACATTCAAATAAAGAGCTATCTTAATCGCCCGGTATGGTAGAAGCAATGGCAAGATCGGCGGCAGCCAAATTCGCGTCAATTGAGGAGCTTCTTCTGATCCTCGCCGAGTATGTAGGTGGTCTTATCTTTATGCCGATATCGAGCCAATAGCAGCTGCTGACGGAATTATAGGTAAACGACCGGGGCACCCTCTGGTCCCTGTGCCTCTCGAGTTGGAGGTTCAATTGTGTCTTCACATCAAAGCTATCCGAGCTAGTTGTGGTTCGCATAGAGAAGGATGACGACGAAACAACCGTCCAACACCTCATCGACGGATTGCTAGCGGGGCCATATCTTCCCGATCTTCAGCACCTCGAGCTAATAGTCAACAATGGACCGGCCTTCCCTGAAAAAACGTTAGAAATGATTCGGAAACTCCTGGAGTACACTCCAAATTTGAAGGTTTTCACGTAGGGCCGGTCTTCCCGAAGCTGGGTGGTCGTCGTGAAGCAACTGCTGACAAGGTGGAAATAGTTGGGAATCGGCGGATGGCGATATCCCCGTCTCTATATTAGTGCAACTAAGCAAACATTGCCAACCCCTCGAGGAGTTACATCTGATCTCCGGCCCGGAACTGAATAACTACGGTACCGGGTTCCGGGACGTGTTGGAGAAACCGACGTTCAACAACGTTCGCGTATTGACCTGCAGAAGTATAGGCACCTGGCACGCTCTGTACATCATGAATCAATGCCGCAGCCTCGAGAGGGTACATATGACACATATGGGATACATGCTAGCACTAGGGTGGGTGCATTCCGGGTACCATGCCCATCTCAGAGCATACATTGCGCGCGAAGAGGCCAGTCGTTCACGCTCCAAGAAGCCGCTAAAGATAGACATGTGCTATTCGCGCAGTATGACGGCAAACTATGACTGCGAGGTGTGTGATAGCTCCAGCATGCAGTCTTACAAATCGGATAATGAGAGGTACCAGGGGGTTTGGCCGTGGGCCTCTGGCAGGGCCTGGCAATACTTCCATAATGGCCAGGTGAGGCATATTACTTACGAGTACCCTCACCCCGAGTCGGGTGAGATGTCGGCCACGCCTCTCAACGACCAAGTGTTCTTATAGGAATACTACTCATCAATGACCAAGATTGGGGGCCGATGCATATTGGCATGGGCTCAAGCAATCACCAAGGAAATTGGATGATCGCATTTAGTCCTTGTAATACAAGCCATTCGACAAGCCATTTCCTACCGACAGGGTAAATAAATATAGTAACTTAGTATCAACAAACTCAGGTAACTCCCGCCCAACTCTAGGGTGTATGCGACATTAAGGTGTCCCCCTTTTCACAATTTACTGACATCTACGTGCTTCGCTGCTGGCGCCCATTCTAAACCCTTCTGTTCAGAAATGAGCGTAATCATTTTCCCCTCATCGACAGCCGTCTCCAGATTTTTCAACACCAACAGCTCCATCTCGCGCCCCGTCTCATACTAGCACTCGCAGAGTCAGTTATTGCTAATTATTTAGGGCGTAATTTGTGAGGGGTTTGGAAGCTTATAGGCACGATGCTGGCCTAGAAGGGGAGCTCTATACTCTCAAAGCCGCCCGAACAACAAGTAAAAATAGCTCAGAGAATTTCTTACCGTATACGTGCCAACATGGGGAAGCAAAAACGCCCTTTCATTCTTCACCAAACCCGGATGAATCTTCGGCTCATTCTCGTAAACATCTAGTCCCACGGCCGACACATGGCCCGAATCCAGCGCCTCTGCAAGCGCCGCCTCGTCTATAAGAGCGCCCCTTGCTGTATTAATGATCACGACGCCAGGCTTAGTACGCGCGAGTTCCGGAGCGCCGATGATGTGCCTCGTGGACGCGTTCAGCGCGAGGTTCAGAGATAACACATCCGACCTCGCCAGTAGGTCCTCGAACGAAACGTACTCCGCGTCGTTCTCGAGATAGGGGCCCAGACGCCGACGGTTGTTGTAGATGATGCGCATGCCGAAGGCACGCGCCCGGTGTGCCATTGCTCGCCCTATCCCGCCCATGCCGAGAATGCCGAGAATCTTTCCCTTTGGGTCATGGCCCCGGGGCGTTCGGCCCATCCATTTGCCTGCGCGGAGTGCTGTGATGGAGAAGTGTGCCACTAGGATGGGGTTAGCGTAGATTCAATATCGCCTCGTGATGTGCGTGATGTATCGGTTTCGCAGCCAGAAGGGAAAGCTACGCAAGATCGACCCCTTTTCCTGCGCAAATACGCCGACAGCTTAAAGGACAATAGAACAAATAGATGCGACTCACTCCTCAACGCGCCAAGAAGAAGGAAAATCCCGACGTCTGCCGTGGCGTCGTTGACGGCAATGGGCGTATTCGAAACGGCGATCTGTCTGCGTGAACACACATCTACATCAATAGTATCATAGCCGGCGCCATTATGCGCGACGTACTTCCACGCCTTCGGGAGGGCATCCACAAGCTCGGCGTCGAACCGTCCGGTGAACCTCGTCGAGCCGTTGGATCGATAACACCCGACCACAGAGTCGTAGACGCCGTTGCGACAGTTGGCGAGGAACTCCTCGCGCGTCCCAGACCGGAACTCCAGGAGGGTGTATTTGGACCCCAGCGCCTGCCATTCCTCGGCCGCGTCTGTTAATTTCCCGATGCATAATACCGTGGGTGCCGCCATGATGGGCAGTTATGTGGCTCTGTTCAAGGTTAATTAGTCCGCTGGGCGAAATGGACTAGTTGGTCTACCTAGGTACTAAGTAGATCGCAGAGCACTGCAAGGGGGTCTTTTGTTGTGTGATCTAGATCCAATTAGTTGACGAGTAAACCCAGTATGAAATAAGCCTGTTTATTTGGTGTAGTATCTCGTGGCCTAGCTAAAGTTGGGTGACTCGGTCGGTGTTGGCTCCGACCGAGCTACCCCGGATATCGGAACTCACTGAACCGTAGGGGAACTCTCACGACGACATGTGGACGATTCAAGGCGCACGAAGTGGGCCCTGAGTATGAATGCATAGCGGGAAGCCGTGGGAGAGGCGGGAAGACACCGGAAAACCGTAACCGAAATAATCCGGCTCCATCTTTAAGTTTAAGCAAAAGGCCCAGTACCTACTTAGTTGTGGCACTACTTTAGCTGGGTGGCTGTCCGGCATTTACCCCGTAACACCGCTGTCAACTTGGGGGGACTGTGCAAATGGGGCTATTGGGTGTCGTTCTTTGATAAAAGAAAACAACCGACAAGACTGCGGGACAACAAAACATTGTCCAAGTCAAAAGGGAGCAAGCACTGGAGCTACAGGCAACGATATCATTTTATTCGTTCAATGTGTCACACACGCTAGATTCGATAGTCGAGTTACCAACCCTCGTATCTATCAAGGCCAAGCTTCTTCTCAGCACTCATGTTGAACTATACAACACTCTATCAACCATCATTAGTCAAAGTATGGGAAGAAACAGACCGCGGTACCCACAAATGCAGGGTATGCCGTTTTGTGAGCTACAGCCTAAACGCCAAACACCTTGTGTAGTCTGACGACTTCACATGCAAATATAATTCCTCCAAGCAGAATATCGTGTTCACACTATAAAACACGACGCGGCCAGAAAACCAATAGGTCCCAGTGTGTGGGTCTCACAAGGCTTAGAGAGTCATCAATGCTTCATTCCAGGGTAAGTCGGAAGCGGTATAGGCGTCCGTTTCGCTGTGGTAGGTGTCATAGTCGCAGACTTTGGCGTCTTTTCTGTCCTTGCTTTTTCCTTTTTATCTTTGGGTTTAGTAGAGGACTTCTTGGAGGGCGTAGCATGAGATGTAGGTCCCGATTGAGTTTGCTTCGCGCCAGGTACTTCGGCAGGCTGTTTCGCCTTTAGGCGTTTGGTCGATTGGTCCTCATCGCTGGTATGCTTTCGCTTCCGGTCTCCATTTATCATGCTCGACTTCGCTGATTTCGTTTGGGTGGCAGGTGTGATCGATGCAGACGGTGTGGTCATTTCCACATCGGAATCACTCTCAGACTCACGCTCTGAGCTGGAGGAAGATTGTACGCGAGCCTGTTTTTTAGTTCGAGAGCTAGACGCATTTGCGGAAGTTGACTTTGTCGGAGCTGCGCTAGAAACTGGAGGGGTAGGTACACCAATAGGTGTATAACGGACTCTGAGACCTTCGGGCTGCTCTCGAGCGGGCTTGGGTACCGGAACATAGCTATCTGTAGCAGTGGCATAAACTTCACCACCAGGTCCGAACTTGGCCATGCGCCGCAAGTGGACAGTAGAATCAATGCCATGGTTCACTGTGGGTATTAGCGTTGAGCGAGACGAGCTAACCAGACAACTTACGGGATGTATACTTATCACCACCGGTAGAAGGAATAAGCAACTGGATTTGGGTATTTGTGGCATAAGACTCAAGATCCAATCCGTAGTTATCGCCGTTATGGGTCAACAGAGTTCCACCGTTAGTTGCCTTGGACAGGTCGATTTCCATATCCTTCAGGACCGTTATAGGGAGGGAAGCTGGCGCAGTAAAGTACCACACCTGCTTGCCCTCTAGGTTGGCATTACTGAAGAAATCGGCCACCTCCTTGCCAGGGTTGTCGGAAGAAGCTTTGCGAAGCATGAAATCCGAGTTGTTCAGCCATTGAGTTCGAGACCTACAGACACGATCAGACGCAGGGACTGAAGAGACGCGCCGGGCGAAGAACTCACACTTGAGATGTCGACTCCTTTGTAACATTCTTGCCATTGGTTCTGGCAACAGCCATCTTGCCTCCATCGCCCTCGTCGTCGCTCTCGCTGCCACTGTCACTTTCCTCGCTGGAAGATACTTGGGCATCCACACCTGCGCCTTTCGCAGCTCCTTTCACGCTTGTTTGGGCACCAGCGTCGGGCATCTCCTCATCATCGCTAGAGCTGTCACTCTCCTCGCTCTCTTCCCTTGCCAGGGCTTTGCTATTATTGACGGTGTTATTCTTCTTGCTGACTTCATCACTGTCGCTAGAGCTCCCACTAGAGCTAGTGCTTTCACTGCTGCTCTCAGGCTTCGCCTTGCTTGCACTAGATTTCTGTTGGCCGGCGACGAGTTTGGCGGTGGATGGAGCGCTGGCGGAATCTGACGTGTCCGACTCGGACTCGGACCCAGAATCAGATGCAGACTTGTCGGTGGGCTTCTGCGCAGATGTTGGGGCGCTTCCCTTCGCTGCAGGCTTTGCGGGTGTTGCTGCTGACTTGGCGCCATTGACCATCGGCTCAGCAGCCTTGTTCTTATTTTGCTTGGCCGCCTTGCTCGCAAGGAACTTGGCGCGTGCGGCATCGAGATCGGAGTCACTGTCGCTGCCACGGTCGTTGCCCCCGTCGCCGGAGGAATCGCTGTCGCTGCTGGAATCGTCGACCGTGTCGGCGCTCTTGAAGGGCTTCGTGGGTTCACGCGCACGCGCAAGTGGGGCTTTTGCCTTTGCCGATGCGCTGTTCTTCTTCTCCTGGCGCACTTTGTTGGCCATGCTGCTGAGCGAGCCAATATTGGCCTTGGTGCTCCGCATCGTGGCAAATCACATGCAGGCTATCGCACTGCGTGGTGGGCGGGCAATTGGCGAACGCTGGATCGGTGGTGTTGGGCGCGGTGAAGAGTGAGAATCGCAAGGTGGGCGTGAATTTGGTCACAAGAAATTTTTGGAGCTCGAGCTTCGTTAACGCGCGCCTGCGCCATCTTCTTTAATTGATAGTACCTACTACCTATAAAACCATAATCTGTCTACCTTACCTACATAGGTACTCTGTTAACTCTGTTATAGGTGCTGCTAGGTGCCTACCTAGGCTAGCTAAGCCTATCCCCACAGCGTGGTTTTGCGATGCCAGTTCGACTTTTCAGTGGGGCAGTTTCACGGTTGGGGCTCCCGGTGGGGGGAACTATCCACCAAAGTTACTTTACTTACCTGCACCTACCTACCTCTACCAGGCAGGTAGGTACTAGCTACTAGGTGGGTTAAGTACCTACTGGATGAATGTCGGAATAATATCGTGCCGGCGCATTTTGGGTGGTCGCAAGTGTGTGTTTCCAGTGCTGTGATAGGCTACGAATCATCAAGAATCAAAATCCGCGGTGTGCTGTTTGGTACCTGCTGAGATGTCTTATACATACGTACATACCACTTTTGACAAATCGCAACTTCGCATTCAATATCCAGCAATACCATTCCGGTACACGTTGTTACTAAAGACGTGGTGGCCATGAGAAAATTATGTCTCCTAGCAAACGGAGGAGATTGAACACGGAGGAATCGCCTCAGCGTAGGTCTACATCCGACCCAAGTATCCAGTAGATCCGCCAGCCATACTGACAGTTTAGCCATGAGTGCTTTCGCCCTTCGGAAGAAACTGCTAACCCAGCAGAGCCATGTTGCGCCGCCCCCGATAGTGCAGCATAATGCTGCGGGGGCTGACATTTCGACGAATATCGACAAGGTGATAACCAGCCCGTACAAGAAGGCCAGGAAAACCAGAACGACGCGGCATGCCTCCGTCAAAAATGAGGAGGGTTCGGATCAGTCAAGTGACTTGCCTCCCGGCCGAGGCCAAGGCTCAGTTGAACTGCCAGCGCTTTGTCCGGGCCAGGTTGATCCGGCATATAGGAGTCTATCTCCTTTTTCGCTCGACGAAGGGGAGGAAGATGACCACGTTCGTGGCCCAGCTCAACCCGTCAACTTTTCGACCTTCCGCCCATCGAGAGGCAATTTCCGTAAGATAAGTAATGGGGTGACCCAGTTGAAGCTCGATGAGGGAGAGGTCTGTTTTGTCTCTCAATGCTGCTGGTATGATAAGCTAATGCGGCATAGAAATTGGTGATCCTTGGGAGCTACGGCATCCGAGTGGAATCCGGTGAGGTGACTATATACGGCGCCATTCTGAAGGCGTCCCGAAGTGTATCCTGGGTCCATGCACCACAATCCCATGCTCTACCGGTGGTACGATGTACCAGTGGCGCGATCTTAGAACTACACCCGCACCCTTGTGCCCATGAGCTGAAAGACTTAGGGTTACTGTCACCTCTATTTCGAAAGGTCTGGTGGGAGAGTTCCAGTTCTGTGCCCCATGATAAGGGTGGTGCATCTGGCGACACATTCCGAATCGTAGGTATCCTGTGATCTCCTCGTCCCGATTTGGTGAAACTGATCTTTGGATAGCTTTGCACATCCGAGGACGGTCCTAAGAAGGCTGTTCTTCAAGATCTAAAGGCGCCGGCGGAATGGAACCGAGCAACGGCAACACTTGTTACCTCAAAAGACTCAGCGCCACCATCCATCATGATAACCGGCCCTAAATCATCCGGAAAATCTACATTTGGAAAGATTTTGACAAATCGTCTTCTTACCAGCACAAACGCTCATACCAAGAGACCGAGCGATGGGGGGGTCGCCATTCTCGATCTTGACCCCGGACAGCCAGAGTACTGCGGTTCGGGCCATATAGCTCTCGTCCTAGTAACGAAGCCCGTGATATCACCATCCTTTTGCCGGCCTCTTGATACCCCGGGGATTCGCACAATTAGATCGCACGCTTTAGCTTCACTTTCTCCGGCCTCCGACCCCGAGTTGTACAGTGAGATGGCCCTAGACCTAATAACCCATTACCGCAATGCTTTCCGGTCATATCCGCTTGTCATTAACACTCCGGGCTGGATCCAGGGTACTGGTTTGGACTTACTAGTTTCCCTCATCGGTGAACTACGCCCTTCTGAAGTATTATATATGTCGCAGACAGGGCCTTCTGATGCCGTGGAAGCCCTTGAAGGAGCCTGCAACAACACTCGCTTCTCAACTTTACCCACTCAGCCTAGTCAGAGTAACCTTCGGAGTGCCGCGGATCTACGCTCTATGCAGACAATGGCTTACTTCCATGCACAGCCAGTAACACCACATAACAGTGGAGATCATCTCCGTTGGTTTCAAACACCACTTACAGCTATGGCCCCGTGGCAGGTCCGTTTCAGAGGTGCCAGTTGTAGCATCTTGGGAGTTCTGTGTTATGACTTCCAGACACAGCTAGACCTCGTAGCTGACGCGATAAATGGATCTGTTCTCGCCGCAATCGAAGTCGAAAGTTCGAAGGCGTTTCGTGACATGGAAAACCATCAAATTCTGTCAAATAGTGTAGGCGACGAGGTCGCCCCTGGGTCACCAACGGACTTGGATATGGGCGAACCCAGTCAACTCAAACCGCCGCCGTTATCACTCGTTAAGCAGAGAATCACAACTTTGACAGCAGAAGGCATCCCGTTTATCGATACAACGCACGGGCTCACCCTAGATCCGCGATATTCACGAAGCCTTGGTTTAGTCCTAGTTCGTGGTATCGATGTTAAAAATGGCGATCTTCATCTTCTATGTCCCATAACCACGAGCCAGGTCGAAGATGTGACAGCAAGAGGAAGACAGATCGTTCTTGTCAGTGGTAGATTCGACCCGCCGAGCTGGGCCTATACAGAGGACCTGTATTTCCAGTCGAAAGGCGAGGGGGGCGACGGAAATGAAAGCGTTCATCCGGATAGCCAAACAGAAGGTACGGATGATGCAAAGGACGATAGAGGAGACAATACCGCCACTTCCTGTAGTAGCGCAGGATCAGTACCCTGGATTGAAGTCCTCACAAGGAACCAAAGACGCGGCGCCGGGTCCAAAGTATGGAGGGTACGCCGTGACCTGGGACGCGCTAGCAATCCCGCAAACTGATCCCGATTCAGACAGTTAGGTAGACTACTACGTAGTTGCGGGCGGCGGTTCGGCTACGTCAATCGGCAGAGCGCTCCCGTCCAAGAGGCCCAATTATAACGACAATAAGTTACACAAGACTGGGTATACCAGTCACGAGTCTGTTTCCTGTCTGAGAAAGCCACCCGCTAGTCTACCCGAACCTCACTTCAAACCCCTCCTAACGCCCCCGCCAAACCCACTCGGGTCCTTTGTCATGCTTGATCATCACTACTAATTCACAAATGCTTATTGGTCATATATATTCAAGCTGTGCATGTTGGCGGTGGAGAGTAAGATACTCGACAGAAATCTTACACTTGCCCTGTTCGGATGATGTATACAGCGACAGACCATTGAACTAACTTAGAAACAATGAAAAAAGACGCATTTAGTAAATAAGATGGACTGTGCCCTTTCTGTAGCTCACTCGCCTGTTCAGTTTTAAGCGCCATAAGATCCAGTACTTCACCCACTCGGAAACTTACCAATATGACATCGCAGAATATCTTGTAAAAATGACTCTAACAAGACCATCCGAGGTTGATGTGCTCATTGTGGGTGCTGGCCCAGCTGGGCTAATGCTCTCACTTTGGCTCTCAAGACTTGGGATCGTGACAAGGATCGTGGACAAACGAACCGACAAGGTGTTTTCTGGGCAAGCCGATGGGTTGGTCAACCTTGAAACGACTCGATATACTTGTACTGAGTTATCTCTAGCTTTCAATCGCGCACTCTCGAGATACTCGACAGCTTTGGTATTGGTGAGCGGGTATGGAAGGAAGCAAATCGCATGTTTGGTATGACACCAAATGAGTTATTTGGAGGCACAAGCTCTCCACATTTATTGGGTACCCCATGCACTAACAGACGGTAGAGGTGAGCTTCTGGAATCCGAATCCAGACGGTCGGATTCAACGTAACAATCGCGCACCGGATAATGTGGCGGGGCTATCCCGCTTCACGGAAGCAGTGCTGCATCAAGGACGCGTGGAGGGGTTCTTTCTAGATGCCATCGCTGCGTCGTATCCACACCCCGTCAGCCCTGGTCACAGAATCAAAGTTGAGCGCATGGTTGCTCCTACTTCACTTTCAATTGATGAACAGAAACTTGAACACGAGGATGCTTACCCACTCACCATTACGCTTCGACGCCTCACCGAAGAAGAGGCTACGCCAGCGCAACGACTCAGTAATTTAAGCGATGGGCTATTTAGGAGTAATCTCGCCGATGACGACGTAGCCTCCAAGATTGAAAAATCGAATGGGCAAGAAGACACGAGGGAGGAAGTTGTGAAAGCAAAATACGTAGTAGGCTGCGATGGCGCACATTCTTGGACCAGAAAAGTACTCGGAAAAGACTTCGAAATGCGTGGCGAGATGACGGATTTCATCTGGGGTGTACTGGACATCGTGCCTATCACCGACTTCCGTATGAAACATACTTACCCATTCTTCACTTGCACATGACAACTGCTTATTCCAGGTAGCTGATATCCGAAATCGGTGCATGATTCATAGTGCCTCGTCCGGAAGCCTCATGATCATCCCTCGAGAGGACAAGCTGGTGCGCCTTTACATACAGCTCACAGAGGTATCTGCCGGTGGCGGACGCGTCGATAGATCCAAAATCACGCCCGAAGTCATCTTCAAGGCGGCCCAGAAAATCATTAGTCCATATAGGCTGGACTATCATTATTGCGATTGGTATGTCTAGTATCTAGCCATCTCAGCTGGGCTATATTTGCTGAAGAGTGACGCCTTGTCAGGTGGACAGCATACCAGATCGGTCAGCGAGTCGGAGACAAGTTTAGCAAGTTGAATCGTATATTCCTCGCTGGTGGTAGGTTTACACTCTCTCGAGATCGATACTGCAATGTTGACAATATCTGTAGATGCTGTTCACACTCACTCGCCCAAAGCTGGTCAGGGAATGAATGTCTCAATGCAAGATGCGTATAATCTAGGCTGGAAGATCGGGTTAGTGTGTAAGAAGATCTTGCATCGTAAGATACTCTCTACGTACGAGCTTGAGCGGAAACAAATCGCCAAGGAGCTCATCGCATTTGACCACAAATTCTCCCGACTATTCTCAGGCAGGCCCGCCAGGGACGTCATGGACGAGACCGGCGTGTCGATGGAAGAGTTTAGCAAGGCGTTCAATATGAGCCACATGGTGCGTATCGCTATTGACCATACCTCTCGAGCGATAGGCTTTGCTAAGCATATATTTTAGTTTACAAGTGGCATAGGCGTGAACTACAAGCCCAGCGCCCTCGTTGCGAAGCCGCTGGAACATCGCATTATCAAAAGTCACCTAGAAGTCGAAGCCGACCAAATTGCCGTCCACAACCAAGCGCAGAGCACGCTATACCTAGCGACGAACTGTAAGCCAGGGGTGCGCTTCCCTTCCTTTCAAGTTATTGCGCAATCCGATGCGCGGCCCTGGCAGCTCCATCACAAGATGCCTTCCGATGGCCGGTTCCGCCTGGTGGTTTTCTCAGGCGACATCTCCAAACCGGCGCGTCAAACACTCGTGAATGATCTCGGTGCCTGGCTTTCAACGGATGTGCTCCCCAAATATCCACGCATCACGCTGTCTCCTGGCTCAGACCCCCATGGCGGCACGACGAAGTTCAAGACTGTCCGCCATCCCTCGATTATCGACGTGCTTCTGATACACACGGCCAAGCGGGCTAGTGTCGAGGTCTTGCGCGACCTACATGACGTCTATCACCCGTTTGATGACGAATTGGGCTGGGATTATGATAAAGTCCTCGTAGATGAGGAGAGCTATCATGACGGACACGGTCACGCATACGAGGGTTACGGTGTCGATCCCGAGGAGGGCGCTTTGGTCATTGTTAGACCGGATGGGTATGTTGGACTCGTCGCTAGTGTAGAAGAAGAAGGATGGAAAGAGGTCGGGAAGTGGTTCCAAGGTGTGTTGAGGTCCGTTTAGCAAACTCCAGGATGATACCTTTTTAGACTTAGTAGGTAATTGATAGTTGGATCTCCCCTGTATACAGCTCTACGAGTTATGAAGTATGGGAAATCATAAGGATATTTATGTGAAGATTGTACACGACGCACGTTTGGGGCAATGTATAAATGATACGAGCTTCATTCTTCATCTCTTAATTCTAAAAGGTCAATATGAGACTAGAGATATATGTGTCATTTGCTAGTCTGCGTTGCATCCAAAACCCTAGCTAATCACTGCCGGAAAGAACTTCCGGATATCAAACGTAGGGAAGATATAGGGCACAGTAACTCCAGGTGCCGCCCTTGTCTCAACCTACATACAGCCATCCTGGGATTCTTGAATAATTTCCAGGCATTGGCTATGAAGATGCGGGTATCGAGTATTTGAAGAATCGAACCCCTAGCGCCTAACGATGCGGAGTGAAGTTATTGAGTAAGTATCCTAATGCTGAGGGCCTTGTTGCAATCGCTAGGCCGTACCAACTCGGCCAGAAGTGCCTAACGCTAAATCATTTATAGTGCTCGTTAAGTTTAACGGGCCGGGCTCCGGGCTCGGACAGATTTTAGGACATGTAATCCGGCTCGAGGGCTTGGGAAATTCCGAGTCCGGGCATAGGGTGTCACGGAACCGCACGGACAACCCTCGGAGACCGGGGCTCATACGGCCAGAGGTCCGAGCCATATAAGTTAGCAGTGCAAATCCTACTAAGTGAATAGGGGCTTCTTCGTTGTGTAATAACACAAGTCTTTTCCGAATACACTAGTATTTGAAACTGTGTCATATAATAAGCCGATCTACTAATAACAAGAATCGAAATATTAGATGGAGCATGTACCTCTATTCTGCTATCTTCTGGTTTTAGCTAGGTTCTGATATTTACTGGATACTGGGAGCGTGAGCCGGGGGTGCTACCGAGAGGATATTTGAAGAGTGGCATGTATCTTCACGGTCGACAAAGGGTTTTTGCGAAAATGAACCTTAGGAAATTTAGGACCATTAGGAGGCTATACCACTGGCCAACCAAGAAATTTACTGTAGGCAGTGTTCGAGGACATGGGAAGCCCGATGCCCCAAGAGTGTCCCATCCTTGCACATTTTAACCCACTCGTTACAAGATGCTGGTGGTGCTAAAGGCGTGAAAACGGCGTAAATGGCGTCCACTACGTCAGAGCGTGTCTTGGCCATTCTATTGCCTCATCCGGAAAGACTGTGGCTGTGAATCTGCACTAAACAGGTACTTTCCAGTATGGATTCATACCTAATCATACCTAATAAGTCAGCGTAGGTGCTACTGGGTTAGCGCTTCGGTGTACTGTACTGTAGTCTTCCTTCTCTGCGCTACAATACGGCGTATATGTAGCCCGAACCTGTTGTCTCATTCGAGGTCGAAACCAAAACTGCCGATCGTGGAACTACCCAGGCACATTCTACTAATTTTAGCGAGATTATTGTATGAATAGCTATCAGCCCTACGCTTACCAGCACCTCTTGCATTGACGTAGCGTAGACGCTTGATAGGTAGCTTCACGGTTAGTTGCACCGACGTACTTAGACGTATTCAGGGAGCCGCAGCGGTGGCAACCTAATTAATGCTGGGATATTACGTACAGCTGACTCTTACTCTTGTTTTGGGGACTATGTACGCACAGCGAGGGGTTCTATAAGATGTCCCTCCAACCAGTGCCTCGATCATGGTAAAAATCTGCTCTCATCACTGATCCCATCTCCTCCATCACGATGCATCTTTCATCACTTACCGTGGCGGCCGCTTCATTATGTCTACCAACAGTCTTTGCGAGGTTTCTCGGGCCGCTCAATCCAGCACCTGTTGATCTTACCAGCGATGTCAGTGTTGTGACTGCACAATGGAAAAATATCACATCGACACTTGAAAGCCATCTGACTGGCAAAGCACGCAATGAAGCACTATCTGGCTTAGACAAAATTACCTTCTCGCTGGGACTGTTCTCGGTTCATGACCCCAAAGCCGCGGGTTCCCTGCAATACCATCACACCGGCCCGGATATTCGGAACTCTACCTTGGGCGTGAACAAAGTGGACGGGGATTCTATATATCGTGTTGCAAGCATGACCAAAGTGATGACCGTTTACTCTGGCCTGCTTCTTCTCAAACCTAGCGATTGGCACAGACCGCTGACCGAGATCTTCCCCGAAATCTCCTTACTGCCAAAGAATGACCCAGTTCATCATATTCAATGGGAGACCATCACTCCATTCTCGCTTGCATCTCAGATCTCCGGCATTCCTGCCAATGCGAGACCATTCGATGTTGGTGAACTATCTACTACCTTTTACTTTACAAACCCGGTCGACCCAACAACTCTCGGCTTGCCTCCTCTCACTCTTAACAGCACGGGTATCAACGTTCCCTGTGAGGATGCGAACTGCTCCGCAGTACAGTACCTCAAAGGCATTCAATCTCCGACATTCCCAGTTTTCCAGACGCCAGGTTACGCCAACACCAACTTTATCCTTCTTGGTAGGGTGATTTCGAAACTGACGGGGCTTCCCATCAACGAGGAATGGTTTCAAAAGGCTGTGTTCGGTCCCTTAGATATGACCAGCACCTCGTCTCTTTCTCCTGCGGAGAAACCGTATTCTGGCTACGTGGTAGCTGGTGATCCTGATGCCTTCGCATTTCAAGGCGGAATCACGACTTCATCTGGCGGGATATTCTCAACAACTAACGATATCGCCAAACTTGGTGTCAGCATGCTGAACGCCACCCTACTGTCGGCTGACCAAACGCGCAGGTGGATGAAACCAAACTCATTTACTGCTGAATTGGATTTCGCGCTTGGAATGGGCTGGGAGATCTATCGGTACGCCGACAAGGTTACTGGCCATGCAACCGACTTGTACACGAAGCTGGGCGATGCCGGCAATTATGCTAGCTATATCGTTGTCGTGCCCGACTACGACTTCGGATTTTCAGTTATAGCGACAAGCGGAATCGTGGAGGCTGCGGAGCGTAGCGCTGCGGCGCATCTCCTTGCGGATATGATTAGTGAGACTATCCTCCCTGCGCTGCGAGATCAGGCCGCCGCCGAGACGAAGCATAATTATGAAGGCACCTACACCGGAATGGGACAGAACACCTCAACACTCACTCTCGCTTACAATCAGACGGCCGGTGCCGGCTTTGGGTTGACGCTCACTTCGCTCGTCAACAATGGTCGCAATTTGCTCTCTTTGCTTCAGAGCACCTTGGGGAGTGACCAACTCGTGCTCGCGCCGTCGACAGTAGATCCAAAGACGAAGCAGCGCGGTTTCGTCATCACTCCTGTAGCGCCCCAAGTCGAGTACACTGGCTTGTTCTCGAAGATGTTTGCCACGAATGCGGATTGGTTGAACAACAATGGCATTACGTATGGAGGACAGGCTCTCGGTACCATCTACTTCGACGTCGCCGACGATGGCAGTGCTATTGCGGCATTGCCGGCTGTCTTGCGTGGGAAGAAGTTTAAAAAGTCCACATGAGTAGTAAGGATCGCTAAGCGGTTTTCTAGTACGATAGGAGAATATTCTCCATGAAGCGTGTCATGAGCCACATATAGATAAAGAGACTCCTTGTATAACACTAGATAGCATCCACGAAGCCACGGAGATAGGTTTCGTGATCTTCGTGCAACAGCAAGAGTCTTTGCCTACCATATACAGGATTCCTGACAAAGCGGAACTTGTAATTATACAATTATATCTACTATAATACAATATTTCACTCTTGTATAGATGCATGTTATACCATCGCAATGTAGACAGAATCATATGATTTTCTTTACCCGGAGTAGGTGGCCAAAAACGATCTCGAAATGTTTTACCTCTACAGCATGTTCACCACTACGCCTCCGTGGATAGCTGCAGGAGCTCAGGAACCTAGATAACGAAGGAAATCCAAGGGCCTCAATTAAAATGTCATACTGGAATGATATGCTAGCCCCCGGGCTGGAAGATCAGCGAGGGCAAGAAGAGCTTATTCTGCCGTTGCATTTGGCTCAAAAGACGGCACTGAATATAAAATTTAACAATCCCGTACCTTATCGCAGTTTCACGAGTCTACATGTACGATGCTCTTCGTTGTACAATGTCATGACGCCTTCTTTGGTATTCAGTGTCCCTCTAAGCCTTGTGACTTAACAAGAGGCACTTTTATCCGAGTCTAAACCTCTAAGAAAGCATGTATGCGTTTTAAGACAGCGTGTTAACCCGGCCGACACCCGCCTATATACGCCCCGCACCTTAGTAACATGTAGCGCTGGCATCATGGCAACTATACAAGAGCCGGACCAGCAGCAACTGATGCCAGCCTGGAAACCAATGAGAGAGCACTGTAATATTTTAGTGCTTATACAGTATTGTAGGTACTGTACCTAAGTGCAAGGCATCTTTCTAACACGCTGTTGAGTATTGTAATGAGCACGGTTTCTAGGCTTCCATTACTACTATATGTTTCTTGCTGCCTATCGAAGCCACAGCTTATAATGGCATCTTAATCTCTTGTAAGCTGCTTCAAGGATGGGTAGCCAGTCGAGTGCGGCGTTCTTCTGAGTATAACCTGCAATCTTATACCGCACTCATTTAACACCGCCTCGTTGCGCGTCTAGTTCTTGATTCTATAGGCGTCCGTCGTTCAGACGCCTTGCGCTGTCGAGCTCTGGTTCTCATTGATCTCCCTCACTCCCTCTTACCAAGGTAGTTCATATGCAGGCCAATTCACCTCTATTTTCATTGCCGCGCGAAGTTCGCGACCGCATATATGACTTCTACCTCACCCATGACCACAGCGACTTTGGGGACACACTACGTCCCCACCAGCTGTACCTCGATGGCGCCGTATATTCGCGGCCGCTTCCCGCGCTGATGCGCACATGCAAGCGTATTTACGAGGAAATGTCCCCGGCCGTTCACGGACAAGCAGTCATGCGGGTTGAGATGCGTGGGCGCGTCGACCGCCACATCGGATTTGCAGTCCACGGAACCCTTCGCTTCGACCGCCTGCGCAAGCTCTGGCTTCTGGTGCCGCTGGAGCATCCAAACTGGAACGGGTGGCTATACTTTTTTGGCGACGTGGTTCGCCGTACCCCCAACCTCAAGGTCCTGATCATCGACTGGGGCCCCAGGCCAGTGCAGGAGAGTGGCTGGAGTGGGCGGGTCAATGTGAAGAAGGAAGACGAGTTCTTCGAGATGATCGAGGGTTTAAAGGAGCTGCACACCCTCATCGTCTATGGTGACATCTCCGCTAGATGGATCGAGAAGCTGAAGGGATCCAAGCTGCGCATAGCACACTACCGTTCACGCTGGTGGCGTGAGCCTGGAATGGATCCTTGACAACATAGCGAAACTTAGCCTCACAAGAAGATGCACTTTCCTGACTCTCATCTGAATTCCCTGTGACCAAGGCTTTCATTTGGGGCATAACTGCTCCCGCCCCAAAGATCAGCTTAGAGTCATCCGAACCAGGAGGTCGAGATTTTTAATACCCTCAAAGACAATGTACCCGTTCGTCTTTATTATTCCTACTGGTTTCATGCCCAGTACGTACAGGTCATATGGTAGCGCCCGTCGTGAATTAACACCGACTGCACCGCATATCCATGAATGTATGCTCGAAAGTCAACGGCTCTTCTTCATTCAACTGATGTTGACGGCGGGTGCCCTGTGGACGCGACGCTCGATCCATATAAATTTTAGATATAAACATTACTCTTCCGCTCTTGGGATTCCAGACAACCTGCCAGGCCGGGCACGTCATGTTGCCATTCGCTTGTACCAGGTTCCCAGCTGCTGTGGTCATTCCGCAGCGTACATTGTTATCCATTTTCTAGGCTGTGTCCCAGAGCTCATACAGTATGCTAGTAAACAGCATCGAGCCTGTTTCTGTCATTGGCTGTCCATCTCGCATTGCCAGAAGCATCACATCGCCGTCCGAGCGATGGAAATTACTCCGAGTGCCCTATGGCGTCCAAATAGCTTTGTTTGGAAGGGTACTTTGAAGCGTGAGACTGCGATATATGCAGAGTAGCACAAGTGGGCCACCTGCCTACCTTGATCCGTTTCAGTCTGTCACCAAAACAGCACTGGAATACACTTTTGGAGTACCCATCGTGTCATTAGTCCCTGTGCCGTTCTTCAAGTAGCAAAAGCCCGCGTGGTCCTTAACAATGGTAACAGCGACGCAAGGACCCCCTCCTACACCCCTGTTATTTTTGAGGTTCGTCGCATACGCTTTGTTATATTCTGCACACACCGTGATACAGTTTTCCAGAGTTGGCGTGTAGGTCCGTAGGATATCATGCGTCGATGCCGTGTTTACCCAGTTCGTCCAACATTGCTCCCGGAATTCTTGCGGATCCTGATTTGCCTCCAGTGGTATTGGCTTCCCGTCCGCTGAATACGGCGTATATTTCAGGCCATTTATATCTGGGCAACCCCCATCCGTTGGGACTAGGGGATCCGTCGTCGAAGACGTCGTCGGTGATGGTGCGGCGGACGAGGTTGTGCTCCCACCGCCACTGGTATTGGGGATATCGTCACCTCTAATGAATTAAGCGTCAGCTTTTCTAAGACAAGGAGTTTTACAGAATTGATCTTAAAGGCTACTAACCTTGAAGCATCAGATCCAGACGTAGTTTTTCGCTGTGCGCTAAGCCCGCCACCAACACCACCGCCAATTCCTGCTGCTAGGACAATGAAAAGTGTCACAATCAGAGCCCAGAACACCGGTACGGAAAGCCCCAATATAGTTGGTTTCGCATTTTTGACGGGTTGGTCTTGAGCTTGGGATAGGGTTTGTTGTCCTCCCCCCGACTCTATATCTGCGATTTGCTCTTTCGGCAAAGGTTCGTGTGTTATCGGGTAAAGTGGTGTGGGCACTGGCAAAGGATGTAATCCCGTTTCCGGGGGCACAACTTCCAGATCTGCCTGCTCCTCTAAGAATCTTGCATTCCTCGAAGCCATATCGATTTGCGCGGGAATTGTCTTGCGACAAATCCCAGAGCGCTGATATGATTGTCGCTGACCAAAAACCTCAATTCGATGAAGTCGGGACAAACACCTACCTACTCTACACATGTAGGCGTCCGTTGTATCAGACGACAAAAAGAGGGCTGGGTTCCATGAGTTTATCATTCAAACCCCCTGTCTCACAAATGATACTCAGCTCACCGTGCCCCATTACAAGGACATGGCACGACCAATGGTTCAGCTGCCATAAATGGCAGCCGAGTCCAGCAGCTTATTTCTACCATACCTACAAGCTCAATCGAAACGCGACAAGGTCTAGATCGATTCCTTCGACGGATCCCCCATACTGTGCCAAAACTAGGCCTGTCTGACAAACAGTTGAGCAATTGCTAGTACAATCTTCAATTGTTAATCCCGAAGCGACCTCTAACGATTATAGACTGTTGTTTCCCAGTTTAAAGCGCCGAGCGACGCCCAGGTCAGACAACTCCCCCCAACTGTACTATTCGCCACGCGAGCCTTTCCACGCAGCGGCCCGTTTGTGGCCCTCCCATCCCCCACCGGCACGCAGTCGCAAACATGGGGTCCAAGCACAGACAAGGCCTTCTAGCCAATCAGCCGGTTTTGCGACCATGCAGGGGTTCGGGGTCAGTTCCTTCATTAGCACGATGTCGTTTTACACTAGTTCAGGCATCCTCCATTACCTGCATTTACGTATACGACATTGGTTTGCGAGAGTAAATTTCAGAAATCTGATCAAATCCCAAGCTGCCTCAGCATTATGGGGCCAGCCTCCAGAATGTTGCGACGGGTTAAGGGGTTTAGACCAACAGTGACACCGGCACATAGCCCCTGTGAAGCAAGATTTTTATTCCCCCAGCTTGCCAACTAGCCAACCGCAAGCGACTCGGGGTGGCGGAATGCTCAGTATTGAAGGGACCGCCCTTGAACACCGGGATTGTTAAACTCGCGCCCCCAGGCCACCACCCGCATGCCGAGCAGCTGAACCAATTCGTATGAGCCCGGCCCCAAAGCGTTCCGAATTCCAGGATGCCTAGTGTAGCAACCGGTAGCCCCGCTGTGAACTTCGTTGCCATGCTCTGCCTGCTGGGCCCTTTGTCGCTGCGCCGTCGAACACAACGTTACCCGCCCGAGCTAGTCTAGTACCAAAACCTACGCGTACAGCGTCAATAGGCGACTCAAATAGTTCGCGTTGCTTCGACTACGAAACGTCCCTAAAGGTCGTTTAATCCGTTCTTAACTTATCGTGACGTGAGTATGCCCTTTTTTCAGCTATTCCTCGAAGCACGACGATACACAAGCTGGGCGTCTGGTTACCGATAGTACGTCATCCTAGGCAGAAGATTTTCCCTTAGTTAGTCTTAAACCGAAGAGCAGATAAGGAAGCCTGTTAAATGCTCATTGCGGAAATGTAGTCAGCCTCCAATACGATATTAGTATATATTCCTTTCTAATTGTCCCCTTAAAATCAGTGGGATGATGTTGACTCTGGTTACATAAGCTATTCAAACGGAAATTCACTTTGCTCCAAGGAGTAGCAAACCAGACGAGAAAGTCGTTCATGTATCATCGCGGACGCCACGGGCTGATACATCGATGAAATGATTAATATAGTTGAAGCTTTCACATAAGTCACAGTTGCTACTGAGTAGTGACATTGCTTCTTTACGATATCTAAGAATTATAACTGGCATATGACTTGGCAGTACTAAGGCTATCAAGACGGCAATCATTGACACCGGCCGACCGTTTTATTCTCTGCCGCGTCCAGCCTACCCATCGTTTGTTTATGTAACCTACGGCACATGTCATCTAACCGAATTCTCCTTCGCTACTGCCTACGAAACTCAACCTCAAACCTTACACAGAACGAGAAATTTTTAACTCTGGGATTCGAACGTCCGGAAAACCGGAAACTCACTTTCGGAAGCCCTGGCCGAGATGGGTTCATGAATCGCCCTTGGATCAGACAAAATTTGGGTCCAAGCAAATCGTACAGGCAGGGTCCTTCTCCGCTAAGCTTGAGCAAGCAGTGAGTTTATGTTCCTCTGCAGTTGGTCCCCTCATTCGACACCATTGTATTGAACCTGTCATTCTAAACATGGTATTAAGTACACGGTTCGTTCGCCTCAAAACAGTTGTCGAGAATGTCGTTACAAGCATCCAGAAGGAATATAGGTATAGGCAGTTAGTTACCTCACTGCTAAATTTAGCAACGCCCTGTTTCTCGGCATTTCCCGGGCAACTAGTTCAAGGTTAGATCTCCCATTTTACATAGTAAGTACACTACTGTCGTTTCGAAACGAAATGTCGCGCTAACTATATATAGTTAGATAAAGCTCTTGTTTTCTTAGGCATTTTAGTCAATTTCGAAGCGAAGTGTCGGCGACATTTCGTTTCAAAAAATCAGAACGAAATGTTGCCAACACTTCGTTCCGAAAAGACAGGTAGGGCGCGACATTCCCATTCGAAACGAGAGTACTGTTACTTAGAGTAGTACTCATAGAGCAGGGGATGAGTGAGCAATCTTACGGCTTATCCTTCCACCAGTCAGTAAATGACTCACTGTATTTACCGACTCACTAGACAATTCTTATAAAAGCTCACCTACAGTACTTAATTCCCGATCCGGTACCCCAATTAACCACCCAACCTACCTTTTAGGTGTTTAGTGCTTGTCCAAGTACTTACCTTGAGGCTCATTAACCAGGACATTTCGCATTGCCGATTACGACCATTAGCTGTTGCATACCCTGACACTCTGTACCTGCATACAAGTCGCTATGGCGTCTTTCGCAACGGCACTCGGCCTACGAGCCGCCGGAACTGGGCTATCAGTTGCTAATTGGGCGCCAGGGCTCTTGAGCTGGCAATTCTTCTTCGCGTACGGCCTTTTATCGTCGCGCACCCTGAAGCAATGGTACGGCATTGACCACAACGCGTCGCCGAGGGAGGACCTGGCCAAATACGGTGATGCGGCTGTGCGGTCGGGCAAGATTACACAGAAACAGTTGGACATGCTCAAGCGCAACGAGTCGGCCCACGCCAATTCAGTCGAAAACTATACCTTGTTTGTGGCGGCCATGAGCTTCGCCACGTTCGCGGGCGTCGAGCCTCATTTAATCAACCGCGCGGGGTTGCTTTACACTATTGCGCGTTTCACGTATGGTGCTGTCTACATCTTCATCGATCACGATGTCTGGAGCCAGATTCGGGGCATCACGTGGTGGACTGGTAACCTCAGTTGTCTCTGGCTCCTTTATAGGGCTGGGGCAAAGCTGAATTCGGCATGAAATGCAGACCGCGAGCATGCGATGTGCCAGGAGGGGTGCTCTAGATGCCATTCGACGAGAGACGGATATAAACGGCATCCTCCAAAATGAAATGTTTATACACAGCGCCATTGTGGATGCTTTACATACTCTTCAATATACCGCCACCTTGTCTCAGGATCCCAAGTTATTAATTCTCTAACTAGAATTTCTCAAATTCCTACGGCCGTAGAAAAGTACGGAATTTAACACAGCGTAAAGTCACGCGCACCAAATGTAACATGAGGTGTACCAAAGCCAAGAGGTCATGATGAATTGCCTCTTAAATTGGCCGCTGGATAGCATCGGGTGGGACTATATGAACCGGCTATATTCCATTCCATATCAGCGTCCGTACACAACATCAACCCCATCATGCCGGTTACTAGTGGATTTCTGGTTTCCATTTCGCACCTGAACTTCCGAGTTTTGATATATTATAACCAAATTCTTGCCTCTATTTGCCCAGACGTCTCCTTCCTTCTTTTCAGTAAGCTCACACTCTAGCCTCGTAAATCTCAACTCGCCTTTTAGGCTAATATCTAACTCAAGGTCGCCATCATGAAGGGCATGTCTACAGCCATTGCCGTTTGTTTGACGCTTATCCATCGAGCCGCTGCCACCCTCGACATCATCAGTCTGTATACTTCGGGCGGCGCAACTATCGTGGAAGCTTCAGCCACAGTCATCCTTCCAAGCGTCCCTAATCCCATCACGGGTGATCTTGCCTTGTGGAGCGCTATACAGCTGGACAGAGACTTTATTCAAGGGGTCTCTGAGAATGCACCCGTTGGCTTAGGTTATTGCACCAACCTAGGGAGCAACTGGTGCAACTTCGCATATGCTCTTATTCCAAATGCCCAGGTTGGCAAACCAGTAATCGCCGCTCCCGGAACCAAAGTTCGGACACACTGTTAGCTTTTATACTTGTCACTCTAGAAGTTAAAACCTGACATTACTCGTAGATAAGCTCAATCCATCAACAAGCCTGTGGGACCAGAGCGTCTACGTCAATGGCCAACTGGTATCGAACGTCTCTACGAGTATGTCGCATATATATGGAGCCGTCGGCTTCCAATTTCAGGAGCTAACAATGCCTTTCTAGGCCAAGGACAGAAGGGGAATATCTTTTATATCTCCGTAGAGTGTGCGGCCCGTCCTTGTGCTGCCGCTCCAGCGCATAGTACGGCCTTCTTCTTACAATTACCCGGTTTGTAACAAAAGTGATAACTGACTTGGCAATGTTCAGGCTGGGAGAATGTCTCGATAATCCTGAACACTCCAAATCCTAACTGGAAACGTACTGGAAGCTGGAACTTCGGAGCGACCGGTGGAGAAATGGCAACACCGGATGGTGGAAAGACCTGGACGTTTACGACGCTCAATATCCCCACTAGCAGCGCTTAACATTGGGCAATGCGGCCTTCTTCTCGTTACAGTCAAGTTCAAACGCAGCGGGTGACGTTGTTGAACGAGAGAGCTAATTTACGTCGCAAGAGGCCTTAAACGTCGTGGGCCCTAAACGTCGTAGGCCCTATGTTATACCACGCCGTTCTTAATCTTAAGAATTGCATAACTGCTCTCCGCTTTTAGTCAAGTGCTGCTTAGGTTAGCTCAAGCTTAAATTAGTTGTAGGTGGGATGACTTCAGGCTACAGCTTTATCCTCCAGAATGCTCGCCCTCTTATCGCATTAAAACATATATAATAAATAGATAAAAATAGTGTCCTCGGTGTGGCTCGAACTCATAACCTTTGAATGTCCCAATCTCTAATTGGATCATATAAACATGAGACTAACGCTCTGGCCAACTGAGCCATGAAGACTTCCTGTTAAAGGACCAACAGGTGAATGGGCTTGGCCGGGAATTGAACCGGGACCTCTCGCACATTTGCTTTCGGGTGAACCCTAAGCGAGAATCATACCTCTAGATCGTCTCAGATAGATCGGGAGGTTGTGCGTATAGCATCAGCATACAACAGCTTCAATAATTAAATCGTCTTGGCATTTCTTAGAGTCCTCTAGGATTTCAGATATCTTCAAAGTAGTTTAACGAACAGCCTTGCCCACTCAGATAGCTTTCGCTCCACACGTTGAAACCAGCATCTATAGATAGTTGACCAAGAGGCATGCAGCTCTGCAACAGTGGTCTTATCAATATCATCGATTTTAGAGTTATGACACCTAGCTTTGGCATGATTGGTACATGCGTAGGCAGCGTATAGAACATTTCCTCAGAGGTCAACTAGCGGCAAGCCTATACAGCCGCTAGGTCGGCGCATGCTGCGTAGCGGAATGCATGTTACAATCAGGGAGACCGATTAAACAGCCGAGCTACGCGTGCATGGCGACCTCGAGATTGGTGCCGATATCTCTGTTGAGGGCCACTAGCGCAAGCCGGCCGCCATACCTAAGGCATTCACAGCTGATGAATGCTCCCCTCTAATATTTAGACCGTGGCCGAAGCTACCACGGTCATAACCAACATGAACATAGGCAAACTTGTATATATTACGTATAGGAATAGGTTCTAATAAACCGTGAGTACAAGCAGTGATGATACTGTAGGAACTAGGCCTCCTACCGGATAGTGTGAAGTATTCAACGCATGTGCAGCAGCTCTTCTACTGATATGTCTGGCTATTGTATACTCACATGTCCATATCTAACTGTTTATCTGTACCCCTAACTAAAGTTCTTTGCAGAGGTGATTTTGCTTAATATGGATAAGGGCTTGTACGATTTCACATGTGTAAATTTAATCGAAGCACTTGAGAGTCAGTTCATAATAAGCTGTTGGCCGGCTATAATACACACCCAACGAATGTGGCGATACCCCCTGTAAATCCTAAGTTTTTCGTATTGATTTATGTTCATCGTGTAGTCTGCCTGCCTATACAACGCAGACCCCTTTATGTGCTGCGACTCTAGCTTAGACCGCGTAGGGGGCACCACTACTGAATACCTAGGTAGGCTGTTAGTTACGCTCACCAGCCACTTACTGCTAAGACCTGGGTACTTACAGCGGTAGTTACCAATATCGGCATTGCATGTTCCCCTTTAGGGAAATATAGAAAAGAATTTACCCATCAGAGGCCGGACGCCTATGTTGGCTTGAGCCATCTGCTTTCTAGTTCCTCAACATACTATAATTGACGCACAGCGCCTTATCCAGCTGCAGGAAGAATTAAATTATTGTATTTTGCCAAGGGCTCTCTACTTCCCCCTACTACTCACCGCTATCTCATCGTCAGACATAAAATTAACTGACGAATGCCTAGGAACGTTTCTTGTGGTGAGGATGGAGGTTGATCAAATGTGTTATCGCCGAGGCGGCTGTTAAATTCAAGGGCCACTGACAACTCTAACCGTGCGATTGGAGATGAGCGACTTACAAGCTTACCTAAATCATACTCTCAAGGTATGTGGAATCCTGCCTGGCCTAACTGAACCAAAACCACGCCGAGCTACATATCTTTCCATTACTTTTGATTAACCTTACCATGCTTGCCTCGAAGAGGCTACATGATGGTCACATTTTCAGGCTACGTGCTAAGATCAGCAAGCTCCCGGGTTCCTATGTATATAGCTACAGCATGATGTAGGTACATCGGGTAAGTCTGTGTACTTCTGTGTTTTCTTACCGCTGCATGTTGGCATTGGCTTCTACGTGCGGGAGTCTAGGCCACCAATGAAGATCGGCATTTCCCTAGCCGCACCGATCGTGGTCATCAGATAACGGTTTGCAAGTCATCCGACAGTTCGCCTATCCCGATTTTGTGCAAATGGTCTACGAAGCTTGGTTAACCCCCCGGTCGGGCTGTGCCCAGGCCGTATTGTCTTTACATGCTACGCAAGCAGGATACTGCGAAGGAGTGGGACCAATGTCCCTTTAATTATGGCCATATAATTACGAGTTCTATATATCGTCTACTGGGATATGTATTTTGTTGACGAACTGCATTGGCATGGGTTCTTGCAACGAGGCCTACGTACCCTACCTGAGGTTACATAGTAGGTAGGCACTGTACCGACATTGTTTGGCATATGCTTGGCTTGCACATGCATCAGTCCCCTGTCTCTTAGTGTACCTGGGGCCACCGCTAATTGAGAGGAGGCTGGACCTGGCAGCGTCCACTCTGCCTAATCTAGCGCAAAGCTAAAACATGTGATCCACTGACATGGATCGCCAGAATGACGCGCAAATCCCAACATGCTGGAGAGTTCGCGGCCCGTTATGGAGACCGGGTCCTCACATATTGTAAGTACGCTTTGCAATTTACCAGAAGTTTCGTTCAAATTTAAGCTTAACATTGACTTCATATTACACTACACTATACGAGATGTAAGAGTTCATCACATCCTAGTGCGTCTAGGGCCAGGTAGAAACCTGCTTAGCCGACCTATATAGAAAATCGCTATCGCTATCCCTATGGTGAGTATAACCCTTACAACACCAATTGGCATCGTAACTGCGTCTCACCAATAAAACTGAATGCAATAAAGCGTAAGTATAATTATTAGACTGGTGGCTCGCTCATGTAATTCCGAGCAAGTCGGTGCCCTCGAATCATTGCTATGAGTTTTCGAGCTATAAGCGCGTATACGCACCACAATTCCTTGTTCTCATTACTTGTCACATTCCGGGTTGTCAAGGTGCTGGTGTTGAATTTACCTCAGCCCCGGCTGGGTCTGGGGTTCCGCTCCCTCTTTTCTGGCTACCCTTGTAGTGGCGAATATAATGCCGAATACCGATCGGTAAATCTAATCCCACAATTATAGTAATTACAGTCAAAAGCTCGTGGTAGTACCCGGTCCGAACAGGGACGGAGCGGCGCCAGCGCGAACTTCTAGCCTGGGGACCTGCCCTAATCACCCCCCATATTTACTCAGCCTGGTTACAGTACTTGGCAGATCTATCAAGATAGAAATATACCAAAACTTATAGTATTCCGGCTTGTTCACTGATACTCTGTTGTACTAGAGAGTACTTGCAGTACACGCCCAGCTTTTCTAAACAATACTTACTACGTTGCTGCAACTATAGCCAACTACTATATACACAAGTATATACTATATGCTTTTACTTTCTGCAGCTTAACTAGGTGTGTTTGTTAGGTATGCGTGTATGTATTGGACTAATTCTACATACCGTTGGTAGTGCTAGGGGAAGACGTTCGTTAGATATGGGGCAACCACTAGTCTATACTGTAAGTGGGCAGGGTGGCAGCTACGCAGTACAGCAGCTATGAAACTCTAGGTGGGCTCCTGATTTCAGCTCAGTAAACGGCAGGCATAGATAGAAGCAATTCATTATCAGCGATGCCCACCCTGCCGTCTTTGTCTTCGGCCTCTTGACCACTTCGAGACTAGTTTACCTGAGATCGCAGCAAATGAGTCGATAGTGTGGTCTCAGCCACACTACACTGTCAGCGAGTTTTAACTAAAGCTAAACAATGACTTCAAGCTCATCCCAGAATCATCTCTTCATGAAAAGACCATGACGGGGTGCGGCTGACTCACAGCGTTGATGCGACCTGCCCCAATGTCGGCGATTTCGGGATGGCTGGCGGCCGGGTCCCTGGATGGATCGATTGGTGTCTTTTTGAGCAGTAACGGAGGCGCTGTATTTCTTGGCGTCTCCAAGGATTCACACAAGAGGCGGGGTCTGGAATCAAACCCACATGTACAACATACGTAGATACTGTAGATTATTTTCTTGAATGGGGGGCAACCATCATTAGGAACAAGGCGGACCAAACATCTGTACCTGGCTGCCCGTGCCCTGGTTCCCTTTTTGGTTGGGGCAGTATGTTGGGGGATAGAGTTGCATACGTGATCTATTTAAGGTTAGTCAGCTGAGGGTGTAGTTTCGTGGTTTGGTTGGATAGAGACTTGATCTGCAATGCTATGCAGATCACGAACTCACAGCTCTAGGCGCGTGGAGTGCCGATATGAAAGCCTGTGGACAGACTGTGAACATAAAAACTTGATGTACAGCAGCTTTAACCGCATGCCCCTAATACCCTATTAAACAATTGATACTTAGTCTCCTTCAGCTTTGATGGCTTCGGTTGACTGGCTGTAGACTACCTTACAGTAGTAGTTTAGTAAACTTGGTACTTTATCCACCGAATGAAATGGCACAGAATGATACGACAGGGGATAAAACCGGCATGGAATGGAATGGCGCGGGCATCTCGGCCGGCTGACTGGAGACTCCGCATCCGAGTGTGGAGATTTGGTTGTTGTCCGATCATCCATTCTGTGAGTGTACAGTACCTAGCTTGATTCTACGAGCTTGACATTTGCTTGCGTAGACCAGTCTAGGGGTGTACGTAGTTTGACGAGCGAGATTGGCGAAAGGTACCCTATCTGGAAGTCAGGCTCACTCTGTTGCTTTTGTACTGCAGCAAGTAATTTTAGCCTTGTTTCAAACCGTAACAAACCCCCATATAACGTGCGGCGGCCATACCGAAGAAAAGATAACCACAAAGCTTAGATAGCGAGTGGCAGTAGAGCACCCTGCAATGTAGACGCGGTGTCATGGGATCCCTCTGACTCGGCTGCCCAGAAAATTTTCTCCTGTGACGTGGCAGCCATAATTGCACTTTCAGCTTCTTGGTGAGCTCTACTGTATGTTGTCAGGAAAAAAAAGAAGGAAACATGCTATAATATGTAGAATGATGTAAATCGTGTTCCCCACATTGGCTGCTATTAGCAGCGCATCGTAACATTTTGCAGGAGCCAGTATCGGATTATGTACAGAGTACGTAGCGAAGCGCCATGCATAAACTGATTAACGAATGACGAACAGTACTGGCGCTTAAAGCAACGGGTGACCGAAACCTCCGTATCGTGCTGTGCATTTACCTACCATCCGGCCTCAATCATCTTTTTGGCCATCACTTTGGGAGCCTCTCAACGTTTCCCTCGATGGGATCAGGTCCTTTTTCTGCATTAACATAGTACTACCTTAGTACTTAAATGACGTTAGATACAGATCTTCCACCGACGCGTATTTACCTGTCTAGGTACTGTAGCGTAGTGTTCAGTTCCACGGTGGAGTTTTCGCCCGCATATTGACCTGCAGTAGCGTCTAGTCTGCGGTTTTGTGAAATTAAGCTGGCCACTGCTAATACTACCTAAGTAAGTAAGTACCTAAGGCGTTTTGGGCTGTAAATGGTATTACTGTAGATGTCCGGTAACCGATATGGTAGTTACCTTATGCAGTTAGATAAAATAGCTCGCTAGACCAGTCCAATTCTCGGTGAGCTGTCACATCTGTGATACAGGTTACATTTAAGGAATGAAAGTGGAATGGATATGGAAGCGGAAGTGGAAATCCAAATGAGAATGGAACGGGAACGACCGAGATTATACAGATAGCTCGGACAAGAAAAGGGTTTTTAATCTTAGGTTCCAGGTAGATCAACCGCGGTAGACAACGCAAAGGTACAGTGAAGAGTGATCTCATAGTACCTACCTTAAGTCATCGTCACAGGACCAAGTCCTAAACATAGTAGTATGACAAGATACATTACGTGCTGGGCTCTTGAGCAACTGGGTTCGGCAATTCACGGGAATTCATTATTGACTTACATAAGTATGGCTTCAAAGCTTGTGGGTGTGCTTGTGTCCAGAGCCGGCTACAGGAGTCAGCCGAGCTTTCTTGCTGTTGTACTACACCGGTAGTACTGCTATCTTTCCTGGGTTATGGCATGGGCCTGCTCCATCACCTTACCCTGACCAACGGCCAAGACTCGCTCAACCAAGGGTTTTTTGGTTTTTTTTTTTTTCCTGGCGAGGCGTGAATCGAATTTGGGACTCATGCAAGCTCAGCTGCTCATGGGTACGAAGGTGTGTCTCGAGGAAGCGAGAAAACACAGCATAGAAGATGACTAAATGGCGTCCTTTTCGTCTGAGCAGCACGGCCAGGCAACGCGACCTCTCCAATGAAGGCTTGGGAGGAGTGTAGCACTTGGCTGGGCCCGGGTTAATCCCTGGAGGGCATCCGAGATCCGTGGAGCCACATACCGGCGCTTGGGGGCAAAAGCGGATAACATACTCCTTAGTGTCGAGATTCATATGTTCCTGCGTATAGTACAAGATAGGTTCTGGATCATGGTACTGGAGGGATCATTGCAGGTATTCAAGTGTACAGATGCCGCACAACCGTTGTCAGGTCGAGCCCCCCATCTGGAGGTGCGCACGCTTGTTTCGTCGTGATGTGGCACCCTGTTCGAGTCCACTTAAAAAATTATACCCTGCCTGCAGATTAATACTACTGTACATAGTAGTGTGGTAGGCGGAAGGCACTGCAAGGTACACAAAGTGTAATATCTAGCCTGCGACTGACTATTTCTGGATGCTTACTTGCAAAGTTGGGGTCTTGGACATATGAAGAGAAAGGACTGGAACTTCTTCAGAAGTTCAAAAGTGCTACACAGATTAAAGTATCTATATTGACACCATTATAGCCCGATTCGCTAGCCTGCAGCTTGATGCCCTGTTATTGATTACCCCTTTGCTGACCTATCCCCCCTGAATAGTCCCAAGATTCCGGAGTATACATTAGATACTGGGCTAGCCAGCTTTCAGTGCTTGCGAAGTAGTTTGCCTTCAGCATGTCAGGTCAGGTAATCACATCTACAAGAGTGCCTATCTACATTTTCTTGCATGGCCCCTCGATGGTTGTTGACAGGGCTAACAATTGTGTTACCACAATGGACAATTCTTACGCGTTTATCTACTTGTACACTAGACCAAAGGTTAAACGAACACAGACGAGTTCTTTTCAAATGGGGGAGTGTCCACCTGCACAGTGGGGGTGAAATATGGTCCGATCTACCACCGCTACCGAAATATGCCTGCTGATGGATCGATCACCATGACATCTTCTCATACTACTGTAGACCAGCCCTGCGAATTCGCATACCTAACCGCGGTAGTTGCCAGACAGGGTTTAATAAAAAGTTAGCCCCGCTAGCATTCGCATATTGTGGCTGCCGCAACAGTACTTTGACGAGTGTACGTAGTATACCTAGCCTGCCTTGTGACTCTACAAGTCAATTAGTGAATTCTGAACTAAACCAAGTGTACCCCGTTGTATAAATCGGGGTTTACATGGTTGTCAAATTTGCATATGTACGTGGTTTCGAATCGTCTGATGTCGAGGGTGTGTGACTACAGTAGGCGTTCTTTTATACGCTACCACCAGTCCATGCTTGACGTGTCGGTGGGCTTCGAAGTGAGAGCACCTTTTCGCGGGACTGTTAGTCTGGTTTCAAGGCTACACTGCCATCACGGGGAAGACCCTGGCCTAGCCATTTTCCCTTTGTTAGATAGGTATCGGTGTGTGTGGGGGGAGACACTCGTACAGCAAGCCCTTGCGCACTAAAAATGTAGCTATGTTTGTCTTCCTACTGGACGAGGTAGTTGAGGAAGCTGCTATGCTACCATGATATAGGAATAAATATAGTAGCCGCACGGAGTATTTATTTTCGATTCGCTAGACGAAACTGTGGACGGGTTCCCGGCCGTCCAAAGTAATAAGTAAGATCCGTTTCCGACGCCCCGAGGTAACCAAATACGGTACCTTACTTTTGCATGCTGTGCAGGTCATGCCACCACTTGCCAGACGCCGGACTTAATGCGGATCGAATAAGATTGGGGATCTCGCCTGACCCCCCTGTCAACTGCCCTTCGCTGACAGGCCATCTCTCTCGACGGTGGTCGATGGAATCGGCGTGCAACTGGTGGTGTACATGCGCGGCCGCGTCCAAGCAATTTAACAATCGCGCGGGGGAGCACCTGTCATCTGTTGTAACGAAAAATTGTTGGGAGAAAAAAAAATTCGAGACCACGACAGCACAGCACATATGCTTTCACCCCTCGAATTCAAATGAAATACTAACGTATATAAGCCGACGACGTGCCTGGGAACTTGATCAACCTAATACTCTCGTGTTTTCATCATTATTAGGACCAACCCAGATAGCACCACCTACCTCTTCTCGTCAACACAACCTGCTGGGTTGAGAGCGAGATCTCGTATCAAAGCTATCCCGCCATTATTTTCCGTCGCTGCCCTCATCGGGACCACTATTCTTCATTATCTGTTGACTTATCTTAATAGCTGTCTTTTGTGGAACATCGCACAGCACTGTTGCCAGCATGTCCGAACCAAGGTCAGACACGGCTACTCAAGGAAGCGCTGGGTAATGCTAACCCCTTCCACTCTTTGGACCTTGTTTTCGGTGTAGATGAGATGGCCGGTGGCAACGATGTTGATCAGGGATCTAACATGAAGCTAGGCCCACAAACCATGATCAGCGCCCAGAGCCCAGCAACTTGGGCAGGGAAAGACTCGAGTCATTTACGGGGGACTCGACGTTTTCGATCACGGCTCGGATCGAGGCAGGCGGGCCACCGCGGTTGGTGTCGGATCGGGTGCGTGAGTACGTACCGCTTTTCGAGTCTGTAAGCGTTACCAACTTAAAAAACAAAACAAGTGGTTCGTGTTTTCGATTTCCCGTTTATAGCGCTGTGGGAAGCTGATGCGAAAGCTAGAGAGACCAACGGCTTAGTTAGCAATGCACCATCGTAGCAAGTCGGTGTCGGTGTCGGTGTCGGTGTCGGTGTCGGTATCGATGTCGATGTCGGGTGGGTCGACTGAGGAGGCCCTCGGACAGCATCAGCCCATATAATGGTTCGCTTCAACCATAGGCTGCAGAATATTTCGACGTGTCCGTGAGTTCTGCTTTCCAACCAAGAGACGACATGATTCGCGATTCCATCAATTCGTCATATGTGCGAGTGCCGATATCGGCTGAGAATACCTCGTGCGAAAGTACCCTAAGCCCAATCGGGACCAAGGTCGGACAGGGGTCACTGGGGCGTGAGACGGCCGCGAAACAAGCATCTCAAAAGGATCCTGGGAGAGACGCTGTTGCCCTTCGGCTGTATCGGTTTCTTCTGGAACTCACCTCATCGGCCTTATCTTTATTGTTTTTCCTTTCATGTTCTATATGGTATTTCTGGGTATCTCCGCTTATTTCTGCTTTGTCTACTCAGCCGCCTGAAGTGTTTTTCTGTATGACATGGATAGGCCTGTTCTTGAATTCTGTCTTTGGGTCCTGGTCTAATTTCCGGATGTCGAAAAGGCGATATTGATTAAGGAGTGATCACGTTGGGTTCATGATATTTATGGTGATGACGGGACCGGGAAACACACAAGTTTTATATTTGGGACGAGCATGTTTGGGTATTGCTTTGGCTGCCATGTTAGCAAATTAATGGGGTACGCCTTACTTTTGACGGCTTTGCAGAGTTCGACTTCAGCGTTGTCTCATAAACGAGAGGTCGTGCTCCCATCTTGTTGCTGAATCATTTTACCGGCGGCCATTCTCGAAACTGTGCAAATAATGGTGCTCGTTGGCGGGACACGCTGCCTTACTCACACGAGATAAGCTGGGCATAGGCGTCGGCATTGCTCTACAATCTCCATTGCAGCAATGAGCGAACAGGGCTGATGAGGGCGGACGGTGAAGGCCTTGAAAGGAGTGAAGGACACTGGGACGACCGAAGGACATGTCAAGCTACATGTCAAGTCCATGGCTCCGGGGGATTAAGGGAGACAGAAAACGAGCCTCAGTCCTGAAGGTTAGGCTGACGTGGTTAGGCAAAGACGGGAGGCGCTCGACTATGACATGAAGTCTAATTAAACCCCTCGTGTCGGGAGCATTAACTTTTTTCCAGCCATTCAAAATCAAGAAAAGGGGTTATCACGTGATGACCCTTCCCAGCACCGGATGTCTCCCGATTATGAGACGCGAGCGTGTCAACACAGACAGAACCCCACAGTTACGGATTCTTCTCTGCCTATGGATATTTCGTTCTGACTTGATTTGCTAGATCCGGTGAAAAATAAGCGGACCAATGCACGATTTGTCTGATTCCGGAATCTTCGGCGATAGTAAATAATTCCAGTATGGAAGGACTACGTGTCCAGCTAATGTCGGTGCTTTACTACCATACCGTCGGAATCTAGACTCACATACCTGAAGTATCCTGAGCCATAGCAATGGTCCCGCTCTATTACTGTAGCTTCACGAACTGCAGGTCTCACTGCAGCTACTAACAGACACTACCCAACTCCCATATAAACTGCATGAACATTTCCTATTTCGCCAACACACCGGCGTCCTCCCCACTCAGGGGCCCAGTAACATACGGTAGTGTAAGGATTCCCCAACTTCCTACCCCAAAATCATAGCCCACGAAAGCATCTACACTGTCGTGCGGGGAAATCGGAAGAACCCCAACCCCTTCGCAGCTCACTTTACCGAACGTGCACCAACAACTCTTGGTCGCCTATACAAGGTTAATAGACCCATCGTTTATCATTAGCCTAAATCCACGTTGTCTACCCGGAGCCTAGGTCTCAGAAAGTTCTCGACTGAACTTCCAAGATGCATGCTGACAGGGGCGGGACGAGGAGGACCAACATGTATAAACAGCTAGATCTCCCGCCTCATTGGCCCCCAAGGTCAAAGACCTTGTATCCCTTCGGTTGTCTCTGAGAAACGAACATGCGTGGAATTTGGGGTTTGGCCTCACTCGGCTTCGGCCTAGCGGCCGCAGAGGATGGTTTGAACGCATGGTTGCGCTATGCCCGGCTGCCAGAGGACATTATTCGCCAAATTGGAATTCCATCTAATATAATTTCTCTCAACAGTACAGAAACAAGTCCGGTTTATGTTGCCAGCCAGGAAATTCAGAAAGGTATCAAGGGAATACTGGGCAAAGACCTCACCATCAGCCATGAGAACAACAAGGGCTTATCGATCGTCGTCGGCACTGTCGATGCCTTCACGGCAGCCGGTGGGAAGACCGACACCCCAGAGCTTGACGAAGATGGTTTCTGGCTTGACACCAAGGCCGAGACCATTCAGATTCTAGGACATAATGAGCGGGGGGCACTGTACGGTGCCTTTGAGTACTTATCCATGCTTGCGCAAGGGAACTTCACCAAGGTCGCCTACTCCACGAATCCAAGCGCCCCGATCCGCTGGGTCAACCAGTGGGATAACATGGACGGCACGATTGAGCGCGGGTACGCAGGCTTGTCAATATTCTTCAAAGACAATACCACGATCACGAACACGACCCGAGTCGCAGAGTACGCGCGCCTGCTTGCCTCGATCCGCGTCAACGGCATCATCGTGAATAACGTGAACACGAACCCAATCATCCTGAGCGATAAGAATATGGCTGGGTTGGGCAAGATCGCGGATGCCATGCGGCCGTGGGGCGTGCGGGTGGGAATCTCGGCCAATTTCGCCTCGCCGCAGACTTTCGGCGGACTGCCCACCTTTGACCCTCTCGACGAGACCGTAATCACGTGGTGGCATGACCAGACGGACAAGCTGTACAAGCACATCCCGGATATGGCGGGTTATCTAATAAAGGCGAACAGCGAGGGCCAGCCCGGCCCTATCACGTACAATCGCACACTAGCAGACGGCGCGAACCTCTTTGCGAAGGCCGTGAAGCCGTACGATGGCGTCGTCATGTTCCGCGCCTTCGTATACGACTACCAGAACCTTAATGAGGCTAACTGGAAAGACGACCGTGCAAACGCCGCCGTGGACTTTTTCCGCGACCTCGACGATGAGTTCGACGACAATGTCGTTGTGCAGGTGAAATACGGCCCCATCGATTTCCAGGTCCGCGAAGCAGCGTCGCCACTTTTCGCACACCGTAGGCAATTACCGGAATCATTTTCTTCTTATTTTGGCAGCTTTTAAAGTACAAGCTTTCCTTGATTGGGCCAAGACAGTGTCTGGAAGCTTCTGAAACCCTCACAAATCACGCTCGAAATAGCGATAACTGACTCCGAGTGTTCTAGTGCAGCGCACGGCCTCGGCGATTGAGCTGCAAGTGACGCAGGAGTATCTGGGCCAGCAGTGCCATCTTGTTTATCTCGCGCCTATGTGGAAGACGATTCTAGACTTCGACCTGCGTGTCGACGGGGAGAAGTCAGTTATCGGCGAGGATATCCTGTCGGGGAAGCGCTTCAACACGAAGCTCTCGGGCTACGCTGCCGTCGTTAACGTAGGCCAAAACGCTACGTGGTTGGGCACGCATCTAGCAATGTCGAATCTATACGCGTATGGGCGGCTAGCATGGGACCCGAACATAGATGAGGTGGCGATCCTGCAAGACTGGACTCGTCTTACATACGGGCTCAATAGGAAGGTGATCGACACCATTACCGAAATGTCCATGCAGTCATGGCCAGCGTATGAAAATTACACTGGCAACTTAGGCGTTCAGACGCTGACGGACATCACGTACAATCACTATGGGCCAAACCCGCAAAGCAGTACGTACATCTCATGTCTTTGTTTTTCTTCTGTTTCAGTAATGCGATTTTGCTTCTACATGCTCCTCCATCCCCCCAAGCTTGAGTCAAATCTTCGCTATAAGCAGTAGTCTATAAAAGCTGAGTTATTATAGTGGACAACAATCCATGGGGCCAATGGACGAGAGCAGACGGCGATAGTATCGGCATGGATAGGACAGTGCGGAACGGGACGGGATTCTCAGGCCAATATCCAAGCGAGGTGGCAGCGGCATTCGAAAGCATAGACACGACGCCCGACGACCTACTCCTCTGGTTCCACCACGTGCCCTACACACACGCCCTCAAGAGCGGGAAGACCGTGATTCAGCACTTCTACGACGCGCACTACGATGGGGCGGAGACGGCAGTCTCGTTCCCGAAGAAGTGGGCGAGTCTGAAGGGGCTCATCGACCAGCAGCGCTTCGAGGAGATGTTATTCCGACTGGAGTACCAAGCCGGCCACGCCATCGTCTGGAGAGACTCGATCGTGCAGTTCTACAACAACATCTCCGGCATCCCCGACGCCGCCGGCCGCGTGGGCAACCACCCCTGGCGCGTCGAGGCCGAGGACATGACCTTGCACAACTACCGCGTGACGGGGGTGAACCCCTTCCAGGCCGCCTCGGGGCTCCGCATTGTACAGACGACCGACAACTCGACGGCCGCGCACGTGCAAACGAAGTTGGACTACCCGTCCGGCACGTACGACCTCGTCGTCGCATACTACGACCTGTACGAGGGCGAGGCCGAGTACGAACTGTTCCTCAACGACAAGAGTCTGGGGTCCTGGGTCGGCGACCTGGAGCATAAGCTTGGCTATACCCTTACGCGCGGCATCGACGGACACTCGGCGACGCGCATCACATTCAAGAACGTCCGCATCGCGAAAGGTGATGTCGTACGCATTGAGACACTACCTAACGGCCGCGAGACCGCACCGTTGGATTACATTGCTGTGCTACCAGCTGGGGTTGTCGATTGATGCATATAGGCTAGTTCTAACGCCCATAAATTACAATGTAAAACTGGCTTCTGGCTATCAATGTTAGTTGTGTTGATATTATCTAGTCTACCCTTCGCACCCGCCCTGAGCGACACGCGTTTCCACCTCATGCGATGGTAGTAATGATAGGTTCTTTATTAGTTGATTCTCGTCCGAGCCCAGCCCAAGACACCACGGAAGGCAGGTTCACGTATAGAGTGATTCTTACGCATGCTGCCTAGTAGCTAATATGATCCAAACCCTAGATGGCCGTATGTGCTAGTCTAACTGCTTGACACCAACCAATGCACCTGTAGATCGTCCCAGGGCCAGTGACTATGCAAACCAAGTAATGCAGTGTATCTATCCACTTCCATCTAATCAAGTATGTCTACTCTAATGCAATAGTAGTATATGCAGACACCGTTAACCAATCATTATGCACCACTCCTGCTTCTATCTTCGCCACAAAATGCCGATGAGTGTGTAAGGGATTCCAGTAAAACGCATCTTCGACCTTCCGCACTAAAATTGGCCGTTTCCAAGTAGGGAAAAAGACTCAGCAAGGGGTATCGTGTTCATGTGTACAGCGATGTACGTCCCCCAAAACCTAGCCGTCATGCTCGTCCCAGGCAGAGCAAACTCCTGGGTTTCGCCATTTACTCAACTAAGAGAAACTCGTCAGGCTTAATGTCGCGTCGATGTCTCTTAGCGAGAAGCTCGACGTATACTGGCAGAGGTCGTTTGCGATATATTTTGCGATATATCTCGTTATCTGATAGTTCGACGGATTCGCTGGTAGCCGGAGTAAATACGCCCAACGAGCCAGGCGTGGAGATTGTCAGTAAATCTTCAGAGCTATCCGTAAATGCTCCATCTAAGCTCGTGTAATTCTGGCGCTGTGCTTCCACACCTACACCGACACTCGCGTCCACGTCCTCATCCCATAAGGTCCCCAACCAGGCCTCTCGTATGGCCAGGCCTAGCGCCAACGCAACATGCCTCGATACGCTGTTACCGATGACCTTGTATTGTTCCGCACGGCTACCGACTAGTACTTCATGATCAGGAAAACCTTGGGCGCGGCGGGCTTCCATAACAGTCGTCGGACGATTTTCTTCCCAATGATTCATTTGACCAATTCGAAGGTCAGTCGGTGCGCATTTAGTGGGTATAGTACCGATAAGCCCGTTTGGATTAACTCTTCCCCATCCTTTGGAATTTTGCTTGACTCTTTGCGTACCATCTACTGGGAATAGGAGGCGTTCCGTTTCGGTCATGATCCGTGGCAAACCTGGGGCTCCCCACCAAGACTTGCTAAAATTCATTCCGTAAGGATGAGTTGGTATGTGTTGTAGTTGCTTCCGCATTGCTGGAGTGTAATACATAGAGAGTCGGTGATCGGGATATCCGACACAGTAATCCGCTTTACCGTCCTGAATATTTGGTAGGTCGCCCACAGCATCTCTCATAGAGACGAATTTGAAGGGCGTAGGGACCCTCTTTCGACTGTCGAATGGCCGACCACAGGACATTTCGCCTAGCTTACGAAGTAGGACGTCGTCAGGATGAGAATGTGACGCTTTTGGCGCCTTTGGCGTTCGAAGACCGGGGGCTGTAAAGGCTAGAAATACTCTGGTTCGTTTCTGAGCAGATCCGAACGACCATGCATCTAAGAATAGGACCTGCACCTGGTAACCTAAACCAACGAGAGCACACACCAGCTGTGAAAATACACAGGAATCACGGAAGCTACGGTTATTGACCATATTCGGGACATTCTCAAGTATGCCATAGAGTGGACGGTAGAGCTCTACGAAAGACGCAAACGAGGCAACAAGTGACTGATCTGTTGATCAAAAGTCAGTTCTTGCTCTGGGTACACATCCCAAAACATTATTTGGCGCCTGTTGGAGCAAGGAGCCGGATTCTGCAAGGGAAAAAAATGAAGACTCGAGAATACGTACTCTTTCGCTGATGGTTGGTAGTCTTGTCAGCAGTCAGCAACGAGAATCCAGGACATGGAGACCCAGCAGCTATAAAATGCACATCTCCAGGTGCGGGCACCCTCCGGTCGCCTGCCCTCCGGTCTCCTTCTAAGGCACGGCATAGCAAGTCGTCAACTGAGCCTAGAAAGGGCGTACAATGAGCAGGGTCAGTGTTCGCCATATACGTGTGGATAGCGCCATCCCATATATCGTTGGCCCATTTCATCTCAACAGCGCCTCCCTCGTCAATCCCTCGACCTAGATTACCTCCACCACAGAAGAGGTCTAGACCTTGAAGCTTTCCGAATTTGGTAGAGGACGGGTCGAAGCCTTGGCGGAATGATTCCAGATGCGTGCTATCCAATGGGCGATACTTCGTAACACCTTCAGCCTCAATCTCTTGATGTGTGACAAAAAATGCATCACCAGTCCCGTTCCGATTATATGGCGGTGGAATTTCCTGGTGCGGGTGGAAAGCTCGGACAAGGCAGCGTCGATCAATCTTCTTAGTATTTATCTCAACTAACTGTTGCGAGTAAACCAGTTCGTTTGGGGGTGCTGAATGAACGGCCTTATCAACATCTCTCCTTCGCCATAGCCGTCGCATTCGAGCATACCGCGTCCCTTTCTCCTCGAAAAAGGATTCTATAATGAACGTCTCTAGATGCATCCTTTTAGTTTCTGCCAACACAGCATCACCGACGCGGTACCGGTTTGAGAGATCTAGCTCTTGTGAAAACGCAGTTTCATCGCCGCAGGCGAGGTGCTCCTTACAAAGCGAGATCCACCGGCAATCGCTTGCGACATAGGTCTGCCGCACGAAGAACTCCGCAGTTGTCGAAGGACTGCCGAACCATTCTACTTCGTGAGTAGAAAGAATTTCATGCCCCTGCACCTTCGGAATGCTAGGGTGACACGTGCAATTGTCTGAGAGAAACAGTTCGTTCGCCCACGGATACTTCATTACTGAACAAGGTGTGTCGATTGGTTGATATAGCCACAATACGTCGAAAGATCGGTTGCCGTATGGCCTTTTATGGACTTTTTGGACAAGGCCAAACCAATGATACTCTCCTTGATGGTGTCTGGATAATCCGCGTTTCCACCTTGTATCTGTTGTAGCATTGTCATCGGGTAGCGTAGAGACGACGTCGCCTGGTTCAATGCTTTCAATAAAAGCCGTCTGACCCATGGAACTGCGTCTCGTGCTGCGGAATCCTTCGAGTTGGGTGTGCATAGATTGTATATTCTTAATAAATCTGGTCTTCCTCATCTCCACAGACATACTGGCCTCTTTCGGTGTCAATAGCTCGCCAAAGACCAGGTGAGAGAACAAGTTATGGACGTAAGGAGTGACAATAGTTTTTGGCACAGCATTATCCTTGCGTATCCTGAGAGCCACTTCCGCACGATTCGGCATCTCGCCCTGGCTGAGAGAAAGATATGATCCTAAGTTCGGTTGGTAGTGATCAAACGTTTTGACCTCTCTCCAGATATGATGCCAGGATGTAATTTCAGGGTCAAGGCCATTCGCTTCTTCAAAGATATAATCCATATTCGCGATGAGAGGCCCCCGAAAGTCTGTGTTCACGTTTGCAGCATGCCACTTCTCGAATACCGCCGATCCTTTGTGCATGGACATCATCCAAATGTCGAATCGGCATTCGAAATCACGAAGGACGACATGTTTGTTTTCTTCTCGACGGTGTTCGCAATAGTCGATGACATGTTTGGCGAGATCCGCGATCCATAAGAATGGCGTATGGAATCTTCGATACTCGGGCGCAGGCAACCGCAACTTGTAGTAGATCTCTCTGCCTAAACTCTCATTGAGTTTGGACCGGATCCAAATCTGGTCACCGACGGTGTGGTAGGACTCGCCATAATTGCCTACCGGTAGCCGGTGAAATGGGACCCGGCGGACATAGAATTTGCTATCTCCATGCTGCAGGACACCATCAAAATACATGCATTTGACGGTTCGCGATACAAGGTGTTGAAGTGGTCGGAGCTCGTTGGGAAAAGTGCTATTATCAATATATATTGAAAAATGGTCCAGTTCCAACTCAACATCGCCATCCTCCTCGCCGAGACTTCCCAATTCTTCAAGGAGGGCATCAAGGGCATGTCTCTCGCTACGCTCGGGAGCAGGGGGGACGAATCCTTCATAATGAGAAGCTGGCTGAGTCAGAGTTGAGAATGGCAATTCAACAACCACATTTCCCAGCTCAGATTGACCATTCCCCTGGGTCTCCAACCCATCCTCGATGTGAGGATCAGCTTCATCGACGAATTTGGTTGTAAGCACGTCTGCTCCTAGCTCTTGTGCACACGGTGAGGACTCATCCGGTATTTCTGTGATCCAATTGTCAGAGAGGCCAGAGTCTACCGAGTCGATCAACTCGAGCGACAGAGAGGCGGGTGACTGCGCGTGCATCTCGGGTGGCGGCAAACTTGGTATGTACCAAGAAACGAAGAGAACCCCAGGTAAAGTCCAGTTGTCACGCGTTACAACCTTGCCCAGGTCTCTTGTCCAGACAAGCTTCCGTCCTCATTGAATTAAGGCTTGAAGGGCCCCCTCAGAGGTCATAAAGCGGAGGTACGCTGATGCGACTGAAAAGATGAAGCTCCTAATGTTTGTCAGCGAGCGAGCTGCTGTTTGGACGAAAATTGCAAACAGTGGGCACCGAGGTTCCCAGTCATTCGAGCATCTTCAAGATGGCGTTCCAGTGTTCAAGCGAAGACGGAGTACTAGCCCTCTAACCTACCTACCTTAGGTATGTGTACGGCCGCCTTCAGTAGGTCGTAATCTGGTAGTGGAATGTGATGAGATATACAGGGGCAGTACCCAGCTGGAACTCGAGGTGTAGTTCTTATTCCAGTGGCTGAGGGTGATTCCAGGTCGTGCTTACCAATATGTATATTCCTGCATGTGACAGAGGCCCCCGATCACCGGCAGGCCAACTGGTTGGAAAGTGTTGGATTACGGGCGGGCAGTGGTTAGTAACTTCACGACATGCCCGCGACTTCAAAAATCATTCAAACGAAAGGTAGCAGAACAGACCCCTGGACCGGTCCTGGAATGGCGTTGGCGGTAATGGCCAATAAAAGGGCGTCGGTTTCGCGTCAGTGGGGATTGCTTGATGCGGCCGTTAATCCGACAGTAGACTAGCTGCAAGCTGTACTATACCTTACCTAATCAGGAATTGGGACGTTTCTCTGGGTAGGTACATATGGACAACCTATAATTACCAAGGTACCAAGTTGCAGTGAGGATAGTGGCAACCAGAGTTGAGTCTAGCTGTAATTGAAATGGGGAAAAGGGAAAGAGGAACCCAAACTGGAGAATCATCGAGGCCGTAATACTTGGTGCTGATTTGTTAGATACTGCAGGTGGTCTCGCGACTTCCGAGATAGGTAGGTCCCCTGCACGCCCTTGTGTGCCTACATACATGTAGCAAGTATCTGTACAATTTCCGCTAGAATTAAAGAGTACATGCAGTACTCGGAGGTAGTTACGTAGATTTCAAAATAACTATAGAAGGTACGAGCAAGCAGATGATAGAGTTGGCGCACTACCTATAGTAGGTACCTACATGTATAAAGAAGCAAGTGGGGTGATGGAAGCTTGAGAGGTATATAAAGTTTCTACAACTACAATAATATCGAATGTCTAAGTCCCCTTCCTCCCAGCCCACCTTTGTAATAGGTGTCTAGCTATCTACCTCGGGTGCTTATAAAGCAGTTATTTTCTTTGCCACAGCCAACGTCAAAAGCCGAATAATTGACATCGTCTCTTAAAAATATCGTGGGCCCGGTCACAGGAAAACCAGAAAGGACTACTCCCATATATATTTCCGGTGCTAGGTAAGACCGCCTCAACAACAGCCAATAGTGTGCGTGGGTTGTTAGAAGGATAAGTATCCAGCACCACCAACGCTACCAAGCTAGAGTCTGGCGAGCCATTATATCAAGGCTCGAGCGAGCAACCCAAGATGACCAAAGCTCCCTTCTGAGTCCCGCCGTGCAACATTACAAGTTGGAGTAACTGCAGCTAGACTAACGTCAGCAATTACAGCCCCGGAACAAAGATCTGATATTTTATAAAGAGAAAGAATGGCTCGGTTTCAGTTTTAGCCAGCACCTTTTTGTCATGCGCATAATCCCAGAAGAAAGAAAAAAATAGAAACAAAGAAACAAAGAAACAGGGAGAGATGCCCAACTTTGGGTGTCTTGAGTTTATCCCACGAAGCTCGCTCCCCGAATCGACCTTAAAATTGAACCCTTAATGCCGAATGGAAAACTCCACATGCCTCTTAAGACGGACGTCTGCCGACTAAAAGTGCAATTATCTTCGAATAGTCGTGGTTTCGGGAATACCTACATACTACATTCATTTTGTGTTAGTCCGTGGGAGAACCACACTTGCGCCTGGTAGTCTTTTGGGTCTCCAGCGGTGGACTTTTATCTCATGCGTGAACGTACTTTCCCGACAATTGGGAAACAACCCATAATTATATCTACCCAGCCAGCTAGTCAGCTAACTAGTCCGGGGTTTCCATAATTAGATATTAGCAAGAAAAATAATAACGCAAGAATACAGCAGCATTCCGGACGAGAGAAATGAGAGACGTAGAGAAAGGGGGTAAGAGCCCTAGGTCCAGTGAGTTGACCAGCTCGCTCATATTATTTAGGTAGTCAAGAAATTCTATGGGAAAGCTTGTTGTACGGCGTTTGGGGTAGTACCACATAAGCCCCTTACCTAGGAGTTGATATTGGGTCGTCCTTGACGTTAATGAATCTTCCTTTCGCTGTAAATTCCGTTTTCAGTATAATAGCAGACTTGTCTTTTACCATCTGCTAAGCTGAGAATGTTTTGAATGAACATTGGCCTTCCGGTGAGGGTAGTAGATGTATCTCATTTGGTACTCATGGAGTTGCAGATAATGATCAGACTAATCATGTTGACGTAATGGGTACACGCAAGGGAGGTAAAGGCAAGCCAGATGACCTCTAGTCGCACATTAGTGTATGACGGGAACTACCAAATAATGATCTTGTTCTACTGGCACTATCTATTTCCCCGTACAAGGGGGTGCGAGGGTAACGGTCACAATCACACGAGTTACAGCTCCCCCGCCCCCTTTTCTCTATTCCATATTAGTCTCGTGTACGTTTATCCATTTTTATACCGTTACTACTGCCGCCGCGATTAATGCTGGCCATGATAGTCGAAATATAACTAACGATGCTTGCCATTTGACGTATCTGCTGATTTTCTCTTGACCATATGAACCTACGCCTCATAGAGAGGTTGTACGGCGTGATACGTTCGTGCCGCTTCTCCATGGTGGTTTGCAATGAAGAGTGTTTACCTACCTTGCTCGTCTTACCTCATGGCTCTGAAAACTGTATCACAGACCGCATTGAATATTCGTGAGCTAACCGAACAAGTACTAAGTAGAGACAGAAGTGGTCGGCGTACAGCGCATCACAATGACTTTTCCGACGTTGATTTCACTGGACGAGTTATGGACAAGGGCATAATTCCGACGTTCAGCAGCCCCCTTGCGTCGAGTGAGGGGGTGGAAGTGTAGAATTGGCGGCTTCGTATCGGCCCTTTACACCCGATGAGAGACATGTAAATAGAGTCAACACCCTAACCGCTGGTCTCCTAGGATGTAGTCCTGTTGATTATAAATCCCCCCTTCCCCCCCCCTCCCCCCTCCCCCCCCTTTCCCCCATTCTTTACCCTATTTCAGCTCACTCTGGGGCTGCCCGATCACAACAAAATGGACGAGAAGCGGCACAAACGTATTACGCTGTAAATCCTTCGAACCAAAGCCACGGCCACTGGTACTCCACCACGTCCCTACATTCTACCACGTCAACCGTAACTTACATCCCACCACGTCCCTATGTGCTTTCATTCTTCCACGTCAGCCGTGACGGTGAACGGGTCAGCAGACGATGCAGCAGTAAATCAGCGCACGGCGGTCGGATTGGCCCGGATGGGCCATAGCCCAGCAACTTGGGTAAGGAGAGACTCCAGTCATTTACGGAGACTTGACGTTTTCGATCACGGCTCAGACTAACGCAGGCAGGCCATCGCAGTTGGTGTCGGATCGAGTGCGTGAGTACGTATGGCATAGTTGTTCGTATTTGACTTAATGGTAGCTCGGCAGAGACGGCTCTGTTCGGCCTACCTCAACTGCCTACCCCCAACAACACAAAACGTCCATATTGAGCCTGAATCCTGAGGGAGCAAGTAGAGTTGCCCAGAAACAACGATAAAAAAAAGACGTTGAAACTTCAGGTAGTACTACTTACAGCAGGTCCCAGAGGTCCCAGAAGCCGAGGCTCAAGAGCGTTTCGAAATTAGGGAATAATCATCCTCTGGCTCACTTTTGGACCTTGTTTGGAGACACACTTACTTTGGGGCGGCTCAAGGTGTTTGAGGCAGCTCTGAGCTGGCGGAACCGGTACGCCTGGATCGTACTGGCGAAAGGCGGATTCCGAACGACGACGAACCGTGGCGTGATAAATTGTCTAGTCTAATGGCTTTGGCGTTTGTCGAAGTGTGGCTGGTATATGGTTTTTGGTTCGACGATTCCATGAATCAATTAGGGGCAGTTGAGGCTGTAGTGGTACAGTATAGTCATCGTTGAAAACTCATGACAGAGGCCCAATTGAATGACTTTGGCTCTCCAAATCGGCAGGAAGTTGCATCGAGACATATTCTGAGAATGCCGGCCATGTTAATAATAATGCGTCAGAGGTTATTCCACCAGGAAATAAGGGCATGGCGCATCCCTGGATAGACTGCCCTTCCGCATCAGGCGCACTTGCATCAACAACGGCGACATGCTCTACTTGGTGGCTTTGGATAGTCTGCAACGCTCCGATATCAGAATCGGTTGTTTCACTTGTAGGGTTGTGTTGCTACTATAGCTGGCGTTGCCTGCGAGAGGAATCTGCATGTATTTATACGTGTGAGAGGAGTTTGTATGCATACACTTGTGAAACAAACAGGGAAAAAGAGATCGATTTATCAATAGTGCTGTAGCTTTTGCAGGCTCGAAGTGCGAGAAGCTCAATAGCCGAATATTTGCTAGTTTCACCCTCATCCAACTCAATATATTTGGAGTCGCAGGCTATAGGCGCCGGTCCGTGGGCGAAAACATATATGACTGGCGATTCCCGCTAGTTGTCGGATCAACCTATCAAGATCGCTAAGATTGCGTTTATCTGTACGTATGGAAGAGAAAAGGGAAGCTGTAGGTGAGAGGAGAAAGGGAATTGAGGGGTTGTATGTGTTGTTTTACGCTCAGGACACGAGTTCATGGCAATAGCGGCATCCCGGATTCCCTTGGGAATAATGCTTCTGGTGATGCGCATGATATACACAAATATCTGACAATTCTGGCTGGGTGAATGACTAATTTCTTAGATGGGATGTTGCTGATCGCAAAACGTTTTCCAATCATTAATAAACAGATAATGAGCTGTTGCTTAGGTTATATCGAATAATGGAAGATCCATCATATCATCGACAAAGTTGAAAGTGCCTATACTAAACGGGTACAACAAACCCAGCATACTATCCCCTTCGGCTACCTGATGCTCCACAGTGTGCTGATCAAGTTCTGGTGTGTCAGGGGAGATGAATTGGTTTGGCCAACTGTCCTGCCTGGGATTCGTATCTAAATCAGGGACAACCCTTTAGGTTAGCATTGCCATTGCGCAGTCATTTAAAACGAGTCTCAAACGGTGCTATGCACTCTCGCTCCCTGTCCTATTGAGAACGCTCGATGTGAAGAAAAGAGATCATTCGTAAAACAGGATACTCCAGGGATTCTTCTACAGCTTGGCCGATCGTAAAGTCTCGATCGCCTTCTAAATTTTTTTAGACGGCCCTACTGTTTGTGATACACTTCATAGGTCAGAAGGACGCATATCCAATCTGCTCGGCTCAATTGTCTAGTTATCCGAGAGAACGAGCGAAAGAGAGAGCAAAAGAAAGAAGCACTTGACTTACCTTGTATATTTTTGGCAATGAGTTTTTGCGAATTAGGCATATCTGTGGCGATGCCACCTAAAGCCTCGTGTTCACTATGCTCACTATTCTCATCGGAACCGCCGTAGCCCCCTCCTTCGGTGCGCAGCATCGCAATATACTCAAAGATCGACGAATGTGTATCAGATGCATCCCCATTGAAGCACGTGAGCTTACCCTGAGCGATATTCCTTGGTTCGTCTTCTAGAACCATCTCGCGTCGGCTGTGCAGATTATGCAGGTAGTGAATATATGTACTCTAAAACATTAACTGCTCATTCTCGTCCCGAGGTCTTTTATGTTATTTTCACTTGGGAAGCGATAGTTACATACCAGGGTAGACGCAAACTTCCAATCTGCGGTCATTAGTTGTAACAATTTGGAGTTTGCTCTGATATTCGCACGAATCCGTTCCTTGAATGCCGCTTTCGACGACCACATGAATGGGATCTGAATGGCGCATCCGCAATATGCCGCGTATCCCATAAACATCGGGATACCGCTAGTCCGTGGTGTGGCCTCAAGGATCGCCGCGATCAGAGAGGACATCTCCACTGCATGTTCGAATGCGATTTGAGCGGATAGCTGCCGTGTCGCAGACCAGCCACCTCCGGGGCTGCAGCAGAACACGGGCACGAGAGACGCGTGAAGGGCACAGAGAGATTGGTGATACAGGGCATTGATGTGAATGATCCTGGTGAAAGTAGCACGTGGTATCGAATTTACATTGTCCGGTGTCAGTTTGAGTTTAGATGGCAGGGTTTGCCACCATTTCTGTAAACGCTCGTCGAGTGCGAGGATCGCAGGCACCCTCGTCTGCAGGCCTTTTTCAGGGTCCTTAAGCAATGAGACAACCGAATACCTACGGAGAAATTAAGACCATTAGTCTTACAGGAAAATAGACGTTATTCACCAAATAGTTGTCGCCTTGATGAGCTCGGCAAAGACGCTGCCATTACTCTCTTCAGAGTCCAAGGACACCGGAGGATTTCTGGCTAACCCAGTATCGAAATCTTCGTCCGACCATGGAAGCGGTAGTTTCGAGGTATCGCCTTCTAATTTGAATTGCGCGCCTTTCTCTGATGTGTGACAGTGCATAACATAGCATGCCCAGAAGTGACGTCGTCGGATCTCAGACTGCAACGAATTCTCGGTATAAAGCGACTTCGGGCCCAGTCCTAGGAGATCAAGCAACAGAAATGCATGTCCTATGAAACACTAGTCAGGGTGTACTGCTAACGGTTCAAAGAAACACAGCGAGTAAAATGCACCTACCCTTGTAGAGATACGCTCGCCGCCGTGCCCCTTGGCTATGCCAGAAGAGCGCTAGGTTCATATAAGTGACAATATTGCCTCGGGCCAATTCTTCGACCTCTTGAAACACTAACTTCCCTGCGCTTTGAGCCCACTCCAGCATGAAGCCCTGGTCTTTAAGGACAGGAAGCCTACTCGCATCTTCGTAGAATCTAGTTCGACATAGTCAGCTATCTCTTTGCGACCCAAGGTGGAATACGATAGTGTCATACTTCGCCCCCCAAGCGCAGATACTCAAGACCACGTGTATACAAGCTGTGCCGTCCACTACGGACTCGAGAAAGGATCTCTTGTGAAGGAGAAGGTGCGCGTTATAGACGTAGTTGAAGTAGATATCTACTAGTTCCGGAAGCAAATGCTCCAGCAGCCCTATGTACTGTTTACTGCCTCCAGTGCCGCTTGGCTGCGTTAATACGGGGCGCCGTTGAGCCTGCGGTAAAGAAGCTTGAGTAGTGTGCCCCCTCGGGGGGTTTCGCGTGGGCTGCGATGGTGCGTCTTTGCTGACGGCTGGCTCCGTAGCCGGCCTGCTGCTTCGTTTCGGGAGCGGGCCATTGCCATATGTACAGACATGATGCAACCTTAGACATCGCTTGCAGCTTGGCCGCTCTTCTGTGCAGCGGATCTAATCAAGCGTGTTAGCTAGATGTGAATGAGATTGAGTGGGTATTTCTCGCGGAATGCTACCTTCTGTGCCTTGCATGTGCTGCAAGCCTTTCTCGGCCTCCCAGCACCCAATTTACGTCGACCGTCCATTAGGTTTCCCGACTCGGTGTCAATTAATGGTACAGGTTGGTATCATGTAGAGATATCCAGTGTCTCTCAGATGAACGAACCCGGAACTAACGGATTTAAGACATGAATAGTTTCCGCGGTGCCAAGACACGAAAAACCAGAGTAAGCGATTCGCCATGCTCATCAGCAATAGCATCCCATAGCCGTGAAAAAAATGAGATGCTTTCTGAAATGCAATCTCGGGGTATCTTCATTGCCACATTACATCAATACATATCATACACAGACCTATGCAGCCGCCACCTTTTGTTGATCCTCATCACGCACAAAGCCTTGATATGAACAGACCATGATCCTGCGCCGGAGTGTCTCAGAGCCACCGCTTGCATCTGAATAAACGTAATTCTCAAGTTCTTCTGATGTTGGCCATCTCCAGTATCCTCCATCTGCAATGAGGCGACTCATGCGGTTAATTAGCTGGTGTTGTACACTCTCCTCAAGCGCCGGTCCACCAAAGGCGCGAAAGGCGCAAAGCGTCTTGGCGATCATGGCCTGACCACGAGTGCTCAAGCGATCAGCCTCCTGGGTCAAATAACCGTAGTTATCGATCATCCAGAAAACAAGGCTGGCCATTTCATCCTTAGCTTCTAAGAAGCCAAGAGCACGCATATATGCGTGTAGATGAGGTGGACCCAATGGAAACTGGAACTGGGGTATTGGCAAGGATGTCGATAACTCTTCGACAATTGGAGTTGTTAATTGAGAAAATATCGAAGTGGTTAGGTCAAGTAAATCCTGTGTATGCGGTAGCAATGGAGCTTTCGCACGTTCCATGTCAGATAGCGAGCTAAGTCTCGACAGCGCTGCCTTTTGAATAACACGGCAAAGCAGCATGAACAACTCGGCATCGATTCCTACACCGCTGCGCACAGTCCGAAAAGTTTCCATGAACAGCGTCAGAGCTTCTAGATCATTCTCTGCGGCAGGTCCGTTCCTGACGGCTATATGAGCGCGTGCTAATGCTCGCAATATCGCATACCAAGGGGGCCGAAAAGTCGCACCTTCAGTTGTGTTCGGGGTAAGCCTCATTTCGACGAGCTTGATAGCGTGACGTATTCGGTAGAGTTCGTGGATGAAAAGCTTATCACGCCCTCGACGGTCAGGCTGTAACCTACAAAGAAGTTGAATGTAACTGCTGAAGCACAGAAGCGGTATTCGCCGAAGTGCTCGATAAGACGGCTGTCTGAAAAGATCAATAGACTTAATAATATCATAGGGGATGCCGCTATCCTGGAGATAGCGCAACCCCTCGTCGACAGACTTTGCATGTATGATGAGGTTATGCAGGCCATGGCCTCCCGGTTTAATGCCGCGACTGACCATTTCAGCGTATAATTCAGATAATGTTGGAGGAGATAGCCGAGCTAATTCATACTGGCTATAGTTCGCATTGTGTACCGGAAATGTCTCTCTCGAATCTCCAGGTAACAGATCCGAGCCCGAATCAGGGTCAACCGGCATTGCTTGCAGTTTGAGAAACATTTCGGTGTAGACTTGCAGGTTGGGTGCCATCCCGGTCTTTTCAGCGAATTTATTGAAAGCTCTCCACGCCTCTTGGGCATTGCGAGTGGCCCTGATATTCATAGCCCAGTTTGAGTAGAGATTCAAGTCTTCCTTCTTGCCAGTCCACTGCATAGGCGGAAGGCTGCGAGTTTGTATTGTAGGAGAACCTTCACTCATCCCACCCAATGCGTCCAACGCCCGATCGTAATGGTTTTCCGGATAGCCAGCTTCTTTCATAAGAACACCCGCCTTTGCACTACGCGACATATCATCTTCAGCGGTCCGCTTAGTATCTCTTCCATCGAAGTCTTGTCTGTACGGCGGCCATGATTTTGCATATCGCAGAGCGACTGCTCTCTCCTCGCCTGATTTCTTCAACCCGACAAGCACCTGACGAATGGCCTGGTAGCTTGCTTTGTTGATAATCAATGACTTCTCCAGACCGTTTGACATGGTTAAAAGGACCTTTTGTGCTCTCCAATTGAATTCCATATTGACAAGGGGCTGGTTGGATGCGGGCTTCCTTAAGCAAAAGAGCGCAGTGTTATAGACGACGCATTGATCGCGGTAGTCCGTCCTATGGTGCTTATGATGCGGATCGTTTGGGATGGATTTGATGTAGTCCACTGCAAGACGAGCAACGGTGACAATTGATTGAGGGTGGACGTTCTGGACATGGTGGATAAGACGGCGCATCATGATAAGGAACTGTGACACGGCCAATATCTTGCTTGGGTCTTGAACTGCATATAATGCGGGCGTCAAGACCATATGATGCTTAGCAGCATACCGGATCAGGGAGGTCAGGGACTCGGCTTGGCGGTACGACTCGTCATTCCGGAGGAGGAGCAGCAAGAGAAATATGGGGTTAGGGGCGCCGGTAGAGACAAGGCGCTGGGCACGAACATCGCCATTCTCTCCAGATAGTATCCATATCCAATGGTCGAACTGGCGCCTCGACCAACCCCTGCCGGCTAGGCTGTTGAAGGCATCCCTCCAATCCGCCTCCTTTTTCGCGGCCATGGATTTGGCCAAGCCCTTTTCAGACGTCAGGTCTTGCCTTGCCAGCCACGTCTGCAAAGTCATGATGGGGAGGCGTCCACTTCGCAAACTGGCAGCGAGGCGAAAAGGGCCTCGATATCGTTGCTTTTGGTCGTCGTTCTTGCTCCTCAGGCGCAGTGCCAGGATCCGGTTCGGGGAAAGGTGAAGCCGAGGGAACTGACGGGACTTCGCGTTCGTTGCTCGGGACAGTGTCTGGCTCCATACCTCTTGCGACGGCACCAGCCCAACGCCGGCCCTTGCCAGAGGGTTTCGCATGTTTATTTTCAGGTCGCGAAGCGCTTCGCCCCACGCAGGTGCAGGTGGTGCTACTGTATATTTACATGGAGAGCTGGTGACAGATCAGCTAAGCGTCACGTTGGTGGTGGCCAGTAGACTACTTGTAGTCGCAGTTGCGGTGTTCCATACCGGTGCCTGAGTCTTCTGCTATTTCATCAACCGCATTCGTGTTTGCCAGTGGATTGGACATCATGGCAATTGGTCTAAGTGCCACATCGTCTTTCCCATGATGGTTCGCAGACGACGTGTGATATCAACATGGAATACAGTAAGTACCTAGTGTGGTTGGTATTGCGCAGTGCAATGGAGATTGTCGGATTGCGCTAGATACCTACTTACTTATCTCACCTATCGATTACCTAGGTACCTATCACCCCTGCTGTATGGAACTGCAGTACTGTCGCGTACTACTAAGTACAGACCTGACTGGGTACCGGGTCCCGGCGGCAAAGGGTTGTCCACATTTTCTTGGCCGGGTCGTCTTCTCATATCTCATCAAGCTTCCGGGTTGGCTCTCGCTCAACCGTACGTCTCGTCTCTCGCACCCCACGCATCCCGAGAGAGCGTCCAACCTCAGTTGTCTCGGCTCAAATGGCCACAGCATCGAAGCCATGCGATCCCCCCTGCAAAAGGTGATGCCGCCTGTTTTTCGAGGAATACACACCAGAGCCCTCGCCCCGCGCCCGCTACGATGCTTCCACCAGACCACTCTGGCGTCGCTGCCCCGTAGACGCAATTTCTTCACCTCAAACCAGCTCTTGGCTACCAATGAGAAGGCTGACAGCTCCGAACTCTTTGAAGATACGTTGAGGGAGACAGACGCGCCCCAGCACCCCAAGGTATCTCCTCCCCCGCCGAAACGAAAACCCGTACGAGCGTCCGCGGCCAAGAGCCTTCGCCTCAACTCCGTGACGAAGCCCTCCAAGCGCACCAGCACCGCGCGGAAACTCGCAGTCCCCGAGGCCGCAGACCACGATGAGACCGACTCAAGTCGATCTATTCGCGCCATATGCGTTGCCCAGTCCTTCGACATGACCCAGGTGCAGGAGATCCTCCGTTTCCACGGCTTCGAGCTGGATCCCGACGGCACCGACTTCGACACCCAAGCCGTTGTGCACGCGCGGGGCGTCAACAACGGGGACATCTTCGTCTTTCCTTCAGGGACCGTCGTGACCTGGTCCGTGTCTGAGGACATACTCGTGAAACTTGCGTCGAAGCAGCTGGTTCGAGCTGCGAGCTTCCCACACTTGGACCGTGCCGAAATGGAGATGCTCGAGTTCGCTCCCGACGAGTCCCGAGAGACGAGTTACATGAAGGGAGAGGTCGTCATACTGGGCACAAGAACCCAAGAGCTAGAGCATAACATGGTAGATACAACTCTCGCCAAGATCGCCTTCTCGAGCGGACTTGCAAGGAGTCCAAAACTAGCAGTGCTGGAGACGGATCTCGAATACCTCCTTCAAGAGTCGAAGGCAACGTTGAATGTGCTCGCAGCGGGATCACAAAACAAGCTGAAGCGATCGTCCATCCTAAAAATGACGGGTCAGCTCCTAAACTTGCGGTCGCAGCTAAACCATTACTCTGATATCACGGAAGAGCTTCCGGATATGTTTTGGGACTCGGAATCCGTACTGGAAGAGTACTACAACCAAATTGGCGCTGCGCTATCCGTTCGTCGACGTATCGAGATTCTCAACAAGCGGATCGATTATGCAAACGAGAACGTGACCGTTCTTCGGGAGATGATTAGCGAAAAGTATGGCCATAGGCTGGAGTGGATCATCATCGCTTTAATCACCGTCGAAGTGTTATTTGAGCTCAGGAGAGTCTATCGTGAAGATATAAGTGAGGCTTAGACAAAACCACAATGTGTACTAAATGTTGTTTATGAGACCAATGATACCCAACTCTATGCCTTTTTTGTGTAGCCGTTCCGAATGTCTTTCTGGTTATTTTCATGTGTGATTTGAATAGTATACTATATTTGCTGACTGACGAGAGAAACTCTTATGCTATTACTCGGTGGTTCTACAACACTTTGTTGACTGGAGGTGCTTTTACCATTGATAAGCAACAACCGGAACTACTATGTGGCAACTTTTAAACAACGCATATGTCCTGTGTGATAAGTAATCGTCTATATTTCTTTCACGGAGACATTGAAATATTCCCTAGTCTGACACATGCAATAGCCTTCCCAACGGCTTACCATGCTGCTCATATACAGCCATGACCTCGGTCTCTGCCGTACAAAGCACGCCAGGCCAGTGTGCAGGGGCGGCATGAACAAGGACGGGATGCTCCGACCAGCGGATCCTCCCACCATGCAACCCATCCGCGAACACGGCTTTGATCGCAGCATTCCGCGGCCATTTCGGCTCCTCAACATCCTCATCAGTCATGAACACGACGGCCAACCTTCCACCCTTACAGGCTGCGATCTGCGGGGATCCCGCATTCCGCTTCTGGCCCCGCGGGACGTACACCACGCCTCGCTCCCCCCAGGTCTGGCCATCGTCGTACGAAACAACATACTCGAGGCTGAAATGCGGGCGCCTCCGCGTCGTCTCGAAGACCATGACGAGCGCATCGCGGCCCGTCGACGCGTCCCTCGTCTTCGCGATGCCCTGCATGCCGTCGCGCAGGTTTTCGGTATGTGCGTGGCAGCGCAGACACCGCGGCGGCGCGCTCCACGTCGACCCGCCGTCGAACGAGTCCACGCTGAACGTCTCCTGATCGTTCCTGGCCAGCTCGCCGGAATAGGTGAGCTGGACGAAGGGCACGCCCTCGCGCGTGGCGGCGAGCCGCATGAACGGCTCCCAGAGGCCCATCCCGCCACTCTTGGCCGCCGACTGCTCCGCGGCCTGCGACGCGAAGCGCCAGGTCCTGCCGCCGTCCGTGCTGCGACACACCGTGATGCGGAAGTGCGTCGGCTTGCCGTCGGGCCCGCGCGCGTGGTTCCTGAAGGCCGCGAGGACGGCCGGTCCCTGCGGTCCGGGCACTTCGAGTAAATATCCGTTGTCGACGTCGCCCTGCCCCCGCGTGATCTCGCTGTACGGCGCAAAGGTGCGTCCGTCGTCCGTGCTCCGTGATACCATGAGAATATGCATGCCCTTCAACACCCGTGTCACTACGCACAGCAGGGTGCCATCAGAGAGGCGACAGAGGCGGGGGTATGTCCCGCCTTGGTGCAGAGGTATCACCTCGGAATTAAGCGTCCAGGTGTGAGAGCGCAGGACATCCTGTACTGGATTCTGCTGCTGTGGGTGGAATTGCTGTTGTGGTTGGAATTGGGGCTGGAATTGCGGTTGGAATTGGGGCTGAGGCTGTTGCGCCAATCCTTGAGGTTGTGGTTGTGGTTGTTGCGGTTGCGGTTGTGGTTCTGACAAGGAGCCAGAGTGTTTTCTGAAATGGCTTAGAATCTTATGTCCTAGTATCCCGGCCATGATGAGTAGTATGATGAGTTTGAGTCTCATGAACAGAAACCTCTTGAACCGATATGGAGGCGAGACATGATGGCCCATTTCACATCGTCCTCGTCGTGTGTCGGGGATTTGTCGCTGATCTCAAAGAGTCCACCGTGGCGTTGATCCTAGCGATGACGAATGGCCGCTCCACTGAATAGTCTAGCTCGCCTCGCGTTCTCTGCCGTGATCTGCCGAACGGAATTTAGCGTGTGGGTGGGCTATTTTCAGTTGTCAACATCCCTGTCAACCTTGCGTTTGCTCGGACCTGCGATGCCACTCTAGGGATTTCCCTTTTCAGCGGTATAGACCAATAACGTTTCCAACTTCCGAAGGTTCTTGAAAGTTTCCATTAATGCACACATGTTCGTACCTTAGTGTAGATATCTTACGTATCGGTTTATAAGTACATCATACCTACCTCAAGGCCTCAATCAGTCATTCACATGGACTTTCCTGCCAGTGTACAAGGAAGGACAGGCATATTAAACTTACTACTATCCGAGGTTTAAGGGATTACTTACAGGCAAAGATATTCCCATCGGTCTTTTCTCCCCACATTTCTCCCATTATCTTTCCTCCCAGGTAGCTCCAACCTAAAACGATGAAGCCTAATATGCCACAAGCCGCCGCTGGCCAACCTAACCCCCATCCGTTGGCGGGCAGTGAGTGGGATGAGTCCGACCATATTCTACTAAGAAACCGCCCAAAACCTGTTCAAGCTGAAGAGAGTTTTCGCAGGTGAGCTTGCGGAGTCGTAACGATGGTATTATCGGGTGGCCGATGATCAGTCTCTCATGCTTCATGCTCGAAAAATAATCAAGAGGCAAAAAGACTATAGACTAATGAATTGCTTAATTCTCCGCGGAGATCGTAGCGTACCTCGCGGAGCCATTTGCCATTCTTTGGGGTACAATCGAAGGTCCAGAACAGCGAGCAACCGAGAATCTCTTATGTTTTTCTCCCTTTTCCTTGTTTGTTTTAGAAGTGCGATGCTATGTCACGAAATAAATTATATTGCATGCAGAACTACAGGACACTCCACACACCCTCGAGCGGGTAGACGTTTGCAACAAATACCAGCTTCTAACTGGCGGACCCGCCAATGTGAATGTCCTCTGTGTGCAAAGGGGGGAAGCGGACGTCGAGGAAAGAGAAACCTCGCCTAATAGCCTTCGGATATTTATTAGCACCGTCAAATAAGAGCCTCAGTTCGAGCCGAAGTGATCATGTATACGTAGTAAAACAATGAGACCGTCCTCTCAAACATTGCTACCTACGTTCAATGGTAGTAATGTGTTAGGCAAGTATTACAAATAATGATCGACTTTATAAAAACATCCTTGTATAAGACTATCCCTTTTAGTAACTATTGTCTATTTCGACCATATGCCAATGCGAATCAGAATCAAACATCTATCTGGCTGTATATCTAACTTGATCGCGGCCGGTGGGTTCTCATCATTGAGCTGGTGGTCTCATCTTGGATGTCTACAGTATTACGACTGTATTAACCTTAGCGTGGTTTGGGTTACGCAACCGGACTTTGGATCAACTGCAGTTGCTCGGTCGTCTCCAAGCGCGTCATCAGATACCGCTTTGGGGAAAGGTCGGCGGGTCACAAGCCACAGCTGACAACGCACGTGCCACAAGGTGCGGTTTCAACAACCTCTGCATGGGCTTCCTGTGACTCCTTCGAGGCTTGAACCACTGATTTGAGTTTAGTGCATTGAGAGCTTGTTGCATGTCACCGCGCTGGTGCCTGCCCGGTTCACACTGTCCCCCTGCCTGACACAGACGGGCGATTGGTGAGCAGCAGTAGCTCCACCCCCAGGCCGGGTGCCAACAAAAATCACACATCCTTTGAGAATATCATACTTTAGGTCTCCGATTAAAAATTATGAAAAACTGTTGTTACGCAAATTTTACATTATAACCTAGAATTGCCGTCCTTCGTTGTGTACGCCTATATGGTTATCTACGTCATTCACGCCTATAGTCTTAAAACTACAGGGGTGGTAATAAGGTACTCAGTAGGCAGTACGAGTATTAAGGTGTTTGGGGTGTGTATGGATAGTTTTGTTAGCCCCACATCTGCCCAGTGTCCGTCCCAGTGTCCCCAGCCAGCCATCACGCTTATCTTCCCGACCAGCTGCATCATCTAGTATATCTGCCCTCCTCCTCTCTTCTACATCATCCCAATCTCCCTCATCCATCCCCAGGCGATTAACCCAACACCAATCATCTTAGTTGTGCTATATCGCACATGAAATACAGTCGTTTCAATTACTTGTTTTGTTACCGGAGTCGCCCATCATGAAAGGAGCTCTGGTTAGCGCAGCGATGCTGCTCGGCTCCGCCCACGCCGGAGTTCACAAGATGAAGCTCAAGAAGGTGCCTCTCGCCGAACAACTTGTACGTACTTGATATGTCCGGAGCGGCGCTTGCGATACTGATGGATTCACGACGTAGGAGACTATTCCTATTGAGACACAGGTTCACGGCCTTGGTCAGAAGTACCTCGGCGTTCGACCTGACAGCCACGCCGATGCTGTCTTCCAGGGCGCCAATATGCACATCGAGAAGGATCACCCTCTCCCGATCTCCAACTTCATGAACGCCCAATGTTTGTACTCGTTCTATCAAGCTTTATCTGTTCGCATCCTCTAATTCTATGTTTAGACTTCTCTGAGATCAGCATCGGCACACCACCTCAGGACTTCAAGGTCATCCTCGACACTGGCAGCTCTAACCTCTGGGTCCCTTCGCAGTCCTGCGGAAGCATCGCCTGTTTCCTTCACAGCAAGTACGATTCGTCGTCCTCGTCAACCTACAAGAAGAATGGCACTGAGTTCGAAATCCGCTACGGCTCTGGTAGCTTGAGTGGCTTCGTGTCTCAGGACGATGTCACTATTGGTGACCTTAAGATCAAGGGCCAAGACTTTGCAGAGGCCACCAATGAGCCTGGTCTGGCTTTTGCGTTTGGCCGATTTGATGGCATTTTGGGAATGGGCTTTGACCGCCTCTCGGTTAACGGCATCGTCCCTCCCTTCTACCAACTAATCAATCAGAAGCTGATTGACGAGCCCGTCTTTGCTTTTTACCTGAACAGTGAAAGCGGTAGTGATGACTCGGAGGTTGTCTTTGGCGGTGTTGACAAGGACCACTACACTGGCCAGATCACTGAAATTCCTCTACGCCGTAAGGCCTACTGGGAGGTTGATCTTGATTCCATCTCCTTCGGTGATGAGACTGCCGAGCTTGATAACACGGGCGTCATTCTCGACACCGGCACATCTTTGATTGCCCTGCCTAGCGACCTTGCCGAACTGCTGAACAAGGAGATGGGTGCCAAGAAGGGCTTCAACGGCCAATACAGCGTTGATTGCGCGGCCCGCGACTCGCTGCCCAACGTTACCTTCAAGTTGAGCGGGTATGACTTTTCTATCACACCCTACGATTATATTCTTGAGGTTTCTGGTAGCTGCATTTCTACCTTCATGGGAATGGACTTCCCCGCCCCTGTTGGTCCTCTTGCTATCCTTGGTGACGCCTTCCTTCGCAAGTGGTACTCGATCTATGATCTAGGAAAGGGCACAGTTGGTTTGGCCAAGGCGAAATAGCTTATGCGCCATTAATTCAAATTAGGAGTTATTATAGCGGCGTGGGAAGTGTGTAAAAGTAGTACGGGACAAGAGATTACCTGTTCGTGGATCGTCTGCTCTTTAAACTCGCTATAAGCTATAATCTGGTCCCCTTTAAACTTGGTATAAGCTATTATTTGTTCCTCTTTCAACTTGCTATAAGCTAGCTGGCAGCGCTTGTAATAGTAAACTAACATTGTTCCCTTGAGCTCTTATGTAAAGTTTGACAGTAAAATGGGTTAGTAATTTGTTTGCTGCGTGGGCCTGTTAGGAAATTCTAGTCGAGATTGAGGTAGCAACTAATAGTAGCTAATGGTCGTCTACATAAGTATAGGTAATCTCCCCGGCCGTAAGGTTCAAACATGTAAGATGTCTTAGGTTAGTTACCTCTTCCGTTTGGAGCTTTGCTACCCTTTGTTGTCACGTTGGTATAGCGCGGGCGTGCTGAACGGGCTTGGTAGGTATTTAGTTCTTACAGTCGTTGTAAACTTGGGATTAGATAAATTGTTAGATCTAATCATGCAGGGTTGGTTTCGAGACGGTGCGCTATCAACGGGATTGGAAAACGGAATTAGGTAGGCAGTTCACTCGTCGCTAGGTCCCTTTCCGCTTACACTACATCTCGAGAGCTACTACCCCAGGATTTCCAACTGAGGGTCAGCCCCACGTCGGCCTAGTACATATAGTATAAATTGACGATGATCATGAGCCTTGTCACCTTGTTAACTTCATTACCTATGGTAGCCGGTAGAGTTTCTACGTTAAGTATCTCGATAAATAGTACATTGGAATAAAGATAGTGTTTTGAGAAGAGGGTAAGCAATAGCAGATTGACAATTAGATAGCTAGGCGATTTCACGTGGAGACTTTCAATCTGCAACAAGTTTCCGTTTGCGTGCCCATCCTATACGTAAGAGCACTGTGTTTAAGGTGGTGCTGTGCAGTCGCAGCTGGTCATTAGTAGGTACTGTCCAGTGCCTGCCTGGTCGCAGGACTTGGAATGCAGGCCACGTGACCAGATCTGAGCGGGATTGGTGGCGGGCCCACAATTGTTAGCAGGTAATTCAATTTTCGCAGTGGCCTGCAACGGCCGCTCAACCTGCGCCCAGACTCCCAGAGCAGAGGGAAACGGCCCCAAGCCAGATCTGTTCCGAGTTCATGACTGCTGTCTGCGTGTCTGTCTACGCCTTCGTCTACGTCTCCCTTTCCTCAGCATATAGCATCCAGCATATCCAGCATATCCAGCATCCCGTGCACTCGTCTCCAGAGAACCGCTGCTGGTTTGCAAGCACACTGCCCATTTCCCACGATTGATGCTGCCGATGCTGGTCGGCCTTGTCTACTGCAGCATTGTGGTGGATTGTCCGACTCCATTCTCTCGCGCTGATTAGTGGTGGTGCTGATGGTGTTGGAGCTTGGCCGTGGTTGTTGGAGGTTGACAGGCCCAGAATTACGTTGAAGCTGCTGCTCTGCAAAATCACTACCCAGCCAGTCCACCCTTCTCTTGTCCCTGTCGCGACCGAACCGCAATTAGACAGCGCGCGCCGTCGCGTACGAGCACCAACCCATTCCCACCACCCACCACCCACGCTCACCCGTGTCCGTGTCCGCCCGCGCCAGCACCAGCACCAAGCACCAGCGCCGACGCCGACGCCGACGCCGACACCAACATCACCAACGACGCTACGTTCAGCAGCTTTGCTTGCTGCTGGGTTGCCCCGCCGGTGATAATCACCACCACCCCCTGGATGGTGGTGTCTACCACCACCGCCAACGAACCATCAACCCACGTCCCGTCCCTTTTTAGCCCGTGACGATGGCATCGCCAGCCGTCGCACTCCCCAACGGCGTCCCCACGCCATCGCCCATGCATGCAGACACTAACGCCGATGTTTCGCAATACACCAACACCGCCACCAAACGCAAACGCGAATCCAGCGACGATGGCGAGGAACAGCCCAATGGGCCCAACGCCAATGGTGTTGGCACGTCCGTGACCGAAGCTTCCATGCGGAACCAGATTTCCGCAGAGACGGCCCGTAATTATTATGTGCTTCTCGAGAGGTGCGCTATATCCTTGCGTCCATTGCATCCTTCAAGACATCGCTAGCTGTACTGCACTTCTCTCAAGGCCCCCTCTTTACGTGCAAGCATTGCTCCTTTGACTTCATGCTCACCGTCGCTTTTTCATAGATTCGACACGACCCCATCCATTTTGAAGCGCCCGCTCTCTGATTCGGACTCGGCCGACGAACCTCATGCCAAACGCCAGAAATCTGTAGAAGGCAAGCCACCACGTTCAATCGCGGATAAGGTTGCCCTTGATGAGTATGACCGTGTTGATGCTATCATCGCCGACCTCAAGTCGTCCATCACTGATCAACTTACCGAACTGCATTACGTGAAGGACGGAGACGATTTTACGACTCGTGATTCCGCCATTGCCCGCGTGCTTGAATTCAAGAAAAATGCTCACGAGATATTCAAGCGGGAGCTATCGTATCCTAAACCGCCCGAGAACCTCGAGGTGCTGAATGCACTTGATCCGAGGGATGAAATCCAGTCGAACGCCAGCGGCAATATTATGCTCAGCGTCTTCGGCGAGGCCCCGAGGCCACGGCAACTGTATTCGAGCCTTCAGCAGTCTATCGATGCGACCAGTGAATCGGGTGCGGCCTTTCGTCCCCTTAGGGAAATTGGCCTACCTAACGGAGTCAAGACGGCTAAGGTCGTCCCTTACCCCTTCCCCTTTCCCATTGACAAGGACAAGAAGTCCAAGACGCTGGGTGAATTGTTCCCAGCTCCGCGCAACCTTCCGTCGCTGCCCCCACCGAAGGCCCCCAAAGGTACCACAAAAGGTGTGCAAGTGGGTTGGCATAGGCCTGAACTGACCGAGAAGTCCAAGTATCGAGCTGGGTCTTACTTTAGCCAACCACTTTCGACGGGAAGATGGCTCGACTACAGCAACGCCTCGCCTACATCACAGACAATGACAAAGCAGCGCGAACGTGCTCTCAGCCTTGCGGGCAACAAGCCCTCTACCGTAGAACTAGAGACTTCGGAATTGGAGTCTCTCTTCCGCGGTGCGTTCTCCAGCTTTGCACCGTCAAAGGATGACTCGGCGGCTATGGTCTCCTCCGGCTTGATTAGTCACACTTTATGGTGGCAGAAAGTTGGACAACGCAGTTTCGATCGCCTAGTCGATTCCGAACGTGTAGACAATGTAGCAGACACGAGCGACGAGATGGAAGTGGACCAAAAGGACGAGATTGACGAACAAATAATCCAGCAAGCTATTGATAACTGGGACGATAACGCGATAGATCCTAGTCTCGAAGAAGCCTGTTGCCCTCGGAAGCCCGATGATCAGAAAGACACGGACGATATCCTCGAGGACGTATCCGATATGATCCAGACCCTTATATCCTACCAGAAGAATCGCAATTTAACGCTCCCCACAGCAGCCAGCCAAAGTCGATATGCTTCGGACCCTGCACACAGCGACATGTTAACAAACGGAACACAGGTACAACCAGGAGAAGAGGAGACGGCTACTTACGAAGCCCTCAGGACCCAGATTATGTTGGTTATTCAGATGCTCCCACCTTATGCGGTTTCTCGCCTCAATTCAGACAAGCTGGAGGAACTGAATATCTCGACGAAGATTGAGATTCGTACCGATGAGTACCAAGGGACCATGGAGGAAGATGAAGCGGCTGCCCGTGCCAGAGCCACGCAAAACGCTGCTGCTGCTACTGTAAATCCGAGACCAGTGTCGCATCGCTCGTCGAGTTCATCCAGCAGTATGCAGTATGGCCAACAGTATCACCAGGGCGCAAGCCGGGCTCCAGCACAGACTCCGCAATTCTATCCTACTCAAACCCCGGTCCGGCCACCGCAGCCTGCGATGCAACGGGCACCACAAACTATGCCTCCAAGTTACCAACAAAGGACTCCCGCTAACACGGGTTACCGTCCACCTAACTCCTATCAGAATACAGGTTACGCCCAGCAATACGTCAAGCCTGCATCTGGGTATTCCCAGTCTTCCTACACCTCAACACCAACACAAAACCGTCCTATGTATTCAACCCCAAACTCTAAGTATGTTGGTAGTTACAACAATTTGGGTCATCTGGGCAACGCCTCTCCACAACCCCGTTTTCAAGCATACACTCACCCACCCAATACCCAGCCCCCTCACTACACTCATCAGCCTTATCAGGCCCATCAATCGCCCGCTCCAACGCCGTCTCACGCTCCATATGGGCATTACACGAACGGCGCGGGTGCTATACCTCCACGGACGACAGCGGCCTCCCCACACATTCATCACCAGCAACCGCACTCTCCACATGTACCACAACAAGGATATCATCCTGCGGGCACGCCATCCCGTCAGCCCTCTTATAGTAGTCAGCCGCATATGGCTAACAACACACCGCGGCCTTATTACCCTCCTACCGGAACACATGTACCACCCCCGATGCAGAATCACCAGATGCCGAACCAACATCATAACCCAAACCAAGGGACGTCCTTCCAAACATCTCTAAGCACACACCAAGTGCAACAAGCCAGTAAGCAACCCCGTATCGTCCTTTTACCATTTCACTATTGTTTTGGCACTCCAAAAGGTGGACAGCTGTCTCGTCACGTTTGTCGAGTGTAGCTGCCCAAGCGTACAATAACCAAAACCACTAACTATCTCATTTTGGCAGTGGATCAGGCCAAGGCTCGTTTTAATGCTCAACAAAGCGCACAGAAATCCAATGAAAGCCTCGGAAATCCAATGCCTGGTCAGGGGCAAATGGGTTCTTCGAGCCAGGGCCACCCTGGCCCTCCAGTTGGACTTGGTGGCATCGGTCTGGGGGCCAACTCGACCCAAATGGTAGCTGCTAGATCCGGGAAGCCTGGTGGCGTTAACTTTTCGCAAACCAACTCAAGTCCCCAGCCCCAGGTAAATTCCCCCGCTATGATGAGTGTGCTACCTTCGATCAATGGCGGCTCGGCGATGCCTCACACAACACCGACAGCAAACGGCGCCACAATTCCATCTGCTGGCAAAGGAGCCTAGAAGACTTTCATGTCAGAAGAGAGTAGGTATAGTAAGGAATTATCACAGCCAGAAGTTCGGTTTCACCCACTCTATCCGCTCAAGAGGCCAGCTTCGAGAGGGTTAACCAGTGATCGATTACCGAATGTTTTGTAAGCAGAATTTTTATGATGCCATTGCGCGCGAAGGGCTATCATGTTTCAATGATGGGTGGTTGAGGGATTGCACAGGTGTATATTGTTGCCCTCATCTTCGGCAGTTTCTTAAATGCTGTCCATTGTGGAGTTTCGGGCAGCATTCCTACTAGATGGCGTTCTACGGAAACGACTTAGGCACAGGTAACGGAGTCCTGGGTGCCTTGCCGGCACTCTTGTCGTTTCATTTCCTCTAGATTTTCTGGTTCTGGATCGATAGAAGGGTCAAAATCGAAAGAATACTACAAATGCGAGGAATCAACCGGAGTTTTAAGGGTTACTTCTTGTACAGCGATTTTTCCCGGGGGGGGGTGAGGGGGAGAACTGCGTAATACACCCGGCTACTGGCATCGATGGTCGGTCATTGTCTGCGTTTGGCAGATGGGCTGCTGGGTTGGGTTCCTCTCGGCATTGTGGTTATTGATAATTTGCCTTTTGGCGGTCGAGAGGGTTGAGGGAAGAGGATTCGGCGTGTCGTCTAGAAAAGTTACAGAGTAGGGCTAGGAGCGAAAAGTCGACCCAGTACAGTATACAACACGAAATTTTCTAGAACCAAAAGCTCAGAGAAGGGGTTATCTACCCGGCGTCCAATACTCGCGTTCTATTGTTAGACAGCATGTTGTCTTCGAGAGTAGGTCCTTGCAAATCTACCTAAAGTTTGTTTAACAAACCTGTTGAGGTGTGGGGTATGTCGAGGTAAACATGACTTAATTCTACCGCGTGTAATGTTTCGTGTATTGGGTGATTGACCTTTCCCCCCTTAACTCGCCCGATTTACTTGGAACGCTAGTCATTACACAAAAATATATGCCATGGGTCGTTGGTGAAGGTAGGTAGATAGATTGGTGAAATGGTGAGGTTATCAATCAACTACTGTAACTTAAACTCTTTGAAACCGGTTTGGTTTTCCCGATTACCAGGTATGTACCTAACCTAGGGTATACGTGGCGTAGGGTAAGAGGGTTTGCACTCGTTTGTTATTACTAATTGTTACTGCTATATCCGACTTCTGATTGTCTGCCTGCCTACCAGCGGACCAACCTCGGACTTGAGTATATCGCCCAGGTAGATAAATACGTTGTTGCGTGCGATCCATATTGAAAGCGTTGTGCTTTAGGGTTCTCTTCTTCTCTGCTGCTAGGAAGTATGGGTAGTCATAGGAATAAATCCCTGTCATTTCCCATCTCCCGTTTCCCCCAAACCCACAGGTACGTTCAAAGCGCTATATAAATAGACACTATGGTGTAAGGGTGGTTATTGACCTAGATAATCAGTGCCGGTGCAACTAAGTCGAACGAATATCATAGTTATGTATGGCACGACAAAGTCTGGGGCGTAATTGAATCGTGGATTCTCGGCCCTTGAAAAGTATCATCTCACCTGATCTCGGTGATGTGGTATATACATAAAATGACACAGCGACAACTAAATCTCTCATGACACCGTGCAAGAGCGCGTTGAAGCAGCAGAGTTGTTGAATGACCCAGAACCGAAAGAGCTGCCGAGACTCCCGGTGCTCTCGTTAAGAAAAGCACTTGCAACGCCTGATGAATGCATGCAAGGTATATTCCGCACTTATTTTTCTCTCATCCATTTGCCCGTCGTGAACCGATCCGTATGATATAACAAAAAGACATTGCTCGCTCCCCAGAGAACAGTTGAGTTGCCCCCATTTTACCCGCCTATCGTCTAGGTTGAACCACGATGCAGCCCCACACGCCATGCCCCGACCTGTAATTCCAGAGATAATAAGAAGAAATTGTTTAGATGCCGGCGTCAACTCTCCAGCCCTCGACAGGGAGGGGGAAAGTCTTGCACCAGGAAGCGACCTCCTTCTTGAGATCGTTGATCTTGGCGACCTCACCACCGGCCACCTTGGCCCTGAAGTCCTTGAGCTTGTTGGCCTCCTTGGGTAGGCTGCCCTGGACCTCCTTGCAGACCTTGATGGCCTGATCAATGTAGTCGGCAACACGCTCGAAGTCCTGCTCACCGAAGCCACGCGAGGTCATGGCAGGTGTACCAATGCGCAGACCGCAAGGAGTCAGGGCGGACTTGTCACCAGGGATACTGTTCTTGTTGCAGGCAATGTTGAAATTCTCGAGGACAGCCTCAACTCGTGCACCGTCCAGAGCGAACGGCCGCAGGTCGAGCAGAACCATGTGCGAATCAGTGCCACCAGACACCAACGTATAGCCGAGAGCCTTGAACTTGTTCTCAAGAGCCTTGGCGTTGGCGACAACCTTCTGCTGATAAGCCTTGAACTCGGGAGTAGCGGCCTGCTTCAGGGCGACGGTAAGAGCGGTGATGGTGTGGTTGTGGGGGCCACCCTGATGACCGGGGAAGACGGAAAAGTTAATCTTCTCCTCCAAGTCATACTTGGTCTCCTTTCCGGCCTTGTCGGTGCTGCGTACACCCTTGCGGAAGAAGATCATGGCACCGCGAGGTCCACGGAGCGACTTGTGCGTGGTGGTAGTGACGACATCGGCGTGAGGGAAGGGGGACTGAATACACTCAGCGGCAATGAGGCCAGAGATGTGGGCCATATCCACGACGAGGTGAGCGCCAACGGAGTCGGCAATCTTGCGCATGCGAGCATAGTCAATCTCGCGGCAGTACGCAGAGGTACCAGCAACCAAGATCTTGGGGCGGAACAGCTGAGCGTTCTCCTCAAGCTTGTCGTAATCAATGATGCCGGTCTCGATGTTGACCCGGTACGGCATAGTCTGGAAGTAGGTAGAAACAGCAGAGATCCTGTGAGTAGCGAGGTTAGTTTTGTGGCGGGTGCTGACGGGCGGCCGTCTCTTGATGCTTACTTCTTAGCAGGTGTCTGGTAACCGTGGCTCAAGTGACCACCGTGGGGGAGATCCAGACCCATCAGGCGGCCTCCAGGAGGCATGATGGCCTGGTAGACTTGCAGGTTGGCAGGGCTGCCACTCAAGCACTGGACGTTGACACCCCATTTCTCCGGGTCGAGGTGGAAGGCCTCAAGAGCACGCTTCTGGCAAAGCAGCTCGATGGCGTCAATGTGCTCATTACCGCCGTAGTAACGCGCACCGGGCAGACCCTCAGAGTACTTGTTGGACATGGGGGATCCCAGAGCGTCGAAGACGGCACGGGATGTGACATTCTCGGAAGCGATGAGGATGATGGACTCTCTCTGGCGCTGGATTTCCTTTTTCTACATCGTTTGTTAGCTATCGTGCAAGTTTATGAAAAATTTCCCCAAGGCAGCCGGGCCATACCATAATCTCAGCAACCTCGGGGTCAGAATCCACGAGGGACTTCTCGAGCATCTGGGGGCGTGTCAGCAGCAGTTCATCCCAGGTCCAGCACATCCGGTACTGACATCCTTGTGCTCCTGGGAAAGAGCGTAGGCAGCCATGGCGACGGGTTCGATGGATCAATTGGATGGAGCAGATGATGTGCAAATCAAGGCCGGCTCGGTGGTCGCTGTACAGATATGTGCGAAAGAGAGAATGTGGTGTGAGAAAAGTTGAGATTGAGATTGAGGGACTGAGTGAGAAGAAGAGGCGAAGAAAAAGCGAACAATAGGCCATGGTGGGGTTGCTCTCACCCCGCCTCCCGCCATCGGCGCAGAGAAGAGCTGGCCGCTGGTCCCTGGATCCTGCCTGGACACGCTGAGTCCTGCGAGTTCGACGCTAGCAAAACTAGTAAGCCTGGGCTAGGCCCAAAACGCACCCCGTGTGCCACCAGGGCGCCCATCCATTGCCAGCCGGCCCACGCCCGGACCTACCAGGCAGCTCGGAACCGGCTTGAATATATTTCCTGCCGATCACGTGACAGCCACCCTCTCTCACTACCACTGCTCACGACTTGTGATATGGCCACTTCTGGTCCGCAGCCGGTCAACTTACCGTCCGATGATTCATGTATTCCCTTTGCCACGGTCACAAGGCAATGGAATTTCGGATTTACGTCGGTTTCTGCTACCAAGATCTACCCCCTTATGTTCAGTGCATTGATGCAATGCGTGACTAGAGCCGGCTGCTTACTATTTATTACATAACCTTGAAGGCCTGGTCCTCGCCTCATTAAAGACGAAAAGTACCATATGTTAGAGGAATGAGCCTGACGCCTCAATCCAGTATGGTAGTATTTGTTTCCTTTCATCTATCTGCCAGTTGCATAGGTGGACGGCTGGTTGAGACGAAGAGGGACAGCTTACTCGTCTACCTCCCGGGTTTGATCCGCTGTTGTTACCGAAATACATAACTTTTTTTTTCTATGTGTGAAGTGATGAACTCGGGGTCCGGGATGGCGATGCACAGGAACACGATCCGCCCGACGCCAGCCGGACCTACGCTATCCTCTTGGCCGGACATATATCATAATTCATGCGGTTGTGAGTTGTGCTACGTAATGATTGGTATAACGCGACCACTTACAACTTTACTGGACATCCTATAGTTGGATAGCTCCCAACAAATAGTCATAACATAAGCATTGCATATGCTCCGATCGACCACCTCTGATAGGTCCCACCATAATCAATACAGCTATCGCTACTTTAAGGGAGGCTAGTCCTTGGTGGTTCTTTCTAGGGACATTCCTAGAATCAACATTCACATAGAAGTCCGCCGTCGACACCTTATTTGACCCCTGCCTCCAATGGCTTGCCACTGTTGTGCAATACTCTCTATACGGACGAATATTATTTCTATCGCCCTCACCACATTTACTGAATTATGATGATATACTTTCGTGTCTCTTTCTTTTCGGGCATCTTAAACATCCTGTTTTGCTATCATGCACGTATCAATTGATCAGCACAAGTATCATACCAACTTGGCTAGTTATTGTGATCGCACAACTCCGATTCGCCGACGTGTCAATAATTTCTGGCACCAAGGACATAGAACGGCGAAACAAGCTTTCGGGTTTTGCTGTTGAGATAGTGATCTTCTGCCCGACGATAGCCACTGGCTCTTAAGGCCGGGTCCACAATGCTGTTGTAGAATCAGCCTATAGTTAACTATCCTATACCGTATTCATTCACCAGTGTTTAGAAATGGACGGTAGATATATACAGATATTGATAACTTATCGCAGCGGTGTGGCAGTCCTACTATGCAGTTAGAGTAGCTAGGCAATAGGTGTAGCGCTGTTAATATAGCCGTGTTTAATATTTTAAGCAACGTTTTCATCACAATAATCAGGAATTTAATAATTAAAAACAGTAATATTAGATTAGCTAAGTAGACTAACTTGCAACTGTAAGGCTTTATAATATGACCCCGAGCGGCAGGCTATTTTAAGTTCACATGGTTTCTAGCTGAAAAGATAATTTCTTATTCCCTTCCTTTCAATACCTGGGGAGTTTAAGAATTATAGAACTAATTCGTTGCGGACATTGGTATATAAAGTAGAGCAAAGCGGTCTTCGCTAAGCACTTATGTCTATGTCATGGTAACAACTCCAGGTCAAAACATAACCCGTTGGCGATATTTGTCACGCGTACTTAAGACAGCCATATCAAACGCTCCGGATCTCCCTCAATCTCCTGATCTCCTTCAGCCTCCCGAAACAGGTCTTATTGGCATGCGAGATTGAAGAAGGCAAGAAGAAGTGAGATTATTCAAGTGGTAGATGAGCTGTAGATCTCCCACCCAGACTGAAAAGGGGTTAAGACCTCCAAGGCGCCGCCCCCTTGATTCCAATGAAGATTATTGCGAATACGAATATTCTTCCAATCCCTTGATCACAAGCCCCTGTTACAATATATATATCGGCTTGAGAGAGGATGGTTGACATCATTTTATGTCAGATTATCCTATCGAATCAACCGAGCAAAAAGCCCGCGTTCTGCTGTTTCTGGAACACACTCTCGGGGTCATATTTCTCCGCAGCATGCTTGAGTAACTCCATGTTTTCTGGGCCGTAATTACCCATGACCGCCTGGGACATGCCTGCGTCATTCATGAATGTGTATCGGAGCAGACTGTTTGTTTCCTGCGCTGCTGATCTGACAATGTCCCCAAGACCACCAACCTGCTTCTGGGCTACGTCCGTCGCGGACTCTTCGGACCATTCCATTAGACAAGCCCACCCTACGCAGTTTCTTGTTTTAGCGCTTAAGAAGAAAAATGGGGTTCTGGAATCTTACAAGTCTGTGATATGCTGTTCAGGCCGAGAACGTTGCTCCCGTGCCTTTGCCCTGCGTGCACGACGGATGAGGGAATGGCCTGTATTGTATAAGAGATATTCCCAGCACCATATTCATTTTTCAATAATTTGCTATAACGCTCATGTACCCTGAGGTACAGTTCGTAGTCTACTTTCGTCGAGACAGCGTTCAGCGCACGTCTGACAAGGCCTTAGCTGTTCGTCTGTCTTCTACATAGAAAAGTACAGGACCTGATGGAGGTTCACTTACCTAGCTGGTAAGACAGTTGCCCCAACGTTGTCAAGAATTGGGACCAAGTCTAAGACAGTCCCGTTAGTCGTTGGGACCACGGGGGCTATGAGGCTTTGTAACTTGAAGAAGTCCTCAAAAGCCTTGGGCTGGGCACTTCTGTGCTCGGCATACAACAACCCTGCCACCATGACACCTGAGACGACATTCAAGAAAAAGCCGATCTTGTTATCATTCTCCATGGCCTCTTGAAGCCTCGCCGTCGAACGTAGAATATTGACGTAATCCGATCCGTCGTATGCGTTGACCGTGTACTGAGCGTCGATCCGAGGGTAGGTCTCAAGATCGAAACGCGTTACGATGCCTGGAGAATTTCCAAGATTAATAGCCGATTGACCTCATTGCTTCTCATCACAAAACACTTGCCGAAGTTAGCGCCTCCACCTTTGAGAGCTTTGTAAAGATCTGGATTCTCGGCGCCGTTTGCGTTGACGATACTCGAATCGGACAACACGACCTACACGGTATCAGCCATTTCGACTAGAAGAGTAAAGAAATCGGGTAGTGTTAAAGGACGGCAGAAATTTGTGAACAACTGAAAGGGTCTCGGGAAACGCACCTCAAAATTTACAACGTTGTCGACAGCCATACCATAGAGGCTAGGGAAGAACGATAGGCCACCTACCACAAGCGCGAGTTCGTCAACACTTCTGAGCAAGTGGTTTGGGGTTTCGTTCGTGCCAACCTCCCAACAGTAAGCCAGCAACTCCAACAGATCCGTGTCGGCCGCCGATGACACTTCTTCCTTTCTGCTGTACGACGTGGTAAATCCGCTCCCAGGTTTGCCCCGGCCCAACTCGCAAGACGTCATCTCTGCCGAGAGCAATCGAGTCAAGGCTCTTGAGATCCAACAGGACCCCAGTGCCGTCGACGCTTGCGAACCTCGTGTTGGGGTTATGGCCTCCGGACCTGACGGCGAATCTGATCCCGGAAACTTTGATCACCCGTACTGCCATAGCTACTTCGGCCGTGTTGACTGGTCGAATGATACAGGCAGATTGCAACCACGCCGTCTTGGACCTTATAAGCCATGAAAGGGAAAACCATGTCAGCGATTCAATCACCTTAAATAATTTGGACAGGCGCATTAGAAAGTAGAACGGGGAAACGGCGAGCCTTTGGCTCTTTGCATTTTTCGTAACCTTTGCTAGGGAAAAGAATAATCAAGCACTAACCAGTTGAATTCTACCTCGCTTTGGTACTGAGCGTCGCGTGCTGTGTAGACTCTGCCGGGCAAAATTCGATCTAGAACCTCGCACGCCATTTCAGCAAGCTCGCGGGACGGGGAGGCCTGTTTTATCCCGAGTAACGAGGCCCATGTCATGTCACCTATACGCATGAGCTGTCGCTCTAGCGTCGAGTCGTAAATGGGTGACTGTGCGGTGCTCAACGCCAAGTCTAAGGGGTAAACGGGTGGTTTGACATGTTGCGCGGCTACACGAAGGACGGCAAGCCAGCACACGTTTAGGGTTATGGAATATGATAAATGCATCGTCGTTGAAAGGCATGTACCTAGTAAGCTTCTAGATACACAGCACTATTCGCGACGCGCTTTGGCGGGAGGGTTGCGACGTATTAGGACCATTGTTAGAGCGGTTCTACTTTGGATATTTATTTTCACAGTGTACTATCACCATGTACGGAATCCTACATGCAAAGACCCCAAAACGGCAACGCCGCTGATTGACAGTAATCACATTGCCTGGCAGCGCATTTCAAGCAAAAAAGGGGAAGGCTTTAGCCTGTTCCAAGTATTATCAAACAACGGCGGACATGCATATTAGGAGTTGCCCGCATAAGTTAGTTGTCGCTCCCAGAACTTTCTATCACGCTAGAGCCTTCTTTTCACCTCTCTACCTTCGCATCCTGCACCTCCTCGAGAACAAAAGAATTGTTCCTATATATAAGAGACTTAATAGACTAGTCAAAGATAATTCTTCGCGTCGTCAATCTACATCGAAAGCTTCTAAAGAGTTCTAATTGGGATGGGGTTGGGCGGTTGTGATGGGAAAAAGTTGTACAAATTATCGCTACACCGTTACTACTACGTAATAGCGTGAATGGCGCATACGATCGCGTTTCTTAGCGGGACAGTAAAAGCAGCTATCTACAATGGTTTGTTATCGCACCGCTCCTGTGGCACAAAGAGAACAGTATGTATATGGCTAGAACTGGCCTACGAAGGTGATGTTTTAGACCCCTTCGCCGCAGCAAACGGTGGCCTTCACCTACCCTACAATCGACGACTAAAGGAGATGCTGACATGGCTAATCAGATTTTTTTCCATTGGACCGATCTCTGTTCATAGGCCGTGCCGCGTAGAAATCGCAGCCCGATTTTGCGTCTAAGACCTAAATTGTGTGAGTCTAGAGAGCTAACGAGATGCATATAACGTAATCTCATTACCTACGATGTTTAGTGCCAGCTTGGTCCAGGTAGTACTATCAGCGTTGTCGGTTAGCTTCCATATAGAATAACTTCTCTACTATTAACTCATAAAGGCAGCATTATCACAGGCATTCTGGGCAGACAGACATCATGAGGCAATATGTGGCGCGCTAGAGGCTTTCTTAAATATCCAATAGTGATAAAATAATTCTTTGCTATGAAATTAGACGCAGAAGCTAAAGCTAAAAGCGCAGTATAAGGAGCCTGTAGTCTACTTGAACCTAGCTCACCGAAGTCGAATGCGAGTAGGTAACTTATCCTTGACAGTACCAATGCCGTTTCCAACGCGGTACATATACTGACCATCCACCATATCCGGCGGCAACGTACGGTTCCTAGATGGGGATGTTAGGGTAATAGAGTAGGGTAAGCCTCGCGATGACCTCTGGTAACGCGAAGGAATCGGTAATGCTAGGAGGTGAAGACGTACTGTAACTTATTCCAGCCTACCCAGTCGAATTCCATGTCAATGTCACTAACAGTGAGCGCAAGCACGAGCTTCATCTCCATCATGGCTAGTTCCTCGCCGATACACCTTGTATTGCCAAGCTCGAATGCGCGCCATGCATTTTTCATCGGATGAAGTGGATGTCCCTCCGGCACAGTGAATCGCTCTGGGAGGAACTCGTTTACCCGCGGCCACAAATCGCTACGCAAATGGATTGCGGTCGGACTCGTATTTATCAAAGCGTTTAAAGTCGGATATGTAGTCCCCTCGTACACTATGTTAAACTCGGAACTTCCGCGCCTGTGGGTGGCACCCAATGGATGGATGCGCAGAGTTTCTTTTATTATAGCAGTGGTATACAATAAACTATTTAGTTTGTGGGGTTGCTGCGATAGGGTGAGTTTCGGGTCTGGCCCAAGGACTTCATCAAGTTCAGCCCTTAGGGTTTCAAGTACTTCCAGTTTACTGTAGAGCTCGTAGAATACCCAGCACCTTTAATGTGCATCAGCGGCATCTCTTATTAAACAGTCATATTTGCACTCGCCGGTGAAGTGCTGGGAGATTACGAGCAAAGAGAGAGGGAAGGAATGGTAACATACATGGCTTGTGCGGTCGTATCGTGCCCAGCTAGAATAAACAACTTCAGATGTGATAGAACAACATCGAAGAAAGATTCGCCTGGTTGCGCGGATGTATCGCGAGATTCGCTCTTCATCTCCTTGAGTGCGAGGTCTATGACCGTCTTCGGCGAAGTCGGATCCATCTCCTTACCTAAGTGTGATTTAAGATGGGGAAGCAAGATATTGCGGATCGTAGTCTCATTCCTTGTTACGTCCTTCCTATAAGCCGGCATCATACGTTCCAATTTACTCTTGATGTTTTCAGCCTTCACATGGCTGATTAATTGCCTTATTGCCTTAAGAATTGGCCCGGGACCGGTCAACTGCTCATTAACGCGGAGGTCTCTGGCAGTGAAATCAGCACGGAGACCGATACCTGGTGGTGAAAACAAAATAAAACCTGTAGTCTACTCACATGGCGGCCCGCATGATAATGTCAAAGGTAAGATTGACGGTTCTGTCGTATAGAGGGAAAATCTCGCCGTATTCATGTTTGCGTCCAGCCTTGTCTCGCAGTTGTTGTACGAATGTGTTGACCTCCTCGATCATGAGCGGCACTTGTGACGTTAAATTGCGCGATGAGAACCCGGGGTTCAGCCGAGCCCGCCACACGCGGTGATCTGGGATATCCATCGATATCAGATCTTTGCCTCCTGTGACAGGACGTATGGCCCATGAGAACATGCCATGTCTGGGTTGGGCCTTTTCTTGGGTCATTTGATAACAAGCCTCGGGGCTGGTAGCGTAAATGAGCGGGTAGGATAGAAAAGGCCAAAGATCCAAGTAGATGATGGGAGGGCATTTCGCTAGATCAGGAAAGTACTCGACCCAATTCGTGGCCAGTCTTCGCTGAGCGTAGGTATCGTGGGCATCTTTGGGCAAACCCTCTCTTAACTTCTTCATCAAGGGAAGATGGCCGAGAAAAAGGGAGTGAGGTTTAGGTACTGGCTGTGATTCCACTATGAGCACATACAATACAACGAGTATAGCGTGAATGTCGAGATCTGATGAGTAAGAGGCACCTACACACCCAGGAGGATAGGGTCGGGGAGATGACGCAACTCACCATACCACGCGCCGCCATGGTCCTGAACCTGATCCTCGTCGCAAAGCCCTGGTAGAGAAACTGGCCAACCCATATTGCCACAAGTGTAGCGAGTGACTTGAGGATGAGGCTGGAGATATTGGGTCCGAGCAGAGATAGCGCGGCCATCGTCGCACATAAGCAGAAAGCTCAGTGATCGGCTGAAGCAGGTGGAAGGCGATATGAAGAAGTCCAAGAGGATGGCGCCCACGACAGGAAATGGGTGTTGGCTCTTGAAATCTTGCTGACGTTGGGTTTGAAGAACAGGGGCGGCCATATTCTGGACCCATTCTGGGAGGCCCATGCCTATCAGTAAAGTGCCTGCTTAGGTACATGGTACGTGGTAGGGAGTAAGTGAAATAACAGTGCCTTACCTACTTAGTACCTACCTACTTACCTACTGTAGGTAGGTAGGTACGTATACGAAGAGAGCGCTGAAAGTTAGGCACTTACAGTGGGTAAAACACCACAACCAGGGAATATCTGAGAGCCTGAATTATCCAGGCATTTCCTAACCCCCCCTCCGACAAGGCTAAGGTAGGCACTTTAGGTAGGCTGCCGCTTTAGCGTAGGTGTCTTCCACGGGGTCTTTACAGACTAAGAGAGTACTGTAACCTACCTAGGTTAGGCCACTGCACAGAACAAGCAAGCACCAGAGATCTGCCGGTAAGTGGAGAAAGCGACAGGCGGAGTGGATGCGGGGCGGATGATCTGTCTGCGCCGCATTCTCACCTAAAGGTTGGCATCATACCGCAATATTACACCTATAGCAGTGCTTACTTACACTGTACTGTAGGTAGCTACAGTAGTGTCCTACCAAGGCGGGCAGCTGGGGCGCATAAGGACCACACATGCATCCTACCTATGTATACATGTAGCTAGCCTGCTTATCTCTACCACTTAGTACATACTTCCTAAGTAAGTAGGTACTTAGTAGAAGGAAGGATTCTCGCCGCACCCCTCCCCCACACCAACTGCGACGCCGTACAAAGTCCTACAGTACAGAGTAGATGCTGTTCCGCAACTGTCGAGAATATGGAATTTGCCTCTTCCACCATCATACTGCAGTGGCACCCTACCATGGCATCCACGATGCATAAGCCTGAGTGGCGTATGCAGTTCAAGGCTTGGTGCACTCGGTGGAAGCGTACGTGCTACAGATTTCGCTCTAACGAAGACAAATACTGCCGGTCTAGCGTTGCTCGTCTCCGGAGAGCTGAGTATGAAGGTAGGTTGGTACCTAAAGTACCAAGACCCCTTTGTCTCGTGGGTTGATCGCACCTCGCGAGACACAGCCACCCAGTTCACCCAGTTCACCCAGTCACCCAGTCACCCAGGAGGCACCCAGGAGGCACCCAGGAGGCACCCAGGGGTAGCATTTACTTATTACCCGCCCTTACCTGAGCGGCACCACCCCGCGGGAGGACGGCCCATCGAACACGGTGGTGTGCACCGGACTGCGCCTTCGGATAATACCTATCATGTTTGGTACTCTCAGATACAATAGATCGAGCGACGAGGCCTACTCGCTCGAGGCGACGGACGCGCCTTTCGCGAAGAAGCGCCAGGGAGTGCCCGCACGCACAGCCTGTGCGTCCTGTCGAGAAAGAAAGGTCAGCGAGACACATATCCTATTCCTTCTCTTCATGGTATCCTTCTCGCAGTTTTGTGTCGAGACCTATTATAATGTCTTTTCATCGGGGTGGTGTGGTGTTAGCCAATAAGACGTGCACGTTTTCAAAGTTCAGAGAACGGAGACCACCAATTGGATCAAGACTCGAAGCTCAATTGTTCTGTAATTTGAATCTGACGAGAAAGTGAGGCTCGACACAGGCAAAATGCACGGGCGAGGAGTATGGCTGTCAGCGCTGCCTTGCTAAGAATATCGAGTGCCGTTATCCAAGCACACAGCGGAAGCGTCCTGGCAGTACCGCGACCGAAGGAACTCGACAGGGTACTCCGACTGCTGCTAGGGGTAGCCCAGACAGAAGCCTAGACTCCACAGAAGAAGACAGTGCAACGACGACCACGTCGTTCTCCTCGACCCTCCCTGATTCTCAGTCGCGGTATTCCAAACAGACAGATATCCCAACGGATCCCTCGAGTGGTGGCGTGTTCCCAGATGCTGAGCTCGGCTTCTGTCCTGACCTCAATTTTCCATTCGATTTCCAGACAAGCGCCGGCTTCGATGCTGCTTGTCCGCAGCAGATCCAGCATGATGGCAATGGCTTCGCCTCTGATCTGCCCTCGCCATCGGGCGAGCCACCCCATGGAGGACTTTCAAGTACCCGTTTCCCAAAACCACTCCCAAATGTCGACGGGTTCAGTGGTAGCACCAGCAACCGCTTTCCCGCGCCCCCTCGGTCGCGCGAACATAAACACAACAATGTGCAGGGCTGTTTATGCTTTAGTCTGGCTATGTGTACGCACGAGGCTATAGAAGTCAATTTAGTACATGGATTGCAGGACCAGTCCGCAACAGCAGAAAACCTCCTGCAACACATGAAAACATGTTTGGCTGACTGTGAAGCTCTCTTGCGCTGTCATGCATGCAGGACCAAGTCAGAGTATGTCATGCTGATTTTGTCCATGTGCGAGAAAATTGCGTGTAGCCTGGAGGATGCGCGTGCCGTGCTGCTGCCGTCGGATTCTCGCAGAAATGATCTCCACTCTGATAAGACAGATCGAAGTCGCGTTTGGGGTACCGGCTCCGGTGCTTCTTGGACACAACATCCGGTCAATGCTTCTGAGGCACTTGGAAGCGGAATCACGTCTGTATCTGCGGCACCTCCAGCTCGACGAGAGTCGGTGGTGAATGAAGTTGATAATATTCATGGACAGCGTGATCGCACGAGCTGGAGAGAAGAGGGAGAGATAGTGGGATGTTATCCTAGCGTCCGCCGAAGGTTGAGGATAGGATTCTGGCAACTTGACGATGACGACGAAACCCACGTTCTCCGAGGGCTATTGGTTGCGCGAATCGGAAAGTTTGCCTCCTTACTAGAAATGCTTCGGGACGTGGTAGGCAAACACCAGTGGCCGGTTCATAAGAATCTCACATGGACCTTGCAGGGGCGCTTCGAAGACGCGTTCAATACAATCTAGAAATGTATATATTCAGACACATATTCACGTAACTAGAACATATAAGATTTATTACTTAGTAGTCCTTCCCCTTCATCACCCAACCGGGGCACAGAACAATCTTTGCGCATGCGTGGCACGTTTCCCACACTTCTTGTTATCTTATAGTAGGTATGTTACAGGATCCTTCATTATCAGAAATGCATTTCACATCACAAAATACCTCAGTTCTTGCCATAATCATAAAAGTCCTACACGCTCTCAGCCGGCTTTCTCTCGCTTCCATACGTAACGGTGAACTGATCGGTACGCTGAATGTACGGCCCCAGTTCCACGCTGTTGTTGCTGTGACTCTCCCCTTTCGCAATTGCCGTGGTGCTACCGTCGCCACGTCTGCGACGTGCCAACTGACCTGGTGCACCTATTTCTTCCCATCCGTTCCGAGCCTGAGACGACGATGCGGACATGCTGCCCTTCCGACTTGAGGGTGCGATGATCGACGCTATAGACGAGCCGATTGAGCGGATAATGGGTAGTTCCAGAATGGCGAGAGCACGCAGGGCGGGGACGCAGCTGATCATGATAACGAGTGTCTGCTCTAGGTTGGACCATATAATCACTAGGCTAGACTGGTACTGATCGTGAGCGAGCGAGGCAGTTACAGGTTTCATGACGGATCCGACGAAGCTGATAAACGAAAGGCTCAGAACTATAGCAAGCCCGACCTTTCGACGGAGAGGCATGTTCAACTTCCAGATGATGAAAACTGGCAGGAACACATAGGATAAATCGGAAAACGCAAAGAAAGCTGACGGATAGAGTTGTGGTTAGTAGTGACGCGATATTACGTTAGGAGCTGGGTCACTCACATTGCGCAACATCCACAATGATATCCTTAAACCGCGAATCCCTGACTCTGGTCGGCGTGACGGTAGGGTCCCAGAGGGCTTGGATGGGCTCGGCTTGGGTGTACTAGAACACTCGGAGTCAGTTATCCCAAAATTTAGCGTGATATCTGAGGATTTCAGAAGCCTGTACTCTAAAAGTTGCCGAAATAAGGAAAAAAAAAAAGGGGTTCCGAAAATTACTCACGATGGCAATGATGGAGACGATACCTATTATCGTTTGGAGAGTTGTGAAGACGATGATGAACCATTTGAACCAAGATACACTGCGAAAGATACGGAGCAATAAGATGGCGGCCGAAATCCTGGCAACGATAGAAACCACAATGGCTGGCGTAGTGGATATCCAGAACCACATCAATACTTTGATAAGCTGTGGCAGGGAGAGGTCCTCATCGTGCATGCCAGCGCCGAAATGGTAGGCGACGGTGACAAGAGCTTGATGGAGTAATTGAATAACCTAAACAGAGGGTTGTGATGATGAGCGACATAGCGATGGCAAGCCTGTGTGCAAAAAACGAAGGTTAGAGGACTTACCAAAGCTATGAGTATGGTCCAATCATCCCACCCAAGCCGAGATGGTGGCCGAGTGCGAATGTAAAATCTGAAGGCGACAAAGACGCTGCAGAGAGTGGTGAGCGTCCATGTCACCCCGATAATAACAGGGCCTCGTCCTGGGTCACCCGAGTTGGCGGGCGCAGGGACAGAGCCGGACGACATGTCGATTGTGCGTGACGCAGTAGGCTGTGATGAAGAAAGACTTGCCGCAGTGTCAACTCTAGCGGGACTCAGAAAGAAAGACAACGGTTGCACCAAAATCGAATTGAAATAGGTGTGTGTAAGCCCCACGGTTCGGATCACTGTTTCTTACGGTCTTACGCGGGCGGTCGGCCGAGGGACTTTTTGTATGATTAGAACACGAAATACGTTGCCCAGCAAGACAAAATGTGCCACTCGACGAGGTGTTGGAGACAGAAACGTGCTTCCAGGGATCATGATGGTGGCTGAACAACTGAAATCTGATGGATTGCGACCACGGGGGAGCCGGCACTTGACAAACCTATGAGTAAGGGTTTCTGGGAGGAAAGCAAGGGTCCTAGAACGGGCAATCCTTTCGGTTATGCGGCTCGCCCATCTCGTGTGCTGACCGACTGGTGGTTGTAATATTCTCACGCTGTCGATCATCTGCAGCCAACAGTTATCCATATGCACCTCGCGGTTGGATGAGTTTGGTGTGTTGCATTGCTGCAGCGGCACCCTATTGGTTTCATAGCATGCTTGTAAAAAGTCGGTACGTGGCCCTCTAAGGTAGGAGCGGAATCCTTCAGAGCTTTATACCAACAATACCATACAAGATCATACCTCTTAATTAATAGAACCCCCTCCACAATGCTTTCGTCTCCGCCGGGATTGCCAAACGTGATCGTCATACGTAGGACCGCGGAATGCGACGCAAAGTGATGGCCGCCCGGAGGTCGCCAGGAGTGGAAGAGTCGCTACTATTCACCTGTTCGGCATGCCCTCTGCTGATTCTCACGGTTGTTTCGTACCGGCAATCATGTAAATAAACAAGTCTAGCAGCCTCGAAAGGTAGCATGAGAATATGCGTCTCAGGTGATGGCAGACGTGTAATGAAGGTCCTTCTTACCTGACTTATTCCCACTCATCACAATGGACAATTTCACCAGGGAGCTGCATTTCGATGTGCAAGGGCGAGTTGTTGAGTGGCTTTCCGGTCCTACTGGCCCCTTACCCATACTATCTACTATTCTCATCTGCATCTACCTATACAGTATTATTCCTTCAAACCCTCTCGGAGTCAATGCCCCTGTGGTTGGTTACAGGTCACTCTTCGAGCCCGGGTGGCTCGTAGGGCTACGTTTCTCGAGCGGTAGTGGTTCAATGATACAGGAAGGATATCGCAAGGTAAATAAAATTCAAAATCTGCCTTCACACAAATTCGCACGTCAGCCCCAGTCATGAAGATAGGTGAAGCACAATTGAAAGAATTGCCTAAGAAATGCTTAGTGATACATGTCTTCCGGTGCAGTACAAACACTCGATGTTCAGGGTACGTCGAAATGACGGAGAGATCCTGGTCATCTCGAACAAGCACGTGGATGAGCTTCGCAGCATGCCCGAAGAACATGTCAACGGCATGGATGCGCACGTCAAGAATGTCTGCGGTCGTTATACGACGGGTGATATCCTCTTAGATGGCGATTTGCCTAGCCGCGTTATTCAACAGAAGCTTACGCCAAGTCTGGCCGCCACGGCTCCCCTGATGAAGGATGAACTGGATTATGCGTTAGATGTCGAGTTCCCAGATTGCCGAGGTATGTCACGCCGCCAAATCCAATACGACGAGACTCTTCTGTCACTATCGTACTCTAACTACCTCAACTCCTTCGCCTCTTCCACACCAATAACGATGACGGTCTATAGACGAGTGGGTGAGCGTGTCGATCTACGAGCTCCTCCTCCGCGTGGTTGCGCGGGTTTCCGGAAGGATCCTCGTCGGACCGCAAATATGCCGTCAAGAGGAGTGGCTGTCGACGGCTATCCACTTCACCGAGAATTCAGTGCGTAACTCTCGAACCCATTTTCTTCTTTGGCAACTTTCAGAGCACCAGATTTCCATTTTAGGCCAAGAGAGTGCCTAGGAGCTTCTGAAACCCTCACAATTCACGCTCCAAATGGGGACCACTAACCCTGAGTGTTGCAGTACGCCATTATCATGACCTTACGCATACTTCCATCGTACCTACATGCTCTTGTCGGACCACTACTTCCTGCTTACTGGCGTGTGCGCGGCAATCTCGCAACTGCGAAACGAATCATCGGTCCCGTCGTGCGGCAGCGTCGAGCCAAGGAGGCCTCGTCCCCCGCTGGCGAGTACACCAAGGAGGAAGATGTGCTACAGTGGATGATGGATATGGGTGTTGCTAAAGAGACTCAGCCAGACAAACTGGCGCACCGACAACTCATGCTAAGTCTAGCCGGCATTCACACAACAACTATGTCGATTTCACATGCAATCTATGATCTCTGTGCGCACCCCCAGTATTTCGAGCCCCTCAGGGACGAGTTATCCTATGTTATTGAGAACCACGGCGGCTGGCGGCGACCCATCATCCCCAAATTCCGGAAGTTGGATAGTTTCCTAAGAGAGTCCCAACGCATCAATCCACCAGCTTTGAGTAAGCTTAAAATTTCAAGCCCCTATCTCCTACTTTCTTTAATTCCTCGGAATGGTATTTCCCGAGGCATGTTCTCGACGCTGTAGCCTATATGGAGAAAGTGCGGCAGAAGCAGTTGGTGGTAACCTGGTTTGACTAATAATTACTACGAACCAGTTGCTTTCAACCGAGTCGCTCGGAAAGAATTGAAACTCTCCGACAACGTAACCATTCCCGCCGGCACCCACTTTTGCATGGCTTCTGACGCCATCCTTCACGACCCGGAGATACTTCCTGCTGGCGAAAGCCGAGACCCTGACGCCTTCGACCCGTTCCGATGGGTCCGGCTCCGGGATGAGCATCCCGAGAATGCACACCGTTATCAATTCGCCACGACCGACAGCAACAGCCTTCATTTCGGCCATGGGAAGTTCGCATGTCCTGGCCGGTTCTTCGCCAGTCAGCAGATCAAGCTCATTCTCGGGCACTTGCTATTACGCTACGACTTTAGGTTCCCCGACGGGAAGGGTAGGCCAGTTAATATGGGCTCGGATGAGAATGTCTTCCCTGACCCTGCGGCCAGGGTCTTGATGCGAAGAAGAAGTTAAAACCTTTATGGGCTCATATGTAATCAGAATGTGCCGCTGAACATGAAGAATACCTGCCAGACTACTTGGCTGAAGGCTATTTCTCGTGTAATCTTATGATTAGATTTATATTGACTAGAGTATTATATTCTATCATTACTTCTTCAGTAAATTCCCATTGCATACCTAAGTATCTCTATGATAAGATTGAGAACGGAACATTACTCGCACCATCTCACCCTCCCACAAGTCAAAAATAATACAATGCTGTGGTACGGCCTAGATTTGCGGAATGCAACAGAAATCTTTACCAAAAAGTAAATTCCAAAGTCAATTGGGGGCGAAAGTCGTTTTAGCGTAAGCACTTTGTAGTACTTACAACGACTTTCATTTTACTCCTGGTCGAAGATAAAAACTCAGCTCTCGAACAAGGAGTCAGCTCACATAAGCTCAGTCAATGCTTCGCATTTTATTACCCATCGTACCTGCATCTGCGTCAGAGCGTCGATCTGACGAACCTCCAACTGAGATGCTCATAATGAATCCGAAATCGATGTATTTGTTTAGTTTTCAGTTACCTCTTTTAGACCCGGGCCAATAATTCAGCTACCAGGGATATAAATAGTAGAAAACACTGGCTGGGCTATTAGCTCGCTTGGCTACGCCCCTGTAACCCAGAACGATTTTAGTGCGTTCGATTTAATACTATCATGGATTCCGTAATATATTTAGTGCTTGCGAGCACATAAAGAATAGTATGGGTGGGCCTGTTTCTGTTTGCGCGGGCAGAGTAGACTCTTCCAGCTAAATAGAAATACTGTATCCATTCTAATCACTTCGCATTTGACGAACCTGATACTAACCACGGAAACTTTGACATCACCTCAGTAACTCATAGGACAGTGCAATATACAGCTTACCGACCTAGGTTAGGTAGGAATTTGAATGCTTGGGCCAAGCTATAGCGCGAGGGAGGGTGTGCCCTAAGCTGGCTCCGCCGCCACTAGAGGTCAGATTGGAGTGAAGAGTGAATCTGTCCCAATCGAAACTGCGGAGTGCCGAAAAAGGCAGCGGGCCTTCCCGAAATAGGTAGATGATCATTGATGCTACAACCCATAATTGAACCATGCATAGTAGTGTACAGTCCCTTGACTGCCGGAGGATCAAGTTGGGGAACGCCTTCAGGGAATATAGCTCCCAGGCAGATAATGCTCTCTAATTGCTATACACTTGGAATGAATAGGGAGTTCCCGATCCGCCTTTTTGCCTTTGAACCCACCAAGCAACAGAACATATTCATGCTTCGTTGAAATACGCGCGAGGTTTTAGATGTGCCAATACACGGTTGTAATTATTACTTGGGCGCAGTACCACTTTCAGCCATTCCCATCGCTGTCTGCCTACCGGATGAAAATATACTGAATAAAGCCACCACGAGAGACAAAACCACCATACTGGTTGTTGCGAGTTAGGCTGTGCCAATAATCGCAACAGTTATGGCTTCAACGAATACTCCTCTCGGTTCGAACTTCTCCCAATCATCGGAAATTACATATTCACTTTATTATTTTCCAACCGGAAACTTTTGTAATCGGGACATTCTAGTCTGTCGGTTGTTGACCGAGTTTTTCATCACAAGAGATTATTACATGTTCATTTGTTCATTTGTCTTCCTCTGTTCAATAGCATATCTGGCCCGTCCAGCTAAATTGAGGTTGCAAAATGCCCCTGTCCACGGCGCTCAGTGGTGGTTCGAGCCGGCGATTATTACGCAGTCGAGGTTTACCAACAACGCTATGGCTATAGTAACAAGCGGCTATAAGAAGGTATCAGCTTTTTTTACGTCTACCTATCTTCTTCCTTGCTTCACTGCCGTTATTTAATTTGTCTCATCCTATTCGCCCCCTATTTTCTTGTGTCCCAACGCATGCGTGCGTGTCAGAGCTTAGCCAATGATTCGTCTCATAGTTTCAAGAAAGACCGTTCGTGGTGCGCCGCTACGATGCCGACATCACGATATTGCCGCACAAGTACCTGTCCGAGTTGCGTCTGATGCCGGCCGAGAAGCTCAGCGCTGTAAGGGTCCAAGTAAAAAACATGGCTCACAAATACACAAAGACGAGCTTTCTCATGGAGTCCGATCTACACTTCCGCGTCCTCCAGAATAAACTTACTCCTGATATGCCCAAATACCTCGACATGGCGAAAAAAGAAATTTCAAATGCCTGTATTATGGATCTTCCGCTGGCTGCTGGTAAGCTAATGATCTTTATTTCAAACGATGCATGCGGATGCAGATGAACAATACGCCTACGACCAATGAACTCAGCTAAATATAGTTCCATTACTATTAGATTGGACAGAGGTTGCCATACAGCCCCTTATGCGTATGGTCGTAGCGCGAATTACTTCCGTAGTTATGGTAGGATATCCAACAGCTCGAGACCCAGCCTGGTTAAACCTGATAATCGATTATCCGGGAGACATGCTGGAGGTCGCGTACACGCTTCGCAGATTTCCACCTTGGATGCATTATCTCGTCGCGTTATTCATACCCGCGAGGTACAGATTGACCAGAAAATACAAAGCAGCTCTCCAAATCCTATCACCTCTGATGGACAAGCATGCAAATCTAAAGGGGCTAGGCGACAAGGGCATCGAGACTGTAGCTGAGGGGGATGATACGCTCCTGAACTGGATGTTGGATCGAGGGGATGAGAGGGAAACTCGATACGAGGAGATGGCAGCTCGCCAAGTTCTATTAAGTCTTGCGAGCATCCATACTACGTCCATGACAGTCTCCAACATCCTTTATGATCTTTGTGAGCATCCAGAATGGTTCTCGGTTTTACGAGCCGAGATTAAAGCTACGGCCAATGAGCTTGGTCCCGTGGGATCAGCGGTAGGGATTGTACAGTGGCTTTTCAGGTTGGAGAAGATGAATAGCTTTATTGTCGAAACACAGAGGTTGAGACCCCCAATCATACGTAAGTTCCGTCGGCTCGAAGTCTTTCGCCAATTACCTAATCCATAAGCCACGTTCTGTCTATTTTTGACCTGTCTGACAACTACTTTCAGTCTCACCGCAGCGAGAGGCCATGGAGCCACTGACACTTCACGATGGAACACATATCCCTAAAGGTTCTAGAATCTCCTGGGCCGCGTATAACCATCTGAACTCACACACAATTACGCCAAACCCGGAAAATTTTGACCCTATGAGGAGCTACCGTAAACGGCACGCGGCTCCTGACGAGAAGAACAAGCACTTAGCCGGCCAGACCGATGTGAACAACCTGACATTTGGCTACGGCAAGCTCGCCTGCCCAGGCAGGGCTTTCGCGATCGGCGAGGTTCAAATGATACTTGTGAAGATCTTGATGGACTTCGACTTCAAATTTCCCACAGGAAAGGGTAGACCGAAGGATATGTTTGCGGACGAGCAGATGTTCCCTGACCCGACCGCCACGATCATGATAAGGAGAAGGGGAAAAGAAAGCCCACTTGAGTAGTTTGCACTTGACCGAACTATAGACCGGATACGAAGCTTTGTATTCCTTACCCTTTTTCTCTTTATTTAATAACAATAAATTTGTCGCATTTTATGATGGCTCATTGAATAACTGGTTAAAAATCTGTACGGATGATGACCATTCAGGCTTTGGATCTCTGGCAAAACCCTTACCTGTTCTTGGCGGGTACCCATAAGCTTACTAGTCTATATGTATATACCTAGTAAGTCGTGTAAGAGTTAGCGAAAGCTTTGTGTAGGGACCCTGGTACGATGGACGGGCACTAATGCGTGGTACCTGGGTATCTATCTCGGCTAGGTACCTTGACACATCAACTAACCTATATGCAGGTTAGACCATCGTACCCTGTCATGCCTATTCGAACCTGTCTCGCCTATCGAGTCTTAGTGGGATGGGATATGTCTGGTACTTCTTTGTTTCGCTGGCGGACTCTAGGACAATACGGCCGCGTCAAAAGCCGACGTGGTATTAACGAATACGACATTCATTGATTTGTAACGGTGAAGTCCCATGTAAGTATCTACTGCTCCTATCACCCCCCTTTGCAGTGTTGCCTTGTCCTGTAACTCCCAGGCTCCAGCCGATAATTATTCCAAATCGTTAAAACGCACCGACATGCCGCCTTCTCGCCATTGACTCTCTTACGCTGTATTCCGCTGCTCATCGTCGTGGTGGACATTCCTTCGGTTACTGTCCTGCATGAGCGCCTTTTTTGCGTTTTCGGGAGGCGAAATCCTACGGCTAGTGTTGAATCCTGCACAAGGATGAAAATGTGAACACTAACATTGGCGGTGCAACGTGAATGCGTCCTGGTTGAGGGCATCTCTACATGGCTTCGTCTGATATAGTATGAGTGAACTACAGGCGGGCGGCTAGAGGCCCATTCACTATGTGATTATGAAATGATTAAGCTTACCGATTATATATACGGCGACAGTAATATTGTGCTGATGTCTTCGGCCGGCCAGGCCCGCGAGCGATTCTAGCAAACACCAACCGGACAAGAATCACTGAGACCATGGCAAGAGCAATTTTCGCGCTTTGCTATTTAGCTCTATTCTGCACTAGGCAGGCACTCGCGTTGCTCTCTCAGGACCTACTCGACGTGGTTTCGGCCAACCTTGGTCCTTCTAGTTTGGTTGATCAGATCACAGAGGTTTCGGAAGCAATTGACAAAGCTACCGAAAAGATCACAGACTCGCTTGTCCCTACGACAGCGCAGCGAGCTGTGACCTCTTGCCTGATCATCAATCTCATCTTTAATCCAAATGTTTACACCGAATCAAGTCCTAATTATACAGACAATGAAGATATCAACTGGTACGTTGTCATTAGCGCGCGGAGGCGATGATGCAGAGCGCGACATGATATCTTCGTATTGACACTGCATAGGTCCCAGACATGTCGGCTGCCGGCCGCATGCTTCATTCATCCGCAAAGCACCGTCGAGGTTGCTGTCGTTCTCAAAGTAATTACGGCAACTGGGGCCAAGTTCTCAATACGCGGTGGTGGCCATAACCCTAACCCCGGCTTTGCTAGCGTCGATGGCTTGGGTGTCTTGCTAGATTTGCAGGATATGAAGCTAATGTCTATTGACGCGGATGGCACCTTGCATGCTGGTCCGGGGCACCGCTGGATCGATTTGTATGAGTTCAGTGAAGCAAATAACCGCACTGTCAAAGGTGGCCGCACAATAGATGTTGGCATACCTGGTTTCCTCTTGGGAGGTAAGGAGATCCGTCGAGCGCGACATCAAATCATAAAGATTTGGAGTGCGAACGACCCTCAGTAAAGGCTTCAAGGGGAAATCGTTCTAACGACTCTCAGGTGGAATGCCATTCTTCCCTACTCTTCACGGTTTGGGCGCTGACAGTGTTCGAAACTATGAAGTAAGTTTCATTGATCCATTCTCTCAATTTCCCTCATTTTGAGTCAAACTTCTTGAGGACATAATATCTGATGGGTGTGAACTATCAAAGATTGTTCTCTCCAACTCGACCGTCGTCAACGCTAGCCACGATCAAAATCCAGAATTGTTCCGCGCCCTTAAAGGCGGCGGTTCTAACTTCGGTAAGCCTTCCATCATTGCCTATATACTGGAGCGAGCTACCTGTATGCTCATTGTTCTTTCCGCCAGGTATTGTGACTCGATTTGATATTCAAACATACCCGCTTATTCGAGCTCAGTACGTGGTGAATTTGTATAATTCGTCTGACTACATCAACATATTCCAGGCTACCATGAAAGTTCAAAAGTCAATGGAGTTGGATCCTCGAATCGACTTGTACGTGACAGTTACTCCGACCGTCGTGGTTGTTGGTATGTTCTACGCGAACTGGGTAGCACAACCGCCTACTGCTTTTGATCCGTTCTACCAACTTGAGAGCCTCGTTGGTGCAATGGTGCCCCTTACAAACGGCACTGTCACGAGCCTGGCGGTCGATCTGGGTGCTAACACCCCACAATATGATGCACGGTATGAATTGGTACTCTTTCCTCCTAGCCCAAGCTTCGAGGTACCGCCGAAAACACCCTCGCTAATCAGAGTTTAGACGCATACCCACAGCCGTGACCACCACGGGAGATGTTGGGCTGTATATTCGGAATCATGAGCAGTTCCTAAAATCCCTAGATATCACCGAGGCTACGTTCGCCGCCAATCTGTCATACACCATACAGCCAGTAGCCTCTGCTACGGTGCGGGTGGGAAATGCTCGCAGGGGAAATTCCTTGGGCCTCGATTCTATCCCTCAGATATGTAAGTGATCAATCTCAGGGCTGATTCTGCCCCTCTCTCACATCGCCCAACCAATTTTTTGGGTTTCCCTTTTCTAGTTCCGCACTATTCAGACAGACATGGGATTGACTTAAACGGGAAACAACAGGGTGGTCGATGGTTGTAGAGTGGGCCGACAAGAAAAACGATCTTCAGGCACAACGGACGTTGAATACATTAGATGATAATTTACGTTCAATTGCGAAGAGCCGGGGTGAGCTCATCTCGTATCAGTTCATGAATGACGCCAGCTTCATGCAGACGGTCCTCGACTCCTATGGCTCGGACAATCTCGCTCGGCTCCGGTCCGTTGCTGCGCATTATGACCCTACTGCAGTGTTCCAGGAACTACAGAACGACGGATTTTTACTACGTAAAATCTGAATATTTAATGCTGTAGTTAGAAAGTTGCAATACCTGTATATGCTTTTTATTTTATTTTGTTTTATTTTATATAGGCGTGCCCGCCCCCATTTCCTAACTACAAAACCTTTGTGGTTAGGACTTGAGGTGGCGGAAGGCGTTTCTAGAACCAACAAGCAGGATAGGCAACAGACCAGTCGGTTAGAGTAATAAGGGTTTGTAACTCATTCGATAGCCCAGGCTCTTTATCCAGACATTCAATAAACCAAATTTCTCTCTTTAAATCCAAAAACCTCTTATAGTCTAGCTCAGAGAAAATATTACATTAAATTACACATGAATCCTCCTCGATTGGCATGATCAGAGTCTCGTCTACCATGATGTCTCTGTGTATAGGATTGGCAAACTGGTCATGGTTTGCCTTAGATGAGATCCTAGCCGTGCGTCCATAAGCCGTGGAGGATTTAGAGGCCAAGAATATCAATGCACACAGCTCAAGATTGGCTTCTGAAGGACCAACTTTCCTCCCATATGCCTAAAGGCCGATATTTATCCGGATGGGTAAACCATACGGTGTAGGAAAGCAGAAGGTGTTCTTCTGGCAAATCCTTCGACTGGCGCTATCGCATTGCAAATCTCCGCGATAAGTTGTATTCACTAATAAGGTAAGGATGATCGGCAGAGTCAGAAGAGTTACTGCGGGCAGCAGTGGCAGAGGCGTATCAATAACGTCAGGTGCAGCGGCTCAGCGCCGTGATGGTATGTATGCATGGAACTCTTGGCTGCTGTGTGAGAATTCAATGTGCACAAACGTAAAATCCTATCTCTGGAGGATGCTGCAGCAGGCTCAATAGGCTAGGGCAACATCCTGCCCTTCTGGAAGGAAACACGATACTGAATACGATGTATCACGGAAGGATTCAGTAATGTCACAACGGCAAGGACTGCCTAGACCCGGCAAGAACTGCCAGGACCTGTCAAGGCATTTGATTCAAATATAGTGAGGCTATTGGCCGGCGACTATCTCAGCCTCTATACTGAAGCCTAGAATAGGAGCCCAACAGAAGAGGGGTAGCCGGAATTGCGGTCAGGAATATGTGTATAAATAGAGGGCGAAGGCGAGGTTACATTGGATTCAGAAAAAGGAAGCCAAGACCCCTTTAAGTAGACCCAAAGAGAATTATTAGCTGAAAATGAACCTTGTTCCAAGCCCTTGAGATCAAGCCCTTGTCACAAGTTATCCCGTGCTGCGGCCCGCCCTCTATTTCAGCCCTCTATAAGTACGTACACCGGCAGGATTACGATTAGTCCCACACGTCCCGCGTCCACCGTATCCGTGGGGGCCGAGAAATGGAAAATGCGCACAGAAGGAGGGGTGACTGGGTGTTGAATGCCGATCTCGAGTGTGGCATGTAGGATCCAATGGAACGTCGGGGGATTGTTCTGCATGAGAAAGGTTTGGCCCCTCGCTTTCTTTGCACACTGTAACCGTCCTTCTTCTCGGCACGTGGAGTTACATTACGTAGGTGGCTATGTCGTCCTTGTAATACCCATCCTCATCCATCCCGTCTTCCGTCAGGCAATATCCGGATTCTACCCGGAGGCTTCCATTTGGAGCAGCTCAGTCGCCGCCAAGTGGTTGCACAGCGTGAGTGAAAGCCGCCACTAGGTCTACACTAGTAAAAAGGGCGCCGGGGGCGTTTCTGGCGATGATTCCCCTTACAGCGGCGCATACCTGCTCTAAGTGCTTCCCTATTGTTACGTCCGCATCGATCACACATAATACACGGCGGGATTTCCTTTTGTTTCGGGGCATAGTCCTAGTATTACGAATCCGAGTTTCAGCTGGCCTTGATTGTCGGACTTCCGCCCCGTTGTCTGCCCGACCTCCGCACTTTCTTGCCTTGATAGGAGCCTTGATAGAAGCCTTGGAGTCTTGACTACACTGTCATCTTCAAGACGTTGCCCACAGGATCTGGTTTTGTGTCACTACTTGCACGTTTCAGCTCTAGCTAACTTGCCCATCGCTCACCCACTTCACTAGCTCAACCCAATTCATCATCGTCTCTCAACATGTCTACAGTCCCTAGCATCATTGCCGGCGGCGCAACCTGGGGTCACAATGTGAATGACGACGAGGCACAGCGTCAAATGGCCTCCTTGAAAGCCATCGGAGTTCGGGAGATCGACACCGCCGCTCTCTACCCGTTCTCTAAACCCACAATGTCCGAGCAGATTATCGGCAATAGCCGGTTTGGACAGGACGGCTTCCTCATCGACACTAAAATCATGTGGTTCAATGGCGGAAAGGGCACCTTAACCAAAGACAACATTCCAAAATCAGTTGATGAGTCGCTAGAACGCCTTGGCTTGGAGAAGGTATGGTAGTTTATCTCGACTAGCGGGCATTGAAATACTAGAATTTTTTTGACACCGGCACTAGGTCAACGTTTTGTATGCTATAGGACCTGATCATGAGACGCCACTCGAAGAGCAGGCTGCTGCTTTTGATGGCGTTTATCGCCAGGGCAAGTTCGCCACACTCGGCCTATCCAACTTCTCCCCCGAGATGCTTGAGAAGTACGTTGAAATCGCACAGAAGAATGGTTACGTTAAGCCAAGCGTGTACCAGGGCCAATGGTATGTATTGAAACATCGTAATAATTCATCTCCCCTTTTCCTTTTTGAAATGGAGTGAGCCATTTTAATCATAGCTGACCTAATCGTAGTGAGTAATTACTCTACCTCATGACCAAGCACCAACGACGTTTTGCACGGCATCGCCTATAGGCGTAAAACCGTCATTCTTAAGACGGCATGCTAATATGCTATAGACAATCTGATATGTCGCACGTACGAGGCGACGCTTTTACCGTTTCTGCGCAAGCATGACATCGCCTTCGCAGCCTTCTCTCCTCTAGCACAGGGCATGCTAACTAGCAAGCTTACATTCGCGGAGAATCAGGATGAAGACTTGAAGGGCACACGGTTTGACACGGCCAAGGACAACATGTACGGTCTAAACGCTCGACGCTGGTACGACAAGCCATCGTTCCATGATGCTATACGCAAGATGAAGAGCGCGTGTGAACCTTATGGTCTTGACACAACTGATGCCGCTATGCGGTGGATCGTGAACCATTCGATTCTGGATGGGACCAGGGGAGATGGTATCATTATTGGACCACGCAACAAGGAGCAATGCGACAAGTATATTCAAGGTATACAGGGGGGGCCGCTACCCGAGGAATTGGTGAAGACACTAAATGGTCTGTGGGAGGGGGTTAGCGATGATGCTGCCAGTATCCTCGAATATTAGAGTCTAAACAACGATGCCTACCCAACGGCTACATTGTTCAATAGTCTATCGACCGCGCTTTCATCCTCACAATGAGATCCATCACAACTGTCTTGAAAGTTTAGTGCCCTCACTTCGCGACTACGTCTGTCAATGGGCGACGCCTTTTGAGGAAAACTTGTTCACGCTTCACTACAGCCATTTAAAAGATGAACCCAATACGCGTTGCAATCGCTCGATTTAATGATGTCTCACACACGACTAATAAGTAAAGAGTCACCAGTCCGAAGACAACTGACCATGCCACAACGTCACGCTTTCATTACATTCATCAGTAGGTTTATTCAGAGCCACTGATCACTTTGCAACACCATAGACTGACCAGCTAATGCACAGGCTTGCTACGCTCTCCGCATCTTTTGGTCGTAAACTACAGTATTTCTCGGTACAAGATACCAAATAGACAGACAAGTCTATAAGATGACATCGAATATAAGCACTTCATTATTGTATTGCATGCGAGTTGGAAACAGGTTTCAATAAGCCAAAGACATTGTGCACCTCAACTACTCGTCAAATTTTATTTTCCTGTCGTAATCTCATCATGACTTTTGCGTTCGGGTTTGGAAAGACGTTTTCGTCTGCATACATGTTCGTCGGCCTGGATTGGATGCTCTCTGGATATCGAAATTCATATTGAGAGATCAATCGAGCTAGGATCAGTTTGATCTCGCCCACCGAAAATGCTCGTCCAGGGCAGGCCAGTTTTCCATACCCAAAGGCAAGATTATCCGGGCTTGTCTGCCCCGCAAGATACTTGTTCATGTCCTGTGGTGATGCGTAACGCTTCTTGTAGCTCCTCATAGGGTCAAAAATGTCGGGATTCGGTGTTACACTAGGATCGTTTATGTGGTTGTAGCCCGCCCAGCAGATCCTCGAACCTTTCGGTATGTAGGTGCCATCCTTTAGTGTTAACGCTTCGACAGCTACTCTCTGGGGGCCGACTGGTTACCTCACTTATTAGTATTGTGTTTCTAACCTCCATAATGTATATAAGGGGGACACCGGGGGGGTGGGGGGTTTGTGCACACATACGTAGAATCGGCGGGTTCATTCTCTGGCTTTCGAGAAAGAAACTATCGAGCTTCTCAAGACGTGACAGCCATTGTTTCGAGCCGCTTTCTGGCGTCGAGCCAATCGGACCCAGTTCTGCGGTAATGCCATCGATCTCCTCTCTTAGTATTGGAAACCACTCTGGGTGCGCGCATAGGTCGAATATAATGTTGGCGACTGCCATCGACGTTGTGTGAATGCTGGCAAGAGTGAGGATTGCCTGGCGCGTTGACATCTTATCGACTCTGTTCTCGTCCTCGGTCCCGTGGTCAATCATCCAGTTCAGAAGAGTGTCTTCTTCGTCGACCTGTTCCCCTGCGCTTCTTCTCCTGACGGCTTCCGCGTGCTTTTCCATGAGTGGTTGGAGAATTCGCTGCGCCAACCTCAGATTTTTCATCACCCGGTAACGCGCGGGAATCAGATGAGCTACGATGTAGTGTGTCCAGGGGGGGAACATGCGAAGCGTGAAGGCGGCGGTAAACATATCAATCGAGAAGTCGATAGAAAGCTTCAGCCATTCTTCGTCTCGGCAGGCTGGATGGCCCATGAACACTTTTGCCGACATCCGTGCTACCAGCATCCGCATCATCTGCTGAATATCAACTTCTAGCCATTCTGAACGGAAAAGTTAGCTGAAATTCAGGAAGACCATCTGGCCCGTAGCGCACTCATTAGCGTACCTGAGGAAGAGGGAACGTCTATCGGCCAGGCATAATCAAGCTCCGTTTTAGCAATGTCAAGGTATTTATTGAGTTCGGCAATGAGCTTATTCTGTATCACACGGAAATGGAGATTCGACTCGGTCATTATGGTAGTATACGTCCACTTATGTCCGAGATTCTGAAATAGGTTAATATTGCGGGAAATGCGGCGACTGTTATTGATTTGAGGATCTTACGGCAACCTGCGCTCTCACAGCACTCAGTTTCGTAGGCGGAATGAGCCTCAACTCCTCAAGGTACCTATTTGGCATGACGGTCATGTCGACATCGTATCTTTTTAAAACAAATGGGCGATCCTTGAACTGGCAAATGTACACGAATGAGCGGTCGATGCTCGCAAGTTCCAGTTGAGGTAGTGGATTTGAATTCCTTTTCTCACCTTCTTATATCCGCTAGAGACAATTTCACGAGCACCGAAGGTGAAACGTGATTGAAGCCAGAAGGTTGGCTCCCAGGGCCAACGGCGGCCATGGACTGGTGCCCCGGGAAATGCCTTCTTGCTACGTCTGGAGAGAAGAAGTAACGACAAGCTTCCAATGATTAAGGCAATAATCTGGGCCACTGTGGGTAGGACGGCAATTTTCCCCAGGCGCGTTGATTCGTTCATCACTGTCTGGGATAAGCCGATAGGCCTGGTGGAGGTGTTCATGAACTGCCAGAGGGACGACATGTTGGCAAAAGGTCTTGCCGTGAAACGTCGAAAACAACAGCACGGCGATAAAATCGATCAAAAAACAAAGAAAGAAAATTGTGTATTCCAATGGGCTATCCTATAAATCTGGGTTGTTAACTCAACACAAAAACCTCCAATAATGCACCTTCAACCTACTTTTAGACACCGCAGAATGGATATACTCTATGGGGCATAATGTGAAGTTGAAGCCATTTTAGGTAACATCTCTCGTTTGGCCGCAATTCCCCTTTAGAATCAACTATCACTATCCCCGAGCTGTTCAAATCCAGAACCTCGAGGTATTCGAGGAACTTGTGGCGGGCTACCACCCTTCAGGAAACCCCGCTGCGGATGTCCCAATTGGGGTGCACAGATCCCAAGTCTGTGACCGAACCGGTTCTCCAGACAGATATCCTCAAGCAATACATGAAACTTTGAGGTACTTGCAATTCTCACAATCGATTCAAGTACAGTGTGTAGTGGCTACCGGACGGTGTATGTATCTGTAAAGACCCAATGGCTGGTATGGATTGTCGCGTAACCAGAAATGCAGAATGAAGAGTGCCAACAAAAAACGGCTCCCCTGATATGCGTCATGTCTGTTTGGTGAATAATGCTGGGATTGACCCGGGACTCGGCTTTTAATTGATAAGTACAATTGCCGTCTCGACGACAGCGATGCCCAAACCACTGCTGTGTACTGAGATCGCAAAGGATTCACTATTCGCCGCGGCCTAGTCGTCAACGAATCAACAAGTCTATTACATCATGGGTACCGGCCAGACAATCGAACACAAAGCCAGGGAGTTGATCCGACAGGCCTTAAGGCACTATGGTGGCCAGTATAGTGTTAGTAGGTCTGAGAACTTGGAGTCTGCCTGGGGATCTTTGATCCCAAAGAAGGTCCTCAGTCTAAAACATTGGATCTTCCCAACTTCAACTACAGCCTTGGATTTCATAGACTGCACGTGTCAGGGTGACGAAGCGGAACCGTATCTAGGTCACCCTGCTGCCGTATCTCCTAAGAGAGGTGGGAGCGTTCCGAGTACCTATGCTCCGGTTCACCTTGAGCATATAATGGTAGGAGTCCGCAGGCTTTACAAACAAGTTAACCCAAGAAACAGTCATATCTGATCATATTACTAGGCTCTTGCCACACTTCTGAGATCTGGCTTTTTGTATCAAGACCTCGAGAGTCCGGAGCTAAACGCAGCGGTAAATGTGCTTACGCAAGAACTTGGAGATAGCGATGGGACACTTGGGCTCGGTATGGCTCCCAATACTCTTTAGAAATTAATTCATTTCTGATCCCACCCCAGCTTCCCGCCTAAGTGATGGCGTTGGTGACGTATCCCAACGGATCTTGCTCTTGAGCATGCTTGAACCGACGCGCATCCGGTCCGACACGCTGGAGCAAATAATCGATATGCGTGAATTAGAAAAGCATACTCGAACTCATGCCAATATAAATGAAACAAGCTATAGCACAAGCTGTAACATGTTGCTAGCTCTACTTCATCATCCGAACACTACACAGTATCTACCCCTTGTGGTTCGCATCACCGAGTTCCTTTGTGATACATGGTGGACGACTGACGGCACAATTAAGGATGAAACGGTAAGCAATCTGCCTGAACACTCCTGATCAAGTAATCTATACTGAAGGTAGTTCGTAGAACATGTGCCGCCTTTACCCATATCTACTTCTAGTCAAAGCTTTTACAGACCTATTATCATGGGCCAGCGAGAATGAGATCACTACTACCCCGGAGAGTAGTTTGAAAGCGAGAGTGCGCATTGCACTATTCCAAGCATGTTTACGCACCATGCTAGCGCAGGGAAAAGATGGAAGCTGGGCAAGCTCAATCGAGGCAACAGCGTATGGTGTCTTGATCCTCTCAGATGCGAGTAGACTCAGCTTTACGGATGATTTAAAGGACCACATCTATGGCGCGATCGATAAGGCCGTCTCCTTCTTGAAGGCGGCCAAAGAGTGCAACTCGCCGTCAGGTCATCTATGGAACGAGAAGTTACCGAACACTAGTCCATTCCTTATCCAGGCATACAAATTGGCGGCTATCAGGATGTCGGCTCATCCATTAACGCCGGTGAACACGCAATATCATAACAAGAGGAGTGAGAAGACGACTATTGCACAACTTAAGCTGATTCAGCGAACCCCTTTATTCTTGGAGATCCCTAATTGGCAGATTCGCGCATCACTCATCGAAGCCACATTATTCCGACCTCTACTACGGGCGCTCCGTCTGCGGACATTCCCCAGAGAGGACATGGAGGCTGATAAATACTTTGAAATAATCCCATTTACGTGGACGGCTTGTAATAACCGGTTGCACACTTTTGCCTCGACTTCATTATTATTCGAAATGATGATCTTATCGTTCTTGAACTATCAAGCAGATGAGTTCATGGAAGCAGTGGCGGGGCCTGAGTTCGAGGGTGACCTGAACAGTCTTCGCAATCTAGTCGATAGACTTTTCGTTGACGAGCCACAGGTCGGAAATGCCAAGGTATACGAACCCCTCTCGCGTTTTATCGCCCATGTGTTAGGAAATCCGGCCGTCCAGAGCGCAAGTCCGTGGGACAGACAACATGTCAAGCGCAGACTGCGCACGTTTCTCTTAGCACACATAACACAGACTGAGGATAACTGTCGATTCACCGGTACCCAAAGTCAGGGGACATATACAGAGGCTCGGGATAGCTTCTTCCACTGGGTCCGTACTACGTCTGCCGATCATACCTCGTGCCCGTATTCATTTGCGTTTATCTCGTGCCTCATCTCCTCATCATTAGCGCCAGGGCAAGACTGCTTCCCCACCACTACACAGAAATACCTAGCTGAGGCAATGTGTTGGCGCCTAGCAACCACATGCCGCATGTACAACGACTATGGCTCTGTCGAAAGGGACAAGCTAGAAGGAAATCTAAACTCTGTCAATTTCCCCGAATTCCAACTGACTCCAAATTCCACTCAAAAGACAACAAGCTCTACCGTGACCGGAGATAGAAGAAAGGACACCCTGTTAGCATTCGCCGAATACGAACGCAAGGACTTGGATGAGATCGTCGCAAGACTAGACGGCGAGATCGACTCAGCAGAGACGTCACCAGAGTTCAAGAACCGCGAAAAGCGCAAGATGGCGATCCTTCGTATGTTTGTCGATGTGACAGATCTCTACGGCCAAATCTACGTGATTCGCGATATTGCTAGTAGAATGAAGAAGAATACGGGGAACGGCGATATTGTAAACGGGGAAGAGCTCCACCGGGGCTAGGCCGCATCCTCAAAGTAAGAGATACAGGGTTCGATGGATTACCCTCCTTTTTGTTATTTTCTTTTACTGTATAGCCCAAATAAGAGAATTTCTCTTCTTATTAATATGTGCTAGACCTGCCCTTTGTTTTAGTTTTATTTTCGAATAGAATTCCCCTCGCCTTGGGTAGCCGTTGACCTTAACGACGAGTTATGTAGTACAGGCCGCTCACTATTGGCGATGTTATTCTCGCCGTAATAAGCACACGTGGTTTTGTGCGTGCAGCAAAATAACAAATCAGACTGATGGCAGCGAGAGTGATAGTCAACCCAGCCCTCCCGTTTTCTAAACACCTAAACGATGCCATATACACCGGAATATCGTTCCTACAATTCTCAGTAAAATGTTAGTCTTTGTTGCTATATAAGGACCGAAGACAACCAATTCACCTACGAAAGATATAATCATCTTATTGTGGATTTAATCTCTTAGGGTAAAACGTAACCACCGTCAATGAGGATGTCGGCACCTGTTGTATATGTCGAAGTGTCACTGGCCAGGTATAGATAGAGACCCTTAATCTCTTTGGTATGCCCTTGCCGCCCTAAAACAGCCATGCGGTAAGCTTCATTAATGGAAAATGGGCTCGCACTCATTTTAGTATCAAAGAAGCCCGGCGAGACGATGTTAACTCGGGCAAACTCTCGCCATTCGCGGGCCAGAGACTTGCCGAAATGTGTTACGTAAGCCTTAGTCCCGTTATACACAGGCTGATCCGTAGGCACATTAACGACGTGTGCGCTCATGCTCGATATTATAATCAAATTACCGGAGCCTTGACGTTTGAAAACTTCACCGGCGTACTTAACGCATACCACTACACCATCGACTGGGTTAAAGGGGCGCAATTAGTGGATGTACCCTAGTATGTAGCGGCGGCTGCACTTTACCGTTCACAGACATCTGTTTTCTATACTCTTCGAGTGTTTGCTCTAGAATAGGTTTGGAAATTGCCATGCCTACGCGAGTATTAGCGAAAGTGTTCCAAAATGCTCTAAACCCCACTCAGAGCACAATGCTTCAAGTCGAATCGTACCAGCATTGGCGATAAATACATCTATCCTGCCGAAGTCTGCCACAACTTTTGTAACTGCGTCCTGCACTTGTTGGGGGACCGAAACTAGGAATTCGGTTAGCGTTCAAAGTCCCAGCAAGAAACCATAATTTTCATTTGCTATCGACCTTGTACGTGGCTGTCTGGATACCGTGAGTCTTCGCCAAAGAATCAGCCTTCCCGATAGCAGCATCATTCCTTTGTAATTTGTTAGAGACAGTATTTTCGTGCTCCTAGTTTAGGTTGACCACCGAGTTATACCACATCGCAACATAGGCGTTTACCTCAGCCATAGCCTCTGACACCGCGTAACCAATGTCATCAGCGGCGCCCGTCACGATAACAACCTTCCCAGTCATACGAAATTGTTCCAGAGCGTTGGAGGGGGTGTCCGGGAAAGGGCGGGGGAACCCTTCTCGAACCACCGCGCATTCTTCAAAACCCATAGACATCTTGAAAGGAAGTAGATTGCGTAAATGGCGATCGGTATGGGGAAAAGAGAATAGAAAAACAATGGAGGAAAAGTATTGTTGTTTTGTGTTGACATTTGCCGAAGTTTGTCGAAGGCTGTGTCTTAAAACATGAGCGTGAAGCTAACCTCGAGATCCGAGCCGGAGCTGGGAGGCATGGCCTCGGCCTCAGGATTTGGCACGCATCTATTAGGTACTTGGTCTTAGCCTGGGCTGTGTGATGGTACCATAGACACCGGGTGTGTAAACGCCAGAGCACTGTGATCCGACTAATGGGCCTAGGCTCTCGGCTTGGTACTCTGCTGCTTGAGGCTGGGGAATAAACTGGTCAGCTGATGGCGAGTAATGCCGGGCTTTGAACTATAATACTCAGCTAGATATCAATAACCTCGGTGAGTTACAGCTCGTTGGACCACCACACCTTACTTGGCTGTCTCATGGGGTCAGGGTAACCCCGAGTTAGGTTGTACCGACGAAAATGGGTTGACTTAGCTTTTGTGTGAATATAAACGTAATACCAACCAGCTGTATATAGCTTAAAGAAAGCTGATCTGCTCTTGCAATTTGTTTATTCCTCAAATGCGCGCCAATAGTCGGCATTCTATACGGAATAATTAACCCCATCTTTCTACCTTATGCTCATCATCATCATGAGCCCCGGTCCTGTCAGTGCTACGCCATTGGGGGGTATAGAAATCACGTATGGGCAGAGAAGTATGCCCTTACGGATGGAAAGATTATCATTTAACGTGTTGCTAACAGCAAGTAGGTTTCAAAGGTTTGGTGAAGGAACCGTGTATTCCTCCCCTATCACGCTTTGCAAGCAGCGGTGGTTCTCTTTTCGGGTAAATCAGCAGACTGTATCTCTTCGGGGAGCCTTTCGTCATGACTAACGTATCTACCTATCCGGATAGCTACGATCAAGGCGTTACCAGTGGTATAATAGTTACAAACAACTTTGTAAGTCTACCGCCTAAATTCGCCGGCGTGATGAGCTCTTTGCGTTTGTAATGGCAGAAAAACATGATGCCTCTGCTAAATATGGAGGAATCAATTTCACTGCGAAGCGTATGCTCGTTTGCCGGGCCATAGATCCGGAAATCGAATTCAGGAAAACATCATAGGTGTTGCATACATTCTTAAAGCGCATAGCGACTTAGCGTAGTGTAACAGTTGCGCTGATTGCAGCATGACAATTAAACTGAAGTTCGTAATAGTCTCGTTAGCGCTTTAACCCGAGCTAGCCAGGGGCAAGCGTCGGTGTACGGAGTACTGTGCTCCGACGAGCGAGGTGTGGGTTCCGGGAGTCTGGCTGACTCTGGGCTGACGTATTTGTCAACCATGGCTTTTCTGCATGCTTGAAAGGTCTGTAAATACGTGAGTAGCATACTTCTACAGTAGACACCCCTCATGGGTGGGGATCGCGAACAAATATATTTCTACATGTCAGGGCGGTTTCCAATATTCAGTATGATCATGTCCAATAAGCCGCATAAAGCGACATTAAAGGACGCGGAAGGATGGTTTCTCGGCGCGATCGGGCAGTGGGAGGAAACGTTTGGGAGGCAGATAATTCGAGATTCATGATTCTTCCTTAATCTCCACACTCTCGACCCGGACCTTGGGTTTTAGCAAGTGTTTCCGAACTTCATCGCCATTTAGCAGATCGTTCGCCTCTGCCCTGGCCATGGCGGCCTCCCAGGCATGTGGCAATAGGGCGTTGGAGCGTTGCGTTGACTCTCTGCACAATTCGGGCCGCGATGGTTGATTTACCGGATCCGGTAGGACCGGAAAAGGCTATGACAATCCGGCGTTGGCCAGAATCGCCTACCAACTTTCTGTGCATGTCAACAGCCCGCTGGGTGAGTGGGGAGTAGACCTGCTCCACGATGCGCTGGACCGCAGCAGCAAGAACAACGGTAGCTGTTCACGCGTGGCCTGTACATTGGGTAGCCGCCGGTCTTGTCTCATTTATCGTTCACCTCGAGGCATACAACAGAGTGAGGTCGGACTCTGCAAGGGCGGACGGACGCCTGTGCTCCGACATCCAGACCAACTGCTAACTTGGGCAAAACTGTGGACCTCTGCTGTCCTCCGAGCACGGACTAGATAGTCTAGTCCGGAGATTTAAGAGCTCGCGTCAACACGGGCATCGAGGCTATATACATATTTTTATTTATTTGTGTAAACATCCATCCCAGTCGCCACCTACTAGATCACGCCTAAACTTGTTCGCTTTTCTGGACGCCTACGTTGCGGAGATTGAAATTCCTGGGACACCGCCATAAAGATATTTCCGATCATGTCTCCTCCACCAGTCGAACTGCCAGGCCGTGATGCCTTGACCACGCGAATTCTCCCTTCTATGGTCCTCAGTGATGGCTCAGTCTCATCAATGACACCGCCCCCTCCGGTGGTCGCCCTACGAGATCCTGCCCAAGGGGCCAGCAGCCGGTTCTCTGTGCGGGGAACCATTGTTGTGACCGGTGGCGCGGGCGTTCTCGGCCTCACAGCATGTGATGCCTTACTAGAACACGGCGCCAGTGGCTTAATGATTTTTGACATGAACCCGGCCGCTGCACACAAAGAGATTGATGCATTGCGGTTGAAATTCCCTGAGGCCAAAATAGCCGCGCAAGCGGTTGACGTCACGGATGAAAATGCTATAGGTGCAGCTGTGGAAGAGACCGCCAAGGTCATGGGCTCTGTCGATGGCATGGTGTGCTTCGCCGGCGTCGTCGGCTGCGTGGAAACCCTGGAAATGCCTATCTCGCAATGGCGCAAGATTCTCGATATAAACACAACAGGGTGCATGATTTGCGCCCAAGCAGTCGCCCGCCAGATGGTCCGACAACGCACCGGCGGTTTCATCACCTTCGTCGCTTCTATCTCAGCGCACCGAGTCAACTTTCCTCAACCCCAAGCAGCCTACAACGTGAGCAAAGCCGCTCTTCTAACGTTAAAGAGCTGCCTCGCGGCCGAGTGGGCACGCTACGGTATTCGCACCAACACCATCAGCCCTGGGTACATGGACACCATCCTCAATGAGGGAGACGGTATTGCCAAGCATCGTGAGATTTGGGCGGCGAGGAACCCTAGTGGACGGATGGGCAGCCCTTCTGAACTCACAGGGGCAGTGGTGTTGTTGGCGAGCGCCTCAGGAACATATATCAACGGCGCCGATCTTGTTGTTGACGGTGGCGCGATCGTGTTTTAACGTCAGGGGTTCAGGACCCGCCAGAAAAAAAAGAATAAAAAAAAGAAATAGAAACATAATAGAAAATCAAGGGGTTCGATATGCTATGTAATTACATCATTGCCACGCTCCGAAGTCTCTTCCATGCATTATATTCACACCATGCTATCAAAGGTGCGAAGGCCAAACCACGGACACGGCTCTGTAGCCTGGGTTCTTCTAACGAGTCAAGAGTAATAAATTCCGACTTCCCTATACTCATTTCAGTCGGGCATTTAGACCTGCCATTGGCTGACAATCGGCTACTATAGACCTCGCAACGACCTCTTTAGACTTTAGACTAGTATATTTCCCCACCGGGCGACTTTGCTCCGAAGACCCAACGAGATCCTTTGTCTCCCTCCCCTTTCTGCTCCACACAGCTCTAGGCTCTCCGCATCATTCATCTATACACGACAAAATTTCTGCTCGGGGTGAAATCCATTGATTTGCCTTGTGCTGATCCTCGATAGGAGACATTGAGCTACTTTTGTGGCTCGCTGCAAGCTGTGCTTCGTGCAAATCGGCTCACGGTAACGATGATCGATTTCCCGAGGCATTGCTTGCCAAACTGTCGATGAGCAGAAGAGGGCTACGGCCAAGATGGAGCGCTCCAACTCCAGTTGATTGAGTGCTTCTGGCTCTCGGGCCTGCACCAACTGTCAGAAGAGGAAGAGCCGGTGCTTGCGAGCACATCCCGGGGACCCTGTGCACCACCACCAGGGTTCATCGGGGTGAGAACGACTATACGATATTCGGCAATGGCCTTGGTTTCGGTGACGATGCGATGGACCCAACTTTGCGCGTGCTCACCAACCCAACCTCGTCAGATTTATTTGAGGACATGCCGTTAGATGTGCTCCTGGACAACTGGATAGCCTAAAACATACTTTGCCATGCTCCAGTGTCCTTTAAAGGATGAGTAGAAAAGTGTCGTCGGAGAAGCGATTCGAGCCTATCAAGGCGCCTTTCCGTACCAAAAATGGAGCTGGAACGGTGTAAACATATCACGTCTTGATCGCCAAAGACTTCATATTTGTGAAGATAAATGAGCAAATAGTGGACAAGGAGACGAATGTGAGCCCCTCGTCTACAAGTATGGCCCGAGAACTTCGTGTGTGTGACCCCAGACCCTTTCCAGCGCCTTCTCTCGAAGCAAAGGCATGACCTTCGCATTGGGAGTACAGTCACACTTATAGTTAACGAGAAAGAGACCATTCGACGGCTTTTCTAGCGAATTCATGCCTGGCTTGCCCTGCCATGGCACACCACGACCACCAAAAGCAGCGCTGGTGCTTTGGAACAAATGCCTCTGTCCGGACTCGTCGTCCCTAAACGCCACCAGACCAATAAGGGGCTCAAGGATAAGCCGGACAAACCAGCCCCACGCCGAGTTCACATCTAAACCCCTCCTCACATTCCCTGTGTTAACCCACCCCGGCCAGGAGTGGATGAACGTCACGTTGGGATTGTCGCCGGCCAGCTTGTCCAGAGTTGTCGTGTTCATAGCTACGTACTGAACTTGAGCGTTCATGCCACTGAAATTCCCAGGCTTCTTCAGGTCCAAGTCGTCCAAGTTGATACCATTCGCCCGTTCCAGCCCGCCGCCCAAAACGCTAACGACCCTGGGAGCTTCCGCTTTGCCCAGGAGAGGAAGAAGTTGTAGGATGAATAGCATTCGCGAGTAGTACTCCAAGCTCTGAGCGATTTCCAACCCCTCGGCAGTCTCCTTGCGTTCGCCGAATGGTGCGTAGCCCGCCGACAGGAACAGTAAGTCGACATGTGACTCCTTGCTTTTGATGGTCTCGCAGACCCTTCGTGTTTCCGCGAGGAGGGCGACCTCGCCTTCGGCCCAAATGACCTCCGCTTTGGGGTTAATAGCGTGCAGTTCCTGGATAAGAGCGCGCATGCGCTCCTCAGAACTCCTCCGTCCGACTAAGTAGATCCTCGCGCTCGCACCCGTGGCAACCAAGGCCCTCATAGTGAGTTTTCCGATGCCTGATGTACCGCCCACAAATACGGCGACGCGCGGGGCCGTCGCATCATTGATGAGTGCGTTGGATGCTTGGATATATTTGTAAGAAACCATTATAAAGTGTGAATGATGTTATGAAGCAGGGTTTATCTCAGGTTGGTGAATGTTTCTAAAGGCATGATAAAGTAATAGAACAAGAGGTCGATGGCTATCGATTTCTATACAAACTCTAGGGTTTAGCTTTGGCGGGATTCCGCCTTAAGACTTGTCTTGGCATGAGAAAAGTCCTTGAAGTTAAAGCTTAACGGTACGGGGTGCTAATCAACCCTGTATTTTTGCAGGATCCTCTAACGGAATATTTACATTTCTTATAATTTTCATACTTTAGTTTTAAAAAATAAAAAATAAAAATCATCATTATCGCCCCTTTAGGACCCTTGGAATGCCGTCTCCACTAGCGAGTGCTACGCAGAGTCTACTTGATCGTTTCTCGTTGTTTAAAGAGCACTCAAAGACGTGCAAGTGAAATATTATGCTCTCAGATGCGGCCCCCCCAGCATGGAGAGGGCCGGGATACGCTCCTCCATGCTTACGTTTAATCCTCGGAACATATCCTCTGCCTCGTCCATGGATATTAAGCCGTAACTTGACGGTTGATGCATTCCTTTGGTAGATGACCGCAAACCCGCCCACTGAGCGGCCTTCGTGGGCCAGCTTGTAAACGATGATGCAGGTACTGATCTTGGCATCCGTAAGTTGAAAGTACCCTTGGTTATGCCTTTACTGCTCCTTCGGTCACCCCCTCGCTGGTATAAGTTGGGAAGGAGCCGGTAAAGGGGGAACGATCAATAGTGTTGGAAGAAGTTGTTTTGCTAAATTTTTGCCCATTGGACCGTCAACGTCTTTGGCAATATATATCGGCTTGTGGCTGTCATATGTCAGCCTAATGGCCTCAACGCCCGACCTCATCGCCCGACGAGCAGCAGTAACCCCTCCTCTAGGTTGCGGGAAGCTCACGCTCGCACAAGACAAACTCACTGCCATCGCCCGCCATGCAGAAGAAGTCACATCAGCTTGTTCCAAGTACATGGTCCTTAACAAAATGTAAAATTGTTATCTTGAGGTATAAATAGGGAAGAGTCTGTAAATTGCCATGAATTAGTGCTACGATCTAGCAGTCGGAACACTCTGCGATCTAGCCCTAAAATTTTCCACGATTAAAATTTTAGAACCCTGTATTTTGCATTTCATTTTATTATCTGAAATTAACATAGGTCTTTTCTATATTAAGGCCGAACCCTCCCAGTAACCAGTACTAACACAATGCTACTATAACCGCCTACGAGAGATATGAATAACTCAAACTATCAGAGCAGTAACAATAATGGGTAATAGGAATTGCATGCTCTTTTTTATCCGACTCACTAATATCCAATCAGTTCTACATCCCTCAGTTACCGGCCTGAATCAGGCAGACACTTTCATACGCGGCCTTGCAACACTATACTTATCCATCCGTTCACCTGCCAACAAGCCAGCATGATAAAAACATCCCATCGCTATCCAACAATGAACCGGACCATCTATCTTACTTTGTACAACATCCCACTGTTCCCAGCTCACTGGGCAATATGGACCCCCAGCCGAGAGAATCCGACCATCGGCAAGCGGATCCACGTTGAGGGGGACGCAGCAACAAGCTTCCAGCTTTTCCTTCGACCGCAACTACGACAAGACGCAGAATTCGCGCAAACACGACATCATCGTCCTTGCTGAAGTCGAAGCCGGCCACGTTGCCGATACGCCTGGAAACGGCTCTAATACCGTGGATCGGGAACCGAAGGATGCTATCAAGAGTGTCGCGGCGAAAGCCCCTCCCCCTAGGCCTAGCTTGATGTCCGCTGCTGGAGTCAGTTTCTTAGTACCCGTGATACGATATTATGGCTAAAATGTATGTCTTGATCTGGACTCGTGGGACCAAAGTCGAAATCAAGAATTGTCAGACCTGGCTTGTGGAGTTCCACCAGGATCACCACGTTAGTTAGTCCTAGGCATGCCGGTAGATAGCTTGTCATTGAGAATACTACAAGGGCCACCCTCTCTCTCTCTCTCTCTAATTTACAAGTATAATCGCCTTAACCTATCTCGAATGCTTGGCACAGTATTATAAAGCAATTAACGTGGATCTAGCTACAATCGCAATCTTGTCACCTGCCAGTCTTAAAAATCCCAAAAAGGTTATTCGGTTGATCCGGCATTATACTCGGCCCTGTCTTTGAGATATACAGACCAGCAACGAGTATTTCCTTAAGCGACGTGACGTGACCTAATCGAACCCAAATTCACCCCTAACCAGAAAACATGAAGCCTTGGATGCCTATATCTGACACAAAGCTGGACCTCAGATTCGTACTTAATATTTAAACCTATGCCCAGCTATTTAAGTAAGGGTACTCCAGCCACGATCTGCAGTATTAGAATTATATATATCCTTACGGCATATATGCACATCTTCAAAACGTGACAGGGTCACGAATAATCGAGTCAGCCAAGGTCGCACATATCACCTCACAACTCCAAACTCAGGACTCAAATTACGAGACACAGACATAAACAAAACCTAGAGGGAGAGAGGGAAAAGCCATTCGTTGAATTCATATGTAATATGCTTATGCAATGACAGTGGTATCACGTCTTGTCTTGTATGATTAACAAACAATGCTTATGCTTATGCTCGACTGCCGGCAACAAAGGGGACAATAGAACGAACAGGAAGAGAAGGAGGGGAAGGGGAGGGGGATGAATGAATATCCCCTACCCACCCGCTGATGCCTTGCTTGGGGTTTCAACACCCTATACAGGCAGACAACAATAGCAAGGGGTCGAACATATGGTGAGTTCGCGACACGGTCCCCCGTTCTATCAATTCAATGCCAAAAATCCCAAAACATGACGCCCGTCCAAATCCCGCGAGTCACGGCCACAGCATCAACGGCTATTCTATGTATTAGTATCAGTATCGTGTGGGCATCATCCAGGCCCCATCTTTTAATCCTTCAGATTTGAACAACACTCCGGATGTATGGTGTTTTTCTAGGCTTTCTCAGGTCGGGAGCGGGGGAAGTGCTTTGTCTAGGTCTTCGCGGCTGACACGGGCTTTTGCGGGTTCTATATAGCTTGTCTTCGGTGGTGTTGGAGGACCCCGTCCACCAATTCCATGGGGACCCAAATCGGTGAATCCATCTTGCCTCTCCCTTGGCGACGGGGTAAATGGTCTAGGTTCCGTGATAGAGCTCTCGCCCCGGCTTCGTCCCCCCAATGACGCTGCCTCTGCAGATTCCTCAACTACAGGTAGAATGGTGTGGGAGTTCGTTCTCCCAGTGGGCGGCGCAACCGACGTCGTAATCTTTCTTTCAGGTATCTGATCCTCCTTAGCGATATCCTTGTCCTTTTTCATGGCCTTCCTGAAAGCGGTCTCTACTGTGGGATTAGGCTCAGGCGATGTAGGGCTTCTCATCCCTGGTGGTGCCGGTGGCAAATATGTGGGCATGGGCGGGGCGCTCTGCCCTTCGACTGTTGACGACATTGTGGCAGCAGCAGCAGCCGCACGATCGCTCTGGTCTCGAGCAGCCTCCTCTGGCGACATTGTGATTCCGGACATGAACTTCATGAATCGGTCGCCGTATTCATCTGGCGGCAGAGCAGATATTTGGGTGCGATCATTCGACAGCCCCTTCCAAAAGTGCTCGATCTTCTTTATCATGCCGTACTATAGGAAAACGTCAGTGCGTCGTGTATGGAAGAGGGCTTGTGTTCAAAGTAGCTCAGACTTACATGGGTCAAGCAGTCGATGACACCGAGATAGTACACCTCCTCACCGGGGGTATTATCCTCGTGTGTTGCCCGCAAACCACCATCATCGTTGTAGAAAACACCACCCCGGCTATGGCCTTCAGCTAATTCATCTGGCATCCGATCGCTGGTTTGGCGCATTGGTTTGGGTCTCTCGGCTTTTACCATTTGTCGTAACTCCCTAGCCTTGCGCGCGCTCTCCAGCTTAGAAGGCGTCCGCATAAGAACTTGGCTGGGATCAGGACCATCATCTGCCTGCCCTGCGCCACCGGGATTGAAGACTTGAAGTGTCTTGTCACGCAAGTTCTCCCCGTTTCCCTTTTGTAAATCGTGCATACCAATCAAGAGCGAGTAGTCCATAATCTTCAGTTTCTGCAGAAGCTTTACATCGCTCCGGAGCTGTTGTAAGAATAACTGCCTCTTCTGAAGGCCCAACTCCAGGTGTCGTTTCCGACGGAGCCAATTGAGATCCTTCAATGTGGCTCGGGGGTTCTTCTCTAAGTCTTCCTCCTTATAATCTCTTCCAATTGTCGAGCCCTTGAGATCAAATGTAGTGTGAATATCTCGGTGGGGTGGGAAGAGGTTGTTCATTACGACGAAATGAATCTTTTTGCCATAGGGCATTTTGACTCGATGAAGTCCGTAGAATTGGGAGAGAAGCGTGTTGGGGTTGTCGATAACGTGGTTGTAATAGTCTTTTAAGATCTTCCGAAGAAACTTGTGCTCGCCGTGGTGAATAGTCTTAATGATGTACTTGTAGTCCCGCGAGAAGTAAAAGAAGCTACCACTCTTCCCTGGAGATCCAAGCTCGGATAGAATATACTTGCCTGTGAGCGACATCAAATAATCTGCTGGGTCCAATCTAAAAAGGGCACGAAGATGTCGGAAAACCCAGGGCGCATAATCCTTGAACTTGAAGTCGTATTTTGCCGAAGGCACCAACTCATTCCCCGCGCTGTCTGGCATTAGTAAATAGAATAAGAGCGCTGCTCAATGTGCGGAGCTGACATACATATCAAACGTCGATTTCTGCTTAGCTTCGAAGTCTTCGTCGGTTAGGGGGCGATCTAGCTTTGCGTTGGTACGAGAAACGGAGACACGGATGCCCGTCAACATGTTGTAGGCAGTTGTCCAGTTGGCGTGGTTCTCGTCGACCTTGGTTCCTACTAAAACCCTATCTTCGTCTTCGTCGTCTCGCTTCTTTTTCTTGGCGCGCTTCTGTCGGTATGCTTCAGCCCACCGCAGAGCGTCGTCGTCTGGTACGACCTCGTCACGGTGTACGTCCGAGTGTAAGGACCGGGTGTTACGTCTGCCCAAGCTCAGGGAGCCCCTCCGCATAGAAGGCCCCGTCGTCGGCGAAGGAGAAAAACGACCACTTGCGTAAGCTGTATCATTACCATCCCTCGAACCCCGTCCAGGCTGAGGCTTCGGAACTTCGAGAGTATGACGTTGCCTTGTACTACCCGACGCCGCTGAGTTTAGCGCCGAAGAGGAGGATGTGGGAGGCGGGAAGCTGGCAGGCGAAGAGAAGCGCTGTGGTTCCGTGGCCTGAGACCTGTCTTGGACGAGTGCCGATGCTGTAGATGCAGAAGGGCTCGTCTGGCCATGGGCCCCATATGTCACTTCAAAAGAGGGGCGGTTCATGGATGCTGTGTAGGTACGCTCCATCTGCGGACCATCGAGGTACGTCGATGATATCCGATTCGACTCGGTAAGCGACTGCTGCATGGATGGGCGAGCGGGCGACTCCAACGAGCCTTGTCTATGGTAGGATTCGGCCGTGTCCTGGCGAGCTAGACCGTTCGGCCGCGTTATAACCCCATTCCCGTTCATCACCGGCTGGCATGAATCGAGCGGCGCCACCGTCGCGGCGCGCCCTTTCATGACCGAACTGTGATCGAGCTCCCCGGGACGCTCCCCCAGGCCATTCGGAAGTGGGTGTGACCTGCCATTGGGCAGCGGAGTCATGGTCGAGGGGGGAAGCCCGTCCCCATTCACGCGCGATCGTGGCTCGGAACTCTGGGTCGACAGCGTCGAGGCGTTGTCGTCGAAGTTTTCCCTGCAATGGTCAATTGGCGTGGGCAGCGGCTTGGCGAGGCCCTTGTCGTGGCCGTGGCCCAGCTTGGGTGAGAAGTGGTGGTCCTGGGTCTGGGGGTGGCTGAGTCGTACAATGCCAGCGTTAGGGGCATAGATGGGCGAGTTCTCGTCGTTCACGAAGGAGGGCATCGTCGCCGTCGGTGGCCCGAGTGGTTCCCGCTGGCACTGGCAGTATGGTGTCTCGCGTCGTCATCCGCACCGGGGCAGCGAGCCAGAGGCCACAAGACGAGAGCGGTTAGTCGGTCTGCTGTGTTGGCAGCGGTACGATGGACGAGACGATGGACTCCAATTCGTTAGGCGAGCATCCAAGTCAATCGGTCGACACTGGAAAATAGAGAGGAAAAAAACAGGTAGTCACTACTCTTTGTACAGATTAATGGGGTATATCGAAGTTACTGCTGCTGTCGTCGTTGTCCCGTTGCTATTGAATTGTTGTTGGAGCACCGCCGACCAGCTTGTCGGGGCAGGGAGTGGAATACGGTATGGGAAGAGGAAACTAAAGGGTTAGGAGATGATAGGGGAGGTCGATGGTTGACGTCCAGAGACCAGAGAGCTCTCGTTTGTGTGGGACTGAGGAAGTTGGCACGGCTGGGATGGGCCGGCTGGGCTTTGGGCTGGCTGGGTTCACTGCTCACAGCGAGGATGGTTGGTGGCCCAGCGGTGGCCCTGGGCGACGGACCTGGAGGTGGACGGGGATGGACATGGAAGTGGGCCCCGTGTTGCTGAAATTGAAATTACAGCGCACAACGCACAGCCACGGGACACTTTATGTCTGCACTTACAGTCCCTGCCTCTTGAGCCGAACCGGGCAACGCGCTGTACTGCAGGTAGCACAGCATAACGACACTGCGCTAGGTATCTACCAATAGGTACCTACGGTAGACTACAGCTGGACTAGGCAGGTACACACTGCCTGCACTGCTATGTATCAATGCTTGCTAGCCCATAATGAGGCCACCTACCCTGCGGTTAGCGCTCAACTCCGGCCATGGTCAAACTTGAAATCCCGAGGTGGCTTTGAACAAACTCAATTCACTCGCTCCTTTCCTCTGATTGGCAACCTTACCCCACGCATGTGTCTCTCACTTAAACCTACCTGCATTGCCACGCAGTATTTCCCAATCGTGATTGACACCATTCCATTCCAGTCCATGCCATGCCAGTAACGCAGCAGCAGCACCAGCAAAAACATGTGAAAGATAAAGATAAACAGGGCTGTCGGACGGAGCGCGGCCCATGCGTGCACCACGGTAGTAGTAATCAGCCATAGTGCACAATACTACAGCGCGGTGACATTGGCGCCCGATACGAAGCACTGTACATGTATTCCCTCCCCAGCTGACCTGCACATGCCAAAGTCCGGGCTCCCCCTTGGCCTGCCCTTGGCCTGCCTTTGGCCCAAACCTCAACGCCTCGCAATGCAGGCTAATGCCGCATATCCGAACCGGCGGGTCCTGCGAGACGAATATCGTGATCAGCCCCCTGTCATTTCTGACAGGTCAAGACACGGTTAATTTTCTCACTTTGGCTTAACTAACAAGTCATCATGCTCGCGACATATTCTAGGTATAATAAATCAATCGGCAACCTGAAGAAACCGACAAATGCGGTAGGTACATACCTAGGTAGACAAAGTGCGTTGCAATACGTACACTACTATACTCTTTGTCGCACAATGCCCGTAAGTAGGGATGTTATGGCATACAGTATATTATATAAAGGGGAAGGCCGTTCGGAGTCCACTCAGGACCCTTTGTACATAACGGCCAGACGCGGATTCATGTTTTATTCTTAGCATGCGGTAATGTAATATCCCGGGGCCCTGGAACTGCAAAGATTTGCAATGTCGAGACAACGACAGATCAGGTCAAGCTGCCAAGACCAAACTGATCCTGCATGCTGAGATGCTACAAAGGCAATTAGTGAAGACAAGAATATTGATCATTCAGCCGCTTTCAATTGCCTTCAATCATATAAATCACATTATTCGGTAATAGCATGTATCGTGTACTGTTTCTCCTTGGTAGGTATTGTTGCACGTCTGGGCTGCAACAGTATACCTCTCTTCCTACTGTACTTACTAACGCACGGGACAATCCCTTACACTTTGCGAGCTGACGCCAAGAATACCGGCGTAGCTTTTTATGATCGCAAGGGTTTTACAGTACAGTATACTGTAGAGAAACCTTGTTCGAAGCTCAAAGCTCTTAATGTACAGCTCCGGAATTGAGGATGCCAAAAAAAAAAAAAAACGACTCCGCGAATCACAATGCTATGTAGCAAGCTGCTTGTGATTATTCACTCTCTGCTACAAGTTACATGGAACAGATATATACCAGCAGTAGCTCGGACGTTGCATTTTCGGACCAAGTCAGGCCAAGTAAACCAGCTGTAACAATCGGTAGGCCACTTCATATACGGTCTAAGCATGTACTGACTCTATGAGAACTAAGGGATTTCCCGTTGTCTAGGTAACCGCTTCGATATCTCACATGTTAGGAGGTTGTTTCATGATCAAAGAACGTGAAAGCAACCCTCGAAGCAAGGCAACTTTTCCAGGTATCCCTAGATATTATCTAATCTTGTGAGACAGCAAATCAACTGCCAAAGATCCCGTTCAAACAATGCAACGCATGAGGAAGAGAACCAACATCCTCATGTCACATAACCTGTATTCCAACCCGGCATTTTCTCCTCGACGGATGCTCACTATTCTACCCCTAATATTCCCAGAAATAACAGGCGACGAGCCTCAATTCTGAATGAAACCGCATTAGGGTATATCAAGGCATGTCTTTTAGTGACATAATCCCGGCGACATTCAGTAGTATCATGCCAGAGGTGCTACCAGGGTCACGGTGAAGGAGGTTGTCAAAGAACAGAAGGCGGTTTGGTCATCGATGGGGTTGTCGTGGGATAAGCGGTAGATGGCGTAAGATTGCAAGGATAGGTCTCTAGTTTGACAATCATACACGCATTATCGAGTTAATCGGCTTATTAGCCTCGACGATAATGAGGCTTGTAATAGGGGCGTTAATAACCGGTTTTGCGAGACCAATTCTGCGCAATGAGTATCTGGTACGAAAATATGTTAAATCATGTGAATGTATACTCGCAGTCAGGCGATATTTCAATTCTAGACCGAGCATATCTCGCAGCTGTCCTGACCCGAAACATTTGATGACAGAGAAGAGTGGTTCAAACATCGACAGCCTTATATATATATATATATATATAAACATTTGTCGAGGATGCCTCTAATCCCCAAAGTCTGCCCAAAAATAGGCACATGAGAGTAGCGACTCACGCGAATCTTCTCTTCTCAACAAAAAAGAACGCCATTTTCATGCATGTTGATGACAAAAATATACGTACAACATAGTACTACAAGAGCGATATTCCTCGACACCACCACCGTGACCTCAACACGGCGCGGGGGGGTATAGGATTCATAGCAAACGATCCGAGACCGAGTCTAATCACCTCACCGTTGAGCCCCCCGGGCCGCCGGGCAAGTCGCCGGGCCCCTGCATACCAACCTTGTTCGCGCCCTCCCTCTGCAGGCGCTCGAGGGTCTTCTTCTTCTGGTACTCGGCGACGCGGTATTTCTTGAAATACGTGACCTGGTACGACTTGTCAGAGGGCGGTTCGCTCTGCTATAGAAGAAAGGGAGGAGCTCACCCAGGCAGTCGCGCAGTTGTCCTGGAAGGCGACCTCTTCCTGAGCGCAGTGCTTGTCGGCCGTTTTCTTACCCTCCCCGCTCAGCGAGTCGATGACGTCGTGCTTGTCGAGGCACCGGTAGAAGCTGTCCCGCGCGTCCCAGCACCGCCGCCTCTCGCTGCGGTCGGGGGCTCGAGCTCCGGTGCGCACCTCTTCCTTGCGCTTGTCGTCTGGTGACGAGAATAGGCCGAATATGCCCATTGTTGGTGGTGGTGGTGCTGTGGCGTGTTGTGGCGTGGATTGGTTCTTCAGTGTGATGATGGAATGATACAATGCTGCGCTCAAGTGGGCGAGGAGGGTTGTTGAGCTGCTGTCGAGCTACAGTATTGATCGGCTATTAGAGCTTGGGTATTGACGTCGGCGTCGTGGGAGCTCCAGCTTCGAGCTCTGATGATGAAATTGATCCAACGACGGGACCTCCATCGAAGAGCTCACTATAAGGATACGATAGCATATATGCATTAATCCGGTTGAACACGGTCTCCACTCTCCACGCCATGTGGCCGTTAGGCTAGTCTGTTCTCGGTTAGACAATTCCCAAGCACTGAGCTCCCGCCCCCAACTTTTGCAACTCCTTTCCATGCCTGACTTCGGATGGCAGATGCACGCTGTAGAATGGTACCTACATTGACATTTTGCATTTCGATGCACCCTTTTTCAAACAACAACACATCATCACATCACCCGAGGCATCGACGAGACTGTACATTTCCTACGTCCGGTTGTGTTCTGACACTTACACAACAGCTGTTTAATACGAATCCGATATGATCGTGTAGTAGCGGAGAAGAACCCAACACCGAGGCTCTCATATCCCATCACCTTCGATCCGCTCCTTATACAAAATAATCACTCGACTGTTTTCTTCACTTTGTTCGAGCGCTGTAATTTTCCAACTGGGGATACCTATCTCCCGAGTAAATAGAAAACCCACCCAAAATGCCGAGAAGGAGACGTCCCCCACGATCCGGCGCCATTGCCGAACTTCCGCCCCTGCGCATCCTCGGCCAGATCGCAGCGCTGCAGGGCATCTACTACTCGGTCGCGCTGGTATTGATGCTCTTCACATCGCTCGTCATGGGCCTGCAGTTTAACCTGGATCTTGTCTTCGGCTGGACGAGCTTGCGCGGCGATAATACCCAGGGCTGGTTGATAGGCTTCGTGTGGCTATGTTGCGCCGGTGCCGTGTATGCACTCGTCTCTCCTATCTCTATCCTGTTTCGTGTTATAGTCTTACCGTTGTATTTTTGGAGCTGCTGCTGATCTGATATAACAACAGAGTGGTCGCATTAGTCGTCCTTATATCCCGGTCGAAGCTCGTCCTCGATTTCTGCCTCACGCTCCACTTCATACATCTCCTCATCGTCTGTCTATATACGGGTTTCCTTCCACGCAACGTCGCCTGGTGGATTACAATGTTAGCGTCTGGCACTATCACAGTCGCGGGGGGGACGTATGGGTGCCGCTGGAGAGAACTGCGGCCAATCACGTTCGGAGGGGGCGCACGAAACGGCAACGGTGAGAGCGGTAATGGATCCTTAGAACACGCAGGCAACGGTGACCACGGCGACGAGGAGATGGGGTTCTCCAGGGGGCGTGGGAGGGGTAGGGGCCCGGGAGAGTATGAAATGGTTGGCATGAAGGGCGACTCTGATAAATAGAGGCTCTCTTTTCCTAGGCGTTGCATTGTATGGTTATAGCGGACGTACAGGATCTTGCATTGCATGGTGTTATGGGATTGTATGACTAGGTACGGAATCGATATTTTGAGATTCTACCTTTACGATTTAGGATACATTTAATACAGGTGACGAAGCTTCAAGTGTGTAAGCCCCGTTTCGACGCATTAGTCTTGCCTGGCTGCTACTCTGTTGCGCCAAAACACATTTTTCCATCTATTATTGATATACCCAACGCGTTGTCTAAGTTGGGACACGGACATGATTAATGTGTATTGTACAGGGAAGTGTTCGCTCTCCTTTCATTGCTTGCCTACCAAAAACACCACTATAGGCGTGTATGAAGCCAGGGCGGTTATTTGAATAGTATTAGTTGCTAAACGTTCCCCCAGAAACCTCCAGCTCCCTGCCCACAAGTCATACCAGCTGCTGAAGGGAACCAAGATTCTCAGCTCGCCCTGTCATGTAAATTGTTAATCTTGCTGTAAACTAGCGTCCAATGCTTCCCATTTCAGAGACGTGTAAATTGTTCGGCCTCCTAAGTTTATACGGTTTCTCTCGTAAATGGCCAATCGTTACCGAATAGGAGTTACACTTCCTCCTAACTATGTGGTCAATATTTTTACAGTTTCAGGGTAAAAGATACTTTGGTCTCACTTTCTTATAGTTGTGATTCCCATTGTCCTTGTCGAGAGACATATACACTCACTATACATTCAGTAGACCGCCAACATCGTAGTATTCACTGCCACGGGCCTGGGGGGTGGGGGTTGCATCTCATCACAATGCAGTTGAACTACTCATAATAACCTCATAACCGTACGTACTCTTTTAGAGCACCAGGACAACGCATCATTCAATACGAACAACATTCACTAATGTGGTTTATTACCTACACGGCAGTCAAAAGTGCCTATTATAAATTCGTAGTTTGAGAATAGAGTTCTCAACGCTTGTTCCCTTTCGCGCGCTTACCAACACACATTCATCGTCATCTTCATCTTCGTCTTGACCCTTCACATCCCACCTCAAACCGAAGCAGTCAACATGAGACCCCTCCATGCCTTCGCCTGGGCGCTGGTTGTCGGAATGTCGACCTCCTCGCCCACGCCAGTTGGCCCTAACAGCAACATCACCGTTAGCAACAACACTGCCAACGGCACCGGCAACGCCAACAGCGGCGAGACAACTGAGTGGCTCGGGACTAGCGATCCGTGCAGCGGCATAGGCGGCGCGACCTACGAGCTCGGCAAAGAGTACCTCGAGGCAGACTGCCCAGCCATCAACGAGTTCCTCCCAGACGGCACGTGCGACTGGACGAAGAAGCAGCCGGACCAGACTCTGTGTTCCGAGTACTGCCAAGTTCGTACGTGCGCGTCTTTTCCGTTTCATGCTTCTTCCAACGCTTCCGCATTCCCAAGCTAACTAAATATTCAGGAACAACCTTCCTCCCCATGCAGGAGGTGCCTATCCCCAACACGTACTGCCGTGGCCCCAGACGCTGCAGTATCGAGGCCGGTCGCATGCTTCAGGTTGACGGCTCGTGGAGCAGCACCGAGGCCGAGATGTCGGCGCTCAAGCATGGTGTCTCCGGCGGCTTTGACCCGGCCGTAGAGAGCATCACGGCCGGGGCCGGAGACGTCACCATTGGTGAGGGAGAGTGTGGGTATTTCACGTGGATTGGGACGAAGAAGGTTGTTTGGTGAGTTTCTTGATTCCTGTTTGTCTTTACCTTTACTGTCCCTCTTTGTGTTTAGTGGGAGGGTTTGTTGAGCGTATGTGCACGCCGCCATCACTTAACAAAACTTCACCCATCCGATCCAGAAATGCACATCAGTCCGTAACCTCGCCACTTTTCCTTGTTCCATTCTATATACCTAACAAAAAAACAAAAATCTAACCCAACCCCCAACAGCGGCTCCCTAACCAAAGCGAACCGGCACGAGCCCGTAAACGGCGGAACACCCTACTGCCACGGCCCATCCGAAACAACAGCCAACTACTGCGTCGACGCGATCACCAGCGGACCGCTCCTAGACCCTTCGGCCAACGGACACACGGTCTTCGTGCGCATCGACTGCGAGACGCGCGCGGCCTTGCCGGTGGAGAAGCAGGACGCGCTCTTCAAGTACGACGGCGTGGCCCTGGCCGCCGACAAACTCGACGGGCTCCTCCAGGGCTGGGTCAGCACAAAGTGCTCCCTGAACGACCATTTCCTCTGGCAGTCCTTCGTGATGCACGGCCGCGGCCTGAAGGACGCCGAGCTTGGCGGGTCCGGTATCCATCTCCTCGAGCAGATGCGGTCCTGCCACGCGGCCGTAACAGACTGGAAGTTCGACTACACGCCCACTGACAACGACTATGACTGGACGGCATCTGGATCCGTGGACCCGTTTGACTGGCAGTGTCCCGGGGTAGCGCTCAAGGCTGTGGGGGCGAACGACAGAGATGGATGTTGATGAGTGATAAGTAAGGTGCTATTTCCAGTCATCATGGATGTGAACCTCGTCGCAGATGTTACCTAGGTATCTTTCTAGATAGCTTGGCATATGGTAGTAATCCGTGACCTCAACTTAGTTGATATTGGTATTGATATTGAAGCTAAACTAATGCTTGATACCGTACAGAAAGGGTCATTAACAATCTACGGGAAGACCGCCAACACTCTTGTTCTCTGGTTCAGAAATCCAGTAGTCGTTTTCTTCTAACCCCCCTTTTTTTTATTTATATATTTTTTATAGTCGCCCGAGCATGGCCTTTCCGCATTTCCCCTCCCTTTGTAGCGTGTCTCATACGCTACGAAACATCCAGAATATCACGGTTCAGAGTCATGACCGCACCGCTTCGAATACAAGCAATCAGGGGGACAAAATGGCTCCGAGTCCCCCGGTTCGCCCTGATCTTCGGACCAAGTATCCGGGTGACAGGAATTCGATCCACATTCTGCCATAGTAGAGTCAATTTCGCCAGAGCCGAGACGTTCCAGCACGTCCGCGAAGAGCGCAGATTCCTGAGCAACCATATCCATTTTCTCTAGCTCCGCCTTAAGAGACTGTTCATAGTTTGACCCACTCTTGGAAGTCATGGTAGAGGGTCGTATCGTGGAAGGCGTATAGTCAGAGATGTGTTCCCTGGCGTCCCCCTCATCGCCGAAGCTAGTTCGCTCGTGGTCCGGGTCTGGGGTTTGGCCTCTCGATGACGACCGTTCTGATACTACGTTACCTCCTCCCGAACGATCGATAGAATTCGGGAGAGAACGTGCCATTTCGGAAACCGAAGCAAGAGAACATTCACTATTTGGCTCATCGCCTGAAGAGGGCGGTCGGCTAACGGGGAGAGATCGGGGTAATGAACTCTCTTGACGCTCAGCCTTATAAACTTTACAATTATCATAGGGTTTGCTAATAGGCCAAAAAGCTTGAGGTGGGATTACACTGCCATCTCCAGGTTGCGTAGGACTGTTGATCTCGTCCGGAGTCGTGACTTCCGATAGGCGACTGGGCTGCCTTCGGCTCTTTCGTCCCAGCCTCTGGGGTAGCCTGGAAATCGTGCTTGTCGGCCCCGCGGCTGGGACAATGGGAGTTGTGTCAGCAACCGATGACTCGCTCCCACTTTGAGGGCTATCAGCGTCACTTGGGGGTCGAGGTCGAGGCAGCTCTAGACTTTTCGTGCCTGGTACTCTTGGTCTGTTGCTTTCATATGCCGATCCAGTAAGCCTGTCTATATCCGCTGCGGCCATCATCAACCCAGATGCGGCCAATAGGCTGGCATTATGTCCTGCAGGTGGCACCGGCGACATGTTGGATACCGGCGTATTGAAAATTGGGGACTCTTCACCAGATGAAGGCCAGATATCGTTTGAGTTACGGGAGCGATATCGACGTTCTTTCCCGTCTGGTGGTGGTGGAAATTCTGGCCTGGTAGAGAACATGGAAGAAGATCTACTACGGTGAAGTTTGTCACGTAAGGATCGGAATCGCTTCAATACTGTGTTTGGAAAGTGGTGTCGATGTTGGTGACGAGTGTTATCGAACTGAGAGTAGTCTGGTGATTCAAGCCCAGGGACTTTGTCTAGCTAAAAACAAACATTAGCTTTATTAAAAGAACCACTAGTTGTGAAGTCATACACTAAATCTAGATGTGACCGGCGTGACAGCGGATGGAGACTGCCGATTAAATTCAGGACATGATTTGAGGTCAAAATCTTGAACGTTTGAGTATCGGGACTGATCTTTCTTCTCATGTTTCGGAGGGTCTGTCTTGCTTTTGTCTTCTGCCTTGGTAGTGGGAGCGTCCACAGGGTGTCCGTGGCCTGGCTGCTCGCGACCTGAGCTTTCGGATACATTGTGTTGTCTTTGAGGTTTTCTCTTTGGCCAACTCTTTTCCCAGTCAATGGAGCCTGATGTGTTGGACTTGGAGCTCCGAGACGTGCATGGCATACAATTGCCGAGTGCCAATGCTCCCAAAGGCGGTCTAGATGTGTTAGATGGGAAATCGAGCGGTGAAGCTCCGCTAGTAGAACTGCGTGGTCCATCGAAGCCAGTGCTAGGGATGTCGCGTCTATGTTCTTTAGCGTGGATAAATTTTCGTCGGGCTTCGGTCCATCGAATAGTCTGCCATCGCACCTCGAGGATTTCGGGTGGACCTTGCCCAGACGGTTTCGCGTACGGTGGCTCACGTTGTTCGGCTTGTTCGTTATGTTCACCGGATGCAGCACAACGCCAGGTTGATAAGACAAGCTGATGGTGCGTTCTTTGCCTCCAAAACCCGTCCATTTGCTCGGAGTCTAGTTGAAGGGGGCTTATTGCGGAACCATCCCCGGAACTCTGGGATTTTCCTTCGATGTGGCGATGAGAACGCGGCTGGCGGACGGGCTCTAGCGAAGGGGTCTTCATGGCCTGACTAGAGGGGAAAAAGTAATCATCCTCAGAGTTGGGCGTGTTCTCTTTCTGGTGTTCGCTGATGCAAGATAGTCTGAAACTCGCTGTTCGACGTCGATCCAGACCCGTCTTGAGGTCACCATTGTTGCTCGCGGGCACCTTAATTCTCGCACCCGTTGGATCTTGGTGGCCTAGAGGATACATCGTGTCGGCTTCATGACCTCTGTTCCGAAGCAGAGGTACAGTTCAGCTTGGCCCGAGCGGTGTTGCACGACTGGACGAAACGGGACCAGGAACGACAGACTCGATAGGAGATAGCGGCCATGAATATTTTGCATTTGTGGATACGGAACATGGTTATCTGCGCTGTAGGTCTAGGAGCAGTAAGGAAGGGCGTGAGTAGGCGATGAGAGGAAGACAGTGAGGGTAATAGACGAGAGGAGGGTAGAATGTTGATGGGTTAGTTCGGAGTTGAGTTTGCCAGAGTAACAAGACATACCTTGAATGAGCGCTGCAAATCATGACAATGGTTCCTCCTCCATACCGCCTCTTTACTTCTTCCCCCCTCCCCCCTCCCTCCTTCCTTCTAATATCGTAGATAGTTGTAGATACAAGTGCGAGGTGACAGGTTCCATCCCACCTACCCAACAGTGAGGTCAACGGTCCACGATGAAATGTGTCTTCCCTACATACATGACGCCCACGGTAACCATCTTGTTGCTGTCGCTTACATTTATGTGCATGTTAGGGTTTGTTGGGTGTTCCCGTCCGGAACATAGCTGCTGATAACGACGGCCATCATCACGGCTTCTGAAAGCGAGTCGTAGTACATCTCTCCCGGCACGAGACATCGTACAGCCCCGTGCAAAAGACAATAGTGAAACAGTGTACTATTATGCCTAGGACCCTCGGCAGTACGTACCTCGGAGAGCTTGCTGGGCAGCGTAACATCGCCAAATGGGCCTTTGCCAATAGTTTTGACGGTGCTATAGTTGTCAAGCTTATACTTCATTGTAAGGAATCGCAAGTATTGTACTTATTTACGTGCACCGGCAGACCAAACCCTTTCTCGTCTTGACGCGTTCCGGCTTGGCTCATGGAGTCTCTCTTCCATCTCGCTCTATCTGTCCGATAGGGCCTGAGGCAATGACGAAAGATGAAGGCGAGCTGACTAACTGCTGGGAGATTCTAAAAGGTGAAAATGTACCCCTGGGGCGGGCAACGGAGGCAGATAGGCTTCTGCACTGGTGGCCAACATATAAATTAATATAGGGCGGTTGAAGGTACAATAACTTGAACTATAACTCACCTGGGTGGCACCATTATGGTTGCATGAGGTCGATTTTAATACGAGTATTTGTTTAGTCTACGCATGTGTGGTCGTGGTATTTTACACATATTAGTCACTACGGAATAGTTTGATGCCTTAGGATTCCGTCAATGCAAGCTACTAAACTACTAGGTACCTACTAAAAGCATGCTACCTACATTTCGCGAGCAGCATATTATTTGATGGCGAGAGCGTGACGTACTTTGTGCTCCATACTTGTACGAATAAAAAAAACGACGGCCAATGCTTCAAAACATCCCCTAAACAACACCGAGCAGATGTAGAGAAATCCTCCAGCCGGGGAAAAAGTTAATATTTCAATGAATTCAATAATCATAGATGTAGCTTATAAAGAATATTTTCCGGCTTAGAAAAGGCCTTGATCTTGACAGAAGAATAGTTCGGCGCACGCAAGCGGACGGCTTCACGCATACAGTACAGTGCTTGTCGGGGTGCCAAACGCGGCGGGCCAACCCGCAACTACATAGTAATACATATGTACTCCCCTGACCAGCGCTGAAACAATCCGTTCATCAGCCATGCTGAGCTTGATGAGTAAAATCAATTCACGATTAAATAGTCCAGTGCGGAGCAGTTGATACCGGCCCACCGTCTATACCGAAGACGTCGCTGGGCGCCGATTAACCAGGTTCTTATTCTCAATCATTCCATCGTCGCATAGTATCGGGATTGATCCTGTTGGTGACGCCGTTCGCAACGGACTGGGTTCCGATGCCCGGCCCTGGTGGGGAATTGGAAATGGAGGAAAGATAAAGAGGGCCCCGCTCATAGTGAATGGCGAAGTTCGGAGAATGACAACCGTAGATGACTTGTCGATCCAGCGCACAACCTCGGCACACCGAGCATCGACGACAAGCGCGCCGGGATGGCTCTGCGGCCTCTGCTACAAACCACACACCTTTCCCTCCCGCCCGCGGCTTGCCTAGAATCTGCCTGATCTTATCGAGACCTCCTCAACATCCATGATGTTTCGTCCAATCGTCCCACGGCTTCGCAGCCCCAGACTGTCGCAGGCCGCCCGGTTGAAGCTCAAACAACAGCAGCTCCCCCGATGCGCGAGAAGCTATGCCTCCTCCGCATCAGGGTCGGCCTTCGACTGGCGGGACCCCTTGGCGAGCAACAGCCTGCTGACCGAGGAGGAGCTGGCCATCGCCGAGACGGCAGAACGGTATTGCCAGGAGCAATTGCTGCCACGTGTTCTGCGTAAGTGCGCTCCCATATTACAAGCCACGCCCATTCATCAAGACCTGGTAAGAGGACGGTATTTCGCTAACTCGTCCCGTCCCCAAACACAGAGGCCTACCGCGACGAGAAGTACGACCGAGAAATCCTCAACGAGATGGGCGAATTGGGTCTTCTGGGCGCGAACCTGCAAGGGTACGGCTGCGCTGGCGCGTCTACGGTAGCTGCTGGTCTAATAACGCGGGCAGTCGAGCGCGTGGACAGTGGCTACCGCTCCGGCATGTCCGTGCAGTCGTCGCTGGTGATGGGCGGCATCCACGAGTTCGGGACGGTGGAGCAGAAGGAGAAGTTCATCGAACCTATGGCCCGGGGCAAGCTTCTGGGCGCCTTCGGTCTCACGGAACCGAACCACGGAAGCGATCCCGGCTCAATGGAGACGACAGCACGCCCACACCCCACGAAGAGCGGATATTACCTCCTCAGCGGCGCCAAGACGTGGATCACGAATTCCCCCATCGCCGACGTATTGATGGTCTGGGCGAAGCTGGCCGAGACTGGCAAGATCCGCGGTTTCTTGGTTGAGCGCAAGGACTGCCCACCGGGAACCCTGGAGACGCCCGCAATCAAGAACAAAAACGGACTACGGGCGAGCATCACGGGCATGATCCAGCTGGATGACTGCCCCCTCCCTGCTGCTAATATGTTCCCCGATGTGGAAGGTCTGCGCGGGCCCTTCTCATGCCTCAATAGCGCGCGATACGGTATTGCTCTAGGCGTCGTAGGCGCACTGGAAGACTGCATCTCCCGGGCGAGGACCTACGCTCTCGAGCGCAAGCAGTTCAAGAATAACCCCCTGGCCAAGTACCAGCTTGTGCAGAAGAAGCTGGCGGATGCCGCCACGGATGCCGCCTACGGTGCCCTGGCCGCGATACAGGTTGGCCGTCTCAAGGACGAGGGGAAGGCCACTCCCGAGATGATCAGCATGGTGAAGAGGCAGAACTGCGATCGGGCTCTGCACAACGCTCGTGTCTTGCAGGAGATCTTTGGCGGTAATGCTGTTAGCGATGAGTATGGCATCGGCAGGCATGTAGCCAATTTATTCGTTACGCAGACATACGAGGGACAGAGCGATATTCATGGTATGTCTACGTTATACTGTTCTCTGAGAAGGCTTGACTCCTCATGATTTTTAGGTCTTATACTTGGACGTGCCATAACTGGCGTTCAAGCTTTTGCATGATGAATTCTGCTAACAGTGCCCTACACGGATGCGGAACATGGGTGTAGTTGGACTCTTGTCCTAACATTATAGATTGACCAAACCGGCCGGTGTTACCCTCAGATGAATGGATGTCTTGCCCTCACACCACAAGTGCACAGGCGGCCGGTGTGAATCGAACTCTTCGCAGCTTGGAAGGTACCAGTATCTCTCGAGGTGTCGCGGAGCTTAACGGCAATCCCGGACCCGTCTGGCATTGCACTCCAATGAATAGAATGATACGGCGCCCCTCTCGAAAGCTCTGTTGCGAAGCTCTCAGCATACGAGGTAGTAGAGGGACTAGAATATATTTATATTATGCACGCTGTGTGTGAGCACTTATGTAAATAACTACAGACCTGGGTATATTTCGTCTAATGCACCGGTATGGGTAGATACTTTCGTTATCGGCCCAGAAGACCAAGGTCTAAATTCGAACTTCCGGATACGGGACATCAGTCCTCGTATGCTTTGCTGCATTAGTTAACTCTTAACTCTTGTGTCCTTTGAGAAACTAACAGATAGTATTCATGTCTTGGGTACCTTGACGGACCGCGTGCCTTTTGCGGGTGGCAGGGACGTACTCAGACAAACTTCGAGTCAGTAACCTACAGTACTGACTGAGTGAATACCTACCTTACCTGACAAGAGATGCATTTGTGGTTCTTGCTGCCGTAGCACAGGTAGCAAGCAATACCTTAGAAGTCATCATGGATTGATGTGGGTGGTTGGTATGTAGATGCGTCCAATCAAGATAACAGACCATCTCTGCAACCATGGAAGAAATGAGATTGATTGGGTGCATTCACTACCTACATTCAAATGTTATGTCCACCCACAGCAATGGGTCTCAAGGTACCTAAGTACCCTCCCTACCTCTGTAATATCGCACTGCCACATTTGCCATTGCCACGAGGCAAGGTACGAAAAAATAAAATTTGAATGAATAAGCAGGGGAAAGCGCGGCACGGCACAGCACCTTCAGCTACCTAGTATTGTCTGGCAGGTTCTTTGCAGGTTCTTTGTGCCTTACTCCCCATTAATCATAGGTAGTGAGGAAGACCCCACCCCAGGCCATATTCCCGTCACCAGCACCAAGCAATTTACTGGCACAGCCCAAGCACGAGCCAGATAGGCTGCCCGCCTCCCTGACCAACCCTCCCTGGCCTAGTCAGTCCGTCCTTTTCAGGTATTTGTCTCGTCTCATCACGCTCTCCCTCCCTTCCCCCACCACCCATCACCACTACTTTTACGCTTTACGCTTTACGCTCACATTCACATCTCGGCCATCCCAGCCCAGCCCGCTAAACCATCCCAACCTCGATCACCACCCTTGACGGACTATCCGCAAACACCTTGTTCCCTTGCGACGAACGCAGTCATCTTCGCCATCGACTACACGCCGTACTGTGCCTGTTTAAGCTGATCGGCAGCGCAAGACACCTTGTAAGCCGTCACTCGACCTGTTGATGACATATAATCATATATCCCGTCTATCTCGAAACATCGTGGCAGCTGCCTCAGCCCTCCCTCCCCTCCTTGACACATCTCTCTCTGTCGCTTCGCTCCCTCGCAGTGCACCACCACGAACAAAGCCACAGCCGCATTCAAATCACTAACCGGCCATATACCATAGTAACCGGCGGCTCCTGTTGCGCGACTAGCGGGACGCAGACACAACACCTTCACAACAAACCCCTACCACATCTACAATGGCGCTGAAGCGTATCAACAAGGAACTCACAGACCTGGGCCGGTATGTCACAATCTCCTCTGTTTACGTAGTGGCTCGTGGCCGTGAGAAGGCTGCCCAAGGTGGGGGCGCCCGCAAAGTCGATTCAGTCTGCGGAGCGGGGTCTGGTGATGGGAAGCCGTCGATCAGCTCATCTCTTCTTCTGCCTCACCACGGGCACTGATACACGGTGCAAGCCTTGCACAACTTAGAGCCCCTCGTGCAGAAACCTTGACCTGGAAATTATGCTAACGTTTGCCGCTGCTCGACAGTGACCCTCCCTCTTCCTGCTCCGCAGGTCCCGTCGGCGAAGATCTGGTATGCATCCCTATCCATCTCCCCCACCACCGCCGATAAGCGCCCGGCCATATCGGCGTGTGGCTCGTGGAACGCCCGCCGGATCACCCGTTTGTTTGGTTCGATGGCGGCCATCGACGACTGTGACTGACGTTTCCGTGCTTGTAGTTCCACTGGCAAGCAACTATTATGGGACCTGTAAGGACCCCCTCTCTTCGTCACGTCGCTTTGTTGCGGTCGGTCACCAACACAGCCTGGCTCTCCTGGCTTTGGGACTTCGCAACGCGATGAAGTCCGACAAAAACTGCTCGGCTTGTGGCCTCGTACTGACTTGAGCTGCCAGGGTGATTCCCCATACTCGGGCGGTGTCTTCTTTCTGGCCATCCACTTCCCCACAGACTACCCCTTCAAACCTCCGAAGGTCAACTTCACCACACGCATCTACCACCCCAACATCAATTCCAATGGCAGCATTTGCCTAGACATCCTCCGAGACCAATGGAGCCCTGCTTTGACCATCTCCAAGGGTAAGTAATCCCTATCTCTACTACAAGACAATTTGCTAATGATCCTTGGCAGTTCTGCTGTCCATCTGCTCCATGCTAACCGACCCCAATCCCGATGACCCTCTGGTCCCCGAGATTGCACATGTCTACAAGACTGATCGGTCCAGGTACGAGGCTACGGCTCGCGAGTGGACGCGGAAGTACGCCATCTAAGGTTGGATGGTTCGACCCTTTTGATAAGGCACTTTTAAAGTAGTTCGGACTGTGGGCCTGTTCGTGTTGGCGGGCTTTTAACAAGTATCGTCTAGCTGAACAGGCGCGAATGGAGGAGGGCGAGCATGGTGAGCTAGGTTGCGGGAGATTCATAGACAGTGGTTGCGGGTCGAGAAGGATCACACACATACATACATTCTCTCCCATCCATCTAGGCAATCTTGGTGGATTTGCTGGCGTTGTCAATTATTCATCATTATGGCAGTGGGGTTTCCTTCGCGTTTCCCACAACCATTAGCATGTCACGTTACGGACGGCTTCAGTTAGTGCGCCTGTCTCGGGCGAGTAATGAAGTTATGAGAGCAAGATGCAAAGGGGAAAAGAATGGTCCGCAGGGCACGGTTTGACTGTTCTCGGCACTACCTACTCTCGTAGTACTCCTATCTCTCTTGCTCTTGATCTCGTATAATACACCGATTCCCTTCTCTCAAATGCTCGAAAATGGGCCATGTGGCTTGTGACTTGGCGCGCCGTAATGTTATGTTTACACGTGTAGTTCAACTTATCATATCATCCTGCTCGGTTAAGAAGGCAAGTTTCCATCTTTCTTCCGTGTATCCTGGTTGGGGGGGCAGCAGACGAGACCGAGTATCGGTTACTAGGTGCGCCAAACAGACAAGACCATGTACCGAGTTATGAACATGGGCCAAAAATAGCGAGAGCGCTTCAGGAACCTCGTAGGTCTTTATGCATGGTCAGTCTGGCGTGGCGCGATGCCGGGCCTGGTGTTTGAAGGTGTTGGGTATATATACACTGCACCTGCAGGCATTGGATCATGTTGGGGATTCTGGGCTACATAGGTAAGGTTGGCATTTTAGGGTTGATATTGTGACATGCGGTTGATACCCAAGTGATGCGATGAGATATGGGTATGGGTTTGGGGTAGCCTAAGTAAGTACATAGTAGGTATCTAGGATTGATAGGTGAGGATTTGATGTCGTCTACAGTTGCGGTTGGGATTTGTAATCTGTGATTTGCCGATTGCCTTGGGAATGGGATACGCCATCCATCTATAAGTAACTAATGTAGATTATGGCTGGATATCAAAATAGTAGGCATGCTTGGGTGACGAATTTAGGTAGTAAGACAGCATTGCCCTACAGAGGTAGCGTACTGTGCCTGGACTGGGCATGGAGTCGGTCTCGCCTCTGTCTTGGGTTGTGTCAAAGGACCCCTGACGAAACATCCTGCGACAGATTACCGCCAGCCAGTCAGGGGGCTCTTTCGGTCGTGGCCAATGACAGCGACGGCCCCAGGTCTCAGACCCCCGAGTCTCTCTACTCACTTACAGTAGGTACGCTACCCACTCCAATGTGCTCTATTTCCTTGGGGCGTCTTCGTTCGCCTATACCTATACCAATTCGTGATCCAATATACGTATCGATCAGTGAAATGCCCTTGTTTGGCTTACCGCCCAGTTTGGCCGTGGCGACCGTCTCAGGAGATATGATATATGATAGTTCGATCAGATGTTCTTTGCTGCCGACGACGATGTCGGACTATGGAGACGTATGCATCGATTTTGTCGTGCTTTGGCGCTGGAATGACTTATTTAATACCCATTACCTATCCCCCCTGACTGCAGCATACAGGCTAACTAGGATCCGAGCTTCAAAACGGAGATGGCTCCAAATCTGCGTCGGACCCTTTACTTACAGCCTCGATAATTATCGGATTGCGAGGGTTACTAACGGGTTGGTCGCTTTACAAGCGCCAGCGACTCACCAAAATGAGAGACTTCTTTTCGTCTTCTTGGCTATAGTTGGACGTCTTCTCTGTACTATGGGCGCTTAGCCAATGCTATCACCGCTAGAAGGGCCCCCAGTACCGAAACGCGGAGAGAATTACATCGCTGTTGCGGACTATAGCTTACCTTGTCTATATTTATCAGAGACAGCCTCTCGCAGTCATTTGAGCCTCTCTCCCACAACCCGAAGTGGGACGGCCTGAACCCACAGTGAGAGAGAGCTGTAACCGACACAAGACCCGATCGAGACAGCTTTGTTTCGACCTCGCCTTGAATCCCCTAAACCATCATGAAAAGCTGCGAAACGGCAGTGGGGCCATTGCTGTAATCCTCCACCGCCATCAGCCGCCGGGCCCCAAGTGAAGTCCTCTGTACACGGCAATGAAACTCGCGTCAATGCCATTGTGTGGAACCCTTGTCCCCGTCCCAAGTCACGAATACCAAGTGGCGTCCACGCAATCATTGCTATCTCGCCCCTTATATGTCCACCATGCCGTTCTCCTTCTGAGCCCTTTCGTAAGTACGTAGCTATTCTGAGAGCGAATCCTCACGAATACCATCAGCTCATCGTGAAAACGTGCCCTCTAATCCTGGCCAACGTGGTGTTGGCATGTAACCAGGTATGATCTACGAAGAAAATGGCCTGATGTTTCTAAGTGCTTGGCATTCATCCATAATCTACTACCCTCCTCCCACTCTCCCGTCTTTGCATGAGATCTTCGGATCCCTCTCTCCCTCTTCCACGTACACCGTCCACACTCTGCACGAGAGCGAGCCGTCTTTCCTACTACCCTTCGTTCTTGGTTCCTTTGGTGATACGTCCGCAGGCTGACCAGTATCTGCCTTTGTTGTCAGTGCAGGACACCGGTTGTTGGCCTTTGCTTTACACTCATTTGGATACCACGTCCACTATCGTGGACTCTAATCGCCGCGTGGCTTCACGCTCGTCTCGACTCCCTCGATATCCTAGATTATGTACCCATTCAGCAGGATCTGAATCGATTTACCTTAGACGTCGTCTGGGAGACAACAGCTTAAAAGTAATAACTAAGCACTCTGTGCAGAGAGGGTGGTATTCGCCTGTGTAAGCCGTGTCGACGACTTACTCGGCTTGGGAAGGACGTTGAAGGTTGAATTATTGGAGGTCGACCGCAGAGGGGAATCTACATACACTCGCCAAACAAAATGTCCTACTATGGAGATGGCCAATATGGCGAGAAGCCATCTGAACGATCGAGATGGACCCCATTAACGCGGATGCTGCTGTCGGGCGAGATGACACAGGAAAGGCAGAAAGAGTTGACAATGAGAGAAAAGTTCGACAAATGGATGATCAACGAAGGTTACCGGCGATTGTCAGTTCCAGGTGTAAGTTCCTTGTCATAGACATCAACGCTAACATTTGCCCCAGCTTTGTCTTCGTCTTCGTATTTCTACATACGCTCGTTTTTGCCTTTGGTTTTGTCAATTATGCCGTCAAGGACAGTCTCCAAGTAGCGCGGAATACATTTGGACCGACATATATGATAGCGAGATCTGCAGCTTTGGTCCTTCACGTCGACGTCGCATTGATTCTCTTCCCAGTCTGTCGTACCTTCATTTCGATTGCCAGACAGACGCCTCTCAATGGTATCATCCAATTCGATAAGAACATCACCTTCCACATCACGACGGCTTGGTCCATCGTATTTTTCTCTTGGGTTCACACCATCGCCCACTGGAACAACTTCGCCCAGATCGCCGCCAAAAACAACCTCGGTTTCTACGGCTTCCTAGCTGCTAACTTGGCCTCCGGACCCGGATGGACTGGATACATCATGCTGGTGGCCCTGATGGGCATGGTTTTAACATCGGTTGAAAAGACCCGTCGAGCCAACTACGAACGTTTCTGGTACACACATCACATGTTTATCGTGTTCTTCATTTTCTGGGCTATCCATGGCGCCTTCTGCATGATCCAACCGGACACCGCGCCTTTCTGTGTCTCCGTCGGCACGACCGCCGTCGGTGTCTTCTGGCAGTATTGGACCTACGGTGGCTTCATCTACCTAGCCGAGCGAATCGCGCGTGAATTGCGCGGCCGCCACAAGACGTACATCTCGAAGGTCATCCAGCATCCCAGCAACGTGTGCGAAATTCAAATCAAAAAGGAGAACACCAAGACACGCGCTGGCCAGTACATCTTCTTCTGCTGCCCCGAGGTCTCGTTGTGGCAGTACCACCCCTTCACACTGACCAGTGCCCCCGAGGAGGACTACATCTCGATCCACATGCGCGTTGTGGGCGACTTCACACGCGAGGTTGCCACGGTGCTAGGTTGTGAGTTCGGCAAGAAGGACGGCGGCGGCGGCAAGGACGCCTCGAAAGTCGTGGGCGTGGACAATCAAAATGGCGAAGTTGACCCCGCGCTGCGCAGGGTGCTGCCCCGCGTCTACATCGACGGGCCCTTCGGCTCGGCCTCGGAGGACGTCTTCAAGTACGAGGTCTCTGTGCTCTGCGGCGCCGGCATCGGCGTGACGCCCTTCGCGTCGATCCTCAAGTCCATCTGGTACCGCATGAACTACCCGCAGAAGAAGACGCGGCTCACCAAGGTGTATTTCTTCTGGATATGTCGCGACTTCGGCAGCTTCGAGTGGTTCCGCTCGCTGCTCATGGCCATCGAGGCCCAGGACGTGGACGGCCGCATCGAGATCCACACGTACCTCACCGCGAAGATCAAGGCGGACGACGCGACGAATATCATGATCAACGATGCCAATGCCGACAAGGACGCCATCACCGGTCTGAGATCGCCGACCAACTTTGGCAGACCGAACTGGGATATGATCTTTCGCGGCATTAGGAAACTGCACGCCCCTGCGGAGGCGGGTGTTTTCTTTTGCGGGCCCAAGGGCTTGGGCAGCTCGTTGCACGTCTTTTGTAATAAGTATAGTGAGCCTGGGTATGTGTTTCTTATCCCTTTAGCCTGTCTCATCTTATACTTTAGTTTGCCGGCTTACTGACTTGCTTAACTACAGGTTCTCGTTTGTCTGGGGTAAAGAAAACTTCTAAGGCAACTTCGTGCCTGTGTACGTTGCCTGCCTGTTGTACTCGATCTGTCGACCTGTGTTGGGTAGTGCTTTGAAGTCCAGTCTCATGGTCGTGTGCTGGGTGTATGAAAGATGGATCAAGGTAGCGATGTTGTGAACAAAATTAGAAAGAGGAGGACTGTTGCCATGCGCAAATAATTGGTGTTGGTGCTGTTGGCCGCCTTGTTACTCTCCCCGGGTGTGAGGGAGGAGCCGCATACCCCAGAAGAAGGCGTGGATTAGAGAGAGAAAAGATAGGTCCTCGACTTGTGTGCTGAGCTTGATTGTTGTTTTGTTGATTCTTTTATATATATGCTTGATATACTGACCTGTATACGCGATATACTTGATACACATGAGGCAGTCGATAGTTCATATACTGATATACTTGATTATAAATTATATATTGTATTCGTATCATTGCTTACTGTCTCTTTTGCATACTTGTCCTTTTTCTTTCTGCTCTTTGGAACCCAACGACCCTGAAGGGGAGGGATGTTCGAGGGGTGTTTCCAATTTCTCATCGCTAGATATGGCAGGTTTAGTTGGTAGTAACTTTGTAATTGTTGTGTAACGTATCTCAAGACCTAAATTGGCTTTGGTCAGTTTGGCTTTTGGTATATTTCTATCTTCTTTTATTCTCATCATATTAAACAAGACACTTAGGCTATCGTTATGATTAAGATATTCGTGTCATTCAAAAGACTCGCTATTTTTTCAGGAGAGGAAGACTCGTACTTACGATACTCATCACCTATGGTACTTAGTCCCCATGAGAGAGATATCTCACTATCAATAAAATGAGGGATTATAAAATATGACAGTGAGACAGTGAATACCTAACCCGGAGCCACGCCAAATAGTAATCAAAGTCATCAGAGAAGTTGGCGCCATGCAGTTGCCCTAAGCCGTCTACTTGCTGTTATGTAGAAGTCTATGGAATAGCATGATGTGGTGGAAGGAGCAAGCTATAGTAAAGCAGGTTCCAATATTACATTGCTAACCCCCTTTACCTAGCAAGCTTACAGACATGCCAAGCTTTCTTTGTTTTTCCTGCTTTACATGTTAGGTAGGTCATGAGTATCAAGGGGAGCCATGAAGGCCTTGCCTCCTCTTCAGCCAGCTGGGAAATCTAGGGTCTATATATCCGAATAGCCTCGCGTATAGTTGCCGACCCCTTTCGCTTCTAGTTTCCTGCCCATATCTCGTATCCAGGTCTCGGTTAGATCAGCTGTTTGATCAGGCAAACGCGGGTAGAAGCCTCAACGCGATCTCCCGCTCATATGGCTATATATATGATATGCAGACCTCTAGTCTCAGATCGGATCTAGTCTGTCGGGTCTGTGCGACAAATAAGTTGTTGTAGATTAATTTACACCTCTTTACCCCTGATGCTTTTGTAGCGCCGCCGTTAAGTTTGCCACAATCAAGCTTATAACTTGAGTTAATGTAGTAGTTAAGCTGACATGGTTCCTTGGAATCGGGTATCACTACCGTTGCTTTGATCTTGAACGGCCCCCTTCCAGGCAACAGCTATATAGGATTTTGGATAAGCAACCCACCCCCCATGTGTGAACATTGGTAGCAGCTTTAAAACCCTTCAATCATAAATCCCGATCACGCACAGTGGCAAAAAGATTACCGCATTACTGCTTGAATGGATGTCATCGGTAGGTAACCTGATAATTTTACAGAATAAGATAGGTTGCTTTATTGTAGTTACCTCCCGAAGTTCGAATAATGGCGGATTTGGATATATACCGGTGTGCTAGGGCCGCCTTTGGAATTGGGAGAAAACCAGGGACTAATTGATCAAATCTATTGGGATTTGGCTATCCCTTATGCCCAGCTGTGACAACATACTATCCACTCTGTGATCAAACCCTTTGACACAAGAGCATGGACGAGTATGGCCGTATTGGACTGCGTCTCTGTCGAGTTAACTAATAAGGGACTTTGTTGCATTCTGTGCCATCAAGGGTTATGAGATAGCATATGATCAAAAAAATGGTGTGAACATGTGAAGTAGGATCGAGGACCAATCAAGCCTATATACCAACCATGCCGAAATCCATATCATCAGTTAACCCCAATCCAGAGAGACAGCTTACTCATCGACACTGATTCAGCCGTTGACCATGACGAAATCATGATGTGTTTACTGCACTAATAGGCGAGGCAAGCAATATAGTTGTTAGCTTTGTATGTGGTATCGGGCTGCTCCTAACGAACACGGCAGGGGCCTGGCCGCTTATGCAGGAGCGCTGTTAGCGTCCGATGATATTGGTGATTTGGGGAAGTATTCCCAAGATCAACCTCATAATCACTTGGTCTTGTTCCCCGATTGATCGATAATTCCGCACGTCGATCGTTGGGCTCGTTCGTAGGCGTTGTTGGAAGTGGAGTGTGTGGGATTGTCAACATTTCTCCTAATATCCCCGTTGGACGTTTGTGTTGATAGATACTTAGGAATTTGAGCTATAAGTTTAAGATAGTCGCTAGAATCTCCTCATGATAGCTATTATCTCTTTACTATAACTAAATATTCTTGTTGATGAGAAGTCTAGGACCGACCAGAGGTCTTGAACTGTATTACAAGATCCCATAGCTCTATTAGCTCGTCGTCCGAAATACCACGTATTTTACCACCGTAGATACGAGGCGGGTCGGCGATTCCGGTCGGCAACTATTCACGAGGGTCGGTAACTATACGCGAGGCTATTCGGACATAAAGACCCTAGGTCTCCCAGCTGGCTGGAAAGGGGACAAGACCTTCATGGCTCCCTTGACGCCCTAGATGATTATTACAATTTGAGGACTATTCCAAGCCCTTGTTACACATAGCTAGGTCCCCTAGATACGATGTGAAGTACGATCTTGAGCCACTGCGGAAACCGGGAATATCCTGATCAAGCGTTACATCACTCGATTTCCATCGTAACGTCGGTCTCTTAATAAAACATACCGGTATAGAGAGCAATGTATAGGCACTGTAGATAATATGACCCGTTTCCGTGCTCTGTAATTCTCTTAAAAAGAAGAAGAAAAGAAAGAAAAGAACCAACCTTGGAATCGAGCGATCTTTTGCAGGTTGTGGACTGGTCTAATCGACCCAAGCTCGCTCTGAGTGAAACACTCGCGGTAGTCTTTTATCCGCAGCTCGTCAAATAGAGGAATCTGACGTGAGAATCATATGTTCCAGTATATGTACTGTAGCTCACCGCCCTAATATTACCTAAATCCATTCTAACACGTGTGATAACTTGTAGTATTAAATAGTACACCCGGACCTATTGGTCCATGAAACTAACGCGCATCCCAGATGGGAAATAATCTGTTAGACCAATAGCTAGCTAGCTGTAGCTTGCCAGGAACAATAGTTGTGTAGATCCCGCACGCGAATGCACAGTTGATCGCTGTTGTGGAAGGTTGGCGTAGTAATTTGAGATGGAAGACACTCTAGCGCACGATCCCATGCTGTGCTTACAGTACATGTGTAGCCCAGCCCCTCTCAGTGTCGCATTGAGAGAGGAAGACGCGCAGTTCAAAATCCACTACTATTTAAGTATGTATACAGCATCAAACAATTCTCCACTCAGCCAGGACCGGCGCAGGACCGGCGGAGTGGAAGCGAACACCTCCTGCACGTCCCAGGTTTTCACTAGCTTGGCAATCGGACAGCGCATCTACCCGCCCGAATCCTGGCAGTAAGTAACATCACGATCGGCAGAGTCGGGTATACGAGGTGTGTAGCATCGTGCATTTTGACAGGCGACTAGGTTAGGTAACGTGGTACTTGTGTTCAAGACTGCTCCAAGCATAGAGCTAATATGGCTGGCAAAGGTCTTGCTTGCTGCACAACATCGAATGCAAACACTACAAGTAGACGACAAATTCACCTGCAGTAGTGTAAAGTCTTCAAACGGGCCTTACATTGGCGCATACGCCTCTTATCTCTCACTCTTGGATACTGTATGGCAGCTCCTCACGACCGCGCTAAACTCAGCCACAACCTTTAAGCTGACTTTTAGTTCAGGAACACGATGCCCGATATGGATAGTGCATCTATACCATTTATGGTACTGGAGCATTGGACATCGAGGAGATGGGATTTACCCTACTTACCAATACCATGTTTACAGCATAGTCAACTTCAACTTAACCAGGGCAGACCAAAGATTTTTTGCCCAAGAGCGAGCGTATATTATGATTCAAGGAGAACTTTTAAATAGAAAATCTGCTAGTTGAGACTCACGATGAAAGGGTAACGTAGGGTTGTGCCGCGTTGGTTGCTGAAGGATAAGTACCAGCAAAGAAATACCGATCGGGCTTGGGGATTTACTAGGGTGATTTATCGGACCTTGTGGGACGGTAAGTATGATGATTTTATCTGGCGCTTCTCCGCCATCTTCGTCTCCTGCGTGGGCTTGGTTAGTGTAGAGACTGGAGCATCGGAAGATTGCGTGGCAGATCTTCGACATCTTTGACGTCACCTATACTGGGGTCATGGCTCCCTCCAGCCCGAGTGTCCTCTGGAAAACGGGATTGTCGTCGAGCTTGTTGGTGGCTTGATTGTACTCTTTGCAGGCAAACAATGAATTAGTAGACACCTTTGAAGAAACGCGTTCAATATTCATCAGTGTTGGTATCTAAATGTTTGGCCTGATAAGGTTATGTTACGATACCATGCTACGGAACCGATGATCACTTCCATTCTTGACACCCCAAAAGATTGTTCCTGGGAAACCAATAATCTTGCATCCGCAAGCGTAAATTGGAAGAAGCTGATAGCGAATAGAGATATAACCATCGGCGATCAAACTCCATTTTAGGAGATCAATTGGGTTGATCGGCTAGAAGGAGCTAGTTGAAGAATCGTTACCCAGGATTCATCTGTTGCTAGCGAGACGGTTCCGCGCATCCGCCGTGACATCGTGGACGCTTATTTGACTCGCGTCGTGTGAGGCGGATGTGGGCATTGGGCACTGCCCATGAGGAGACGCCAGCACGGGCTCATTGATTGTGATAGTCGATATGCTGGCGATATGGATCGAGGCACGGCGCCGTCTCCAATATAAGTACTGACCCAAGCGCTCTACCTGATCCAGAGGATTCTTTGCCTTGACCTCACCATCCTCCGAGCAGACTCCCAGCTTCCAGGTCACCACTCTTGATTCTTTGCCAGTTTCCTCAACCAAAGAACTATAGAGTGCCAATAGGTCCCGATAGTCAAAATGCAGTTCTCCGTCCTCTTCGCTGCAATCTTCGCTACCGCTGTCGCGGCTAGCCCCTTCGACTTGCCCGCTCCTCCCAAGGCCTCCTACAGCAGCACTCCTACTTCTACCAGACCTGCCTATCCTTACCCCACCGGTGGTTATGATGGCTGTCCCGATGGCCTCTACAGCGTCCCTCAGTGCTGTGCTACGGATGTTCTGGGTGTTGCCGACTTGAACTGTGGCAGCCGTAAGCCTCATCCCTATCAAGTTTCCCTCGATGGAAATTGGAGGTTGAATTCTAACCTTTGTCGTTGATAGCCCCGGCTGTTCCTCGGAGTACAGACGAATTCCGGTACATTTGCGCTACTGGCGGTCAGCGAGCCCGATGCTGCGTTGTACCTATTGTACGTATTCGTCGAGTCTCGATGGCATCATCGCAGCACTGACATTCATTCATAGGCTGGCCAGGCCATTCTCTGCGAAACCCCCGCTGGTGTCTGAGCCATAACAACTTCACCATACATATAGGCCAGGGGTCGTCAAGAAAGTGTCGCAAGGAAAAATGCCTTCAAGTCGTGTTCACGCTCTTGATACATAAGCTAGTCCGATTTGGATATGTCCATGGAGACTTCAAATGAGAATTGTATCAATGGAATGGTGTTAAATGTTCGACCCAGCGTTGGATCTGGCTACGAGGCTTGGATACAAATAAGTATACGGGATAATATTTAATGTCAAGATAATGTCAAGATTCGTTTCGCATAACGCCAGACTGTACCAGCCCCCGCTCCTTTCCCCTGGTTTTCAAGATGACATTCGAGATAATATTTTTTTTATACCGTCACGCCATCGAGCCATTAGCCAACAGTAGAAATGGCATAATATCCTAGATAGTGGAAGTGGCCTGATGGGAATGCATGCGATGACTACAAAGGTCCTAGAACTAGGTGGTACCATCTCCTAAGTATATAAACAACCCCGGAATAGGGCCGACCCGGGAACGCCTGCTTGGAACCACTGGCAATTGGTATAATATATAGGCTTATTCCGCGGTCGATCTATATTGGGCCACTGAGACTCTCCACATGGACAGCTAGGGTCATTGGCATGGTTGATTGGCTAGTCAAGCTGTTCTTGTAATATGACAGCAAATATTACATTAACGTGGCGCCGTATATCACTATAATAAACCTAGAATTATCTGCCCGTAGTTCTTGTAGAATCTCATTAAACTTGAAATTAAATATTCGGGCGTCTCTATCTCCGATGGGGTGATCTGATTCTTTTAAGTACAGACAATCCCAATCACATTTGCTAAAGTATGAACTCCAGGTTGTATCGGAAAGACTGAATACATCGCAGTCCGTGTTTTGAGGAGTATGCGCCCCAAGTTAAGACAATCAATCTGATGCATCTCTACTTAGCTCGTACCAAACTGACGGATACTGAGACACATGGAGAAAACGGCACTAAATACCCCGGATGGCGCAATTTGAGACAATGCCACGTGGATTGAGAATGAATCTCCGCATCCGCTCCCGAGAGCACGTTGGAGAAACTCTTACCAAGAACTATCTAAGCATAGGGATTGTCCGTGGAGAGGAGACCTTACGCAATTGATACTGCCCCGCAAGATCATGAGGTAGCTTGCGGCGGGACCAAGCGCGCGTCCCGCAGCTTTTTGTAGTCGCGAAGATACATAGCAGCGATGCTCGCAGAAAATTGGACAACCGTGTGGCAAATAAGATAAAAACGAAGAAAGAAGGTACCGACAAAGAGGCGACGACATACAGTGAAATATGGGCAATTGGACGCATCTCATCCGCTTTATTGCGAAAGAAGACCAGCAACTGCATCTGGGCCAGCTCGTCGACACAAGTCGCGATGTCGGAAAGGACTCGGTGGACGGTGTCGAGATAAAAGCATATCTGGTTCGAGGGTCGATTTTTGATGGGAAGATCATTACAGGTGTCGTATACACGGTTGAACGGGTATGTCTCTGCAGCGGAGGCCACATGAACCGTTGATCCCGAACGCATACCGACAATTGAGATAGTAAACGCGAGACTAACATGTGGCATGCAGCTTCTATCGCCGATTTCGCCAGCTGAATGCAACTATATCCGATGTTTGGGCTTGAACTACAAGGACCATGCGAAGGTTGGTAATCTCTGATACCGGGCATCGTCCAGCATCAAAGACTATTATTGTTTACGAAACCCCGGGCCATGGACCATGAGGTAAAGGCTACGTCTAATGTGAGAATGAACGCTAGGAAGGAGGATTCGCCCTACCTCAGGTCCCCGTCCTATTCACGAAGCCTCGAACAGCACTGGCCGACCCCTACCCAGCCGCCGTGACGATCCCCAAGGTCGCACAAGACGGCACGAGCGACTACGAGGGCGAGCTCTGCGCTGTGATCGGACGGACGGGTCGCGACATCCCCGAGGACGAAGCTTTGGATTATGTCCTGGGGTACACGGGGTCTAACGATGTGTCGGCACGCAAGCTGCAGCTACTGACGGCGCAGTGGTGCTTCGCTAAAGGACTGGATGGGAGTTGTCCTCTCGGTACGTGACGGGAAGCACGATGCCGAATTCACCCATTAGTTAGGAAACTCATGGGAGAGCATCATGGACATGAAAAGCTCATGAACCCAATTCGAAATCCTTAGAGGGGTGACGGAAGCAAGCTAACATGGAATTCCAGGTCCGGTGCTAGTAGCACCGAGCGCAATCCCCGACCCCCAAAAACTATCCATCAAGACGATATACAACGGCGACGTGGTGCAAGACGGACACACGAGCGACATGATCTTCAGTCTGCGCCAGCAGATCGCGTATTTGTCACAAGGAACTACGTTAGAGGCGGGATCCATCATCTTAACCGGGACGCCAGCCGGTATCGGCTTCTTTAAGAAGCCACCGGTAGTGCTTGAGAATGGCGGGGATGTCCGTGTTGAGATCGAGGGTATTGGCACACTTGTTAACCGTGTCCGGTATGACGAGGATTGATGATATGGTTGTTTTCAGGTACACTAATACATCATATGCCTGACAAAGTTTTGAGTCTCTTGCGACCGTATGCTGGTGTCCCCCGACGTGTGATTATGAGCCTATTCACCGGAACTCCCTATAATAACATACGATTATATATAAAAATTAGGGATAAGATGCCACATGTATCGCCTTCCGAAGGTCAAGATGTGCTATTGCTTTACATTACAGCTATTCTGATAGCTTGTACATCGCTAAGATGGATACCCTAAACTGTCGTCACCAATTCCGTACGGTGTCATATCGTATACACTTTGCTCATGAAAAGGAACCTTAAGATGATTCTTAAAAGAACGTATATACTGTGATATCCTTTATGAAATCAACCCAGGCTGTCTGCCAGTGTACCTCAGGCACCTGGCTCAATTTACTAGAAACATTATTCGAACTGTGCGACCGGCAAGCTTAACTTTCTGTTGACTAGGTTAGGCCAGCGCTACTGGAGGAACCATGATGGAACTTCGGGACCCCAGACAGCCAACGACTCGTCACCCGCTGGGCTATAGCCGATAGGAGTTTTGTGGTTGACAACATCTCCGTCAATATAGTGCTCGATCATATTGTGAGTGGTATCCCACCAATAATCGAAGATCTGCGATCCGAGGATATGTCGGCCAACGCCCCAGACAGGCTCGTAGCCCTTCTCGTCTAGCCACTGGTGCCCGAGCATCTGGGTATCGTAGTCGTGTACTTCAAAGGAGCAATGGTGGACGTGGCTGGTTTTGTTTGTGCTCATGAAGAATGTGTGATGATCGACGTAGTCGTCGGCGCGGTCGATGTGGGCAAATATCGCAACGTCTTTCTTCGTGCCATCGGGCTCGTCGACGTAGAGGAAATCGGTGGGTACCAAGTTGAAGTTCTTTAGGTAGAAGTCGAGCTCGCTAGAAAAGTCTTGGACGCAGAGACCGTAGTGGCCCAGCTGGACAATCACCGCTGTCAGCCTCTCACTTGCCCTCTCGGGTGCGATCGACGAACCTTGTGCACGGCGGCCGGGCCTGGATTGAATCTGAGAAATTCACGGACACGGGGCTTCTCGTTCTCGAAGTTATATGCGAGTTTCTTTGGCTGCTCGTCTACTGACGCCTCTCGCTCCTCTTGTCCGTATATCAGGCTCATTGGAAAACCCTCCGGATCGTAAACCGTAACGAGGAATCCTCCTCCGGGAGCGTCGACTAGCTTTTGGATATCGCTGCTATCCGGTAGCTCAGCTGCACGTTCAAGGTCTTTGTACGACTCGACGAGAAATGTCCCACCGAGAAACTTTTTAGGGCCCTTCAGGGCGTGATCTGTGGGTAAGGTGAGTAATGAATCGACGGCGACAAGCATTATAGCTTACAGACGTATTGGTCTGGGCCGTACCCCCGAAACCATACTTCGTCATCGGTCTTTTTAGCGACGGTCATACCGAAGTCTGATATTCTATTAGTCGTGTGCTTGTGCGATTGTGCCTATCCCATACCTGCTAGAAATTGACTAATCTCTTCTAGATCGGGATGCTGGTAACGCATATGGGCTATTTTGACCAGCTTGATTTGGTTCGCAGCGTCGATGTTGTTGCGAGCCCTCCAGGTCTGGACATTTTCCTGCTGGTGGCCTACTGCAATCAGGTCCGGGACTGCAGCCCCTTGATTCCGTGTCTGGATGGCCATAGTATATCGTAGGCAATGACGCCACTATAGACACAGCTCTAGGAAAACCGAGATTCGAGTCGGCTGATCACTGAAAGTTTGTTAGGTTTGAAGTCGTTTGAATTGATTTCACTTCCCCAGACCAGAGGATGGGTACTTCATCGACGGCCATTTCCTCCCCGCGAATCATTATTAAATACCAGGCCCTACGCCGCGCCGTCTTCCCCGGGAAATTGTCTGCTCTTCTCCGTTCTTCTCCAACTGGCATGAGCGCGCGGAGTGTGGCTGTCCCGCTAACATCTGATGATGCCCTCCCCGCATCGACAAGGTCCCGCAAACTCCGCGTCCCACATGCACGTCTTCGATCCCGTGTCCCACATCTGCAAGGGTGTTGCTCGTCACATCTTCCTATACGTTGGAGAATGAGTGTCGACTACCGCTTCTTATTTCTCGTTCCGTTTTCAACGAGCGCACGGAACTTTTGTGACGAATGATCGTGTTCGAGCGAGCTGGCGGCTGAGGAGAGAAGCATCGAGATCGAGGATGGAACGACACTCAAAACGTTTAAGCCCATTATCCTCCAAGAACAACGCACAGCAAAGGAGGTTTGGATGCTTGGCTCCCCACTGTATAGCTCTTATCAACTACAAACCCCAACCATAGAAAGGTTAAGGTAGCGGGAACGACAGCTGGCCAAGAAGACGCTGTGACTTACATCGAACCGAAATTCTTGGCGTTTAGAAAGGGGAGGGAGGAGGAATGATATAGGGACAATAAAGCCATCAGAGAGGGTTAGGCCCATGTGTCTTGGCGAGCGCTCTGTTCACCGCCACAGGAACAAGAGGACCTGCACACCTTTGTGGATTTTATTGATTGAGATACTAGGCTTTGGTCAAGTCGTCTAGCAGGATTTGCAAAATGGAGGCAAACTTGCGTGATATCTCCCAATGGCCAATGCGCCGGAGAAGGTCGATCGCATTGCAAAGGATGCTGGGCTCCACCGGAGAGAAAATTGTCGTCGATGCCTTGTCACTGCTCATGTTTAGGGTGCTTGTCGAGCCGGAGACTTGGAGTTCGGGCATGTTCACCTCATCGTGTGAAGGCACATACGAGTCGACTGATGGTTTGAACTTGATGTAACTATACACGACCATGCCGGAGTAGAAGGCGGCCTTGGGCACATGGATCGCTGGTTCGAGTCCGATCGGCAACATTTCCAGATGCTTCAGTATAAGCAGAGCGTGAAGCACGCCGCGTCGAGCCTCGAGAGAAGCGGCCCACCTGTCGATATCTTCTCGGGCTTCCTGCGCGGCTTGCCTACCGTCGCGGCCGATTGAACGCTCTAGGAGCTCGGAGTCGGCATAAAGGGCCATGAATGCTGTGTGCCAGAAGATCAAGAGATTGATGTGGTTTTTCTTAGGTCCCTGAATGTGCTTATAATGTTCATTGTGCCACGAGAGAAGCATGTTTCGGAAGTACTGCTTTGATGCATCGTCGAGGAAAGAGGATCGCCTCTCCTGAATCGAAGCCACTATACCCGCAAGCGAAGCATACGCGAACATCTGTGCTTTTCGCGTTGTTAGAACTGACGGTACTGCCAGCGAATTGGCTGTATGAAGATGTGCGGTCTCGGAGTTGATGGCCCGATCCATTTCCACAAGGCCGTACCAGTCGGCCGCAGTAGGCGCGAAGAACAGTTCGTTTGAGTTACAGACGGGTAGTTTTTCGAGGGTGTGCCTGAGGAGTGGTTCATGATGAAATGTGGTTGCGAATTCTGAGTCGTGAACATAGAGCGCTAGGACTAGACGGACTGATTCTTCGGCATCTACCCATCGCCGCCACATGTCTTCCTTGCTCATCTCGGATTCGTCAGTTCTCGGGAGCGGAGCGCTTTTGATTTTAAAGAAGCCCCCTTGACGGGCCCAGGCAATAGCTGTGCCATGAAAACTTTCCGTCATGCAAACGTTATCTGGCTGACCCGAAAGCATCCCAAAGGTCTGCCCGATGATCGATGCTTGGACGAGAGAACGCCATTCTCTAGCATCACGACGAATGTAGGTGTCCCACTAACTCTGGCTTTAGTACTGGCTGCCTAAGCAGGGGTTAGAGGAAGGCGTGAGCGAGGGGTGACCTACTGATGATAGATTCGCTTTGTTTAGCGTTTGGAAGATCTTCCTGCCCTGCGCAGCAGCGGTGGCCGAACCCATAAAAAGGGCACCAACAGAGCACACGGATAAGAGGAGGATGGCATTCTCCGACGAAGGGCGGAAGGACGGTGCATGCACAATTGGAAACACCGGGTTGAATCGTACGAAGTATAGCTTGATGCAAAGGTTCTGCTTTTTGTTAGACGAGCCTCAATTGTACATAGAAACAACAGGTCAGGGAATACTTAGTACTCACCAGAAAGTCGGCAGACGGTAGCGCAGTATTGCTAGGGCATGGCTGTAGTTTATACCTGAGACCTTCCCTATAGGCTTCATCTATCTGGTCTTGTCCGTGAAGCTGATCTGGGGATTCGTAGCAGACCACATCACGGGTCAATGTCGCATACCAATTGTATTGGACTGCGGGCACCAAGTCAGAGAGTGACATGTGTCCCTTGCAGCGACCTAACGCGTTGGAAACATCATAGCTTTCTTGATGAGGAGGTACATCTTCGTGATTCGGATGGCCCCACTCCGACATGGCAGTCGATATTGGGAAATCTAGAGCATTGAGGTCAAAGTCGCTGCCCAGTAGCCAAGCTGGTTCGTGAGCATTCAGACCGATGTCCAGCAGTTCTAAGTCGGTAGGTGTGTTGAGAATATTTGCGGGCACGCCAGGAAAGACCGCCCCAATATATTGTTCAGTCGAGGGAGGACCGACGTCTGATTGGAGAATAGGGCGATGTAAAGGACCATCGGTTAATGTTTGGCCTGGCCGTTCAGTTTGAGCAGCCCAGCCGGTCGTAACTGATGTCGTTGAAGGATGGGAGAAACCAGAGGACGAAAGACTATTCTGAGATTCTGCATCATAGTCACCATGTAGAATAGGGTCACCATGCGGGATGATATCAGTTTGGATGCTTTCTCCCGCTAGCGAAAATTGAGGGGAAGACGAAGGCGTAACACTTCTCGGCGATCTGTTAGGCCGACTGCGAGCATGAGCTCGAGAATGACGAAGAAGGGAGTCTCTGGCTCATGTTAGTTGTTGGGGGAGTTCGATATAGTAGACGAGGGTAGTGAGTGAGGGTAGGTCAAAACTGACTGTCGACTATAAGACTTTCCGCATTCACGACACGAGAACGGCTTTTCTTTAGTATGGCTTCGGATGTGACGGGCCAGATGCTCCGTTTTGGAGAAGCACACTCCACATTCGGAACATCTCTTTGGCTGCTTCACCGCACGCCTCGTCCTGGGTGCGCTCGCAACCGTGGTATCGAGCCCCGGGGAATACAGCATAATGCGCTGCTGGATGGCGCGCGCAAATCACGAGTAACCGGTACCGATGATGGACGTTTTCTGGGTACTGGCACTTTCGATGTCCGTGAAGCACGACGGAGAACGGAGAATGGGTCCAAGCCGGACCAGGTTCCCCTCTGGGGCTATTTTAGGTATCTCCTAGTGTGTACATAGGAGACTAGATAACCGACCGAACGGAAGCAGTGAAATTCCGGCTGGAGACAACCGTGGAGGCGGGGGTCGTACATTGTCACCTTGGCGTTGTACGCTTGGTCCTACCCATAGAAGACAGTGATGAAATACCTACGGCAAATGTGGCCCGTCATGAGGACTTGCAAGTGTCGAATGCTGGGCTGGAAACTACAATATTACATGGTACAGGTAGATCGTAGATGAATCGAACGAACAAGTCCCTGCTTTTGAAATCCCGGCATGAACAATATATCGAATCCTATTGGTTGGTTCAGTTAATTGCCCCTTCAGCGAGATCTGATCAAAGCTTTGTTTGGGACTCATAAGCATTAGACCAATGGAAGAGTAGGTAGCCAACTGCTTCGTCATGTGGTCTTTATGATTGTATAATCCTCTTAGCCCCTTCTCGGCCCCTACATCATGGATAACTATGATACTAGGGTCCCCAGCTCCCCCGCATATGCGGCGCTCGACCGCACATACTGTAGTGCAAGTGCTAGGTTGACGTCCTTGGCTCTTTGCCATTCATCTCTTCTTCATCATTACACGATAAGACATAAGAGCCATTAAGACAACTATTTTTGCTCAACGAGTCACCACACTCTTTGAGTACGCGAGCGGATTGTACCTTATAATCCATGATGGTTGTTTAGGTAGGGGTTTATATATTTGGTAGAAAAAACATTCCTTCTGCAGCTCTAAAACCCCAATGGCCACCCTGTTTTACAGCTACTGGTAATCAACGCTTATTGGATCTCTAATTACCCTAGTCTACGGTCTTGGGATAAAATAGTGATGGCGGGACCCCATTCTGCCCAGGGGCAGGGGATCCTGCGGGACCCTTTTGAGCTTCCCCACAGTAGCCCTGAGAGATGACCTAATGAAAATAGCTACTAAGGTACTTGGTAGGTATTACAACTCGCAGCCGGAACCAGCGAACGCGACAAGAACTATATAGGTTGGAATCTATACGTTTTCTGTTTAGCAAACGGCATCACTGGCCACGAGTATGACGCCTGAGTTAGATGTTATTGTGGAGCGATTCGGTTGTTAGCTTGCCGGCTTCCTCGCCCTTTGAGCTTATCACACAATGCAATAATATACCTTTCAGAGAATCAACGAACATTAGTGGCCGTAGTCGGCTCAAATTGCCAATATTGCAAGTCTTTCAGCTCCATCATGTTGGGCAATATCTATCTTATTTGGATACCAAGCTGGCTATTGTGAAATTTGATAAGTTAGTCCAGGTCGAGGCGGAAGAAAATGAGCATACTAACTTTGAGGTGCTGATGACTGTCTTTTAGGGGTTGTTAGTGGCTTGTCACTTTATATCCCGGTTCGTCTGGAGTTTGGTTGTGAGAGCTTCTTCCTTGAACCAACCCCCAGCTCTGGGATTTGATGGCTAGGATGAAGCAAGATGACCTGGCTACTAAGCAAAGAGTGAATTGCATACCTTCAGAGCAAAAGATGTAGTTTTTCGGCACAGCATCTGGTCACTGCTGAAAGTCGCATTTGCTAATCGTCTTGGGTACGTACTTAGTTAGATTTCCAACAACACTACCTAGCATTGCTATATACAACAACGCTAGCTTCCTGGACATTAGAATAGAGCTCCCTACCAACAGACCGTAGTGTCATTACTGTGCTGATAACGCCTGTGATGCTTGTAGGAAGGTTTGAATAGGGGCTGCGAACCCGCCCATAGCCCTAGTATATTGCGACTAACTCATATCAATTTGTGGAATCCCGCGCAGGTACAATTCGTTACTCCTGGCGCTGCAGAGGACGGCGCCGAGCAGCACCTAGGACAACGCGGTCAATACCGCGGGGGTGACCGACGGAACCATTCATTCTTGAGATTGTCATCCGATGAGGCACGCCCGTCCGAGAAGAGGCTGATACTAAATACATGTAAACAAATACTGGAAAACGATACTTCGGCCTCTGTCGCATCACCCGTTTTAATCACGGGAATGCGTTTCGGGTTTGCCTGTTGTGCTAAGAAGCTAGACTGGCGCTACACCTGGTACTTCTAGCAGGAGACTTTAAAATACTGCCTAGCCTAGAGATAGCTTTGCTTCTTCTTGCCACCGCGAAAAGGAATGTGAATGATCCATGATTAACATTACTTGACGTTCGCGCCGGTTCGGGATTTATTTTAGACGAATTCGCGCCAGCCATGAGACAGTCGGGCATGTTGCCTGGCCTCGGGGTCCTCGGTATGCTCTCGGTAACATACGCGATCGGCCTTACCGACACGGTCCTCGATGTAACGTACGAAGCGCGGAGGAAATGCCGAGACAGGGATGATGTGGTTCTAGCGCATTCCGGAGGCGTGATTATAATAATACTAATTCTAACAAGAGAAGCGTACCCTTGGGGATGAACAGCCGAGATCACTAGGGACCCCTACCAGACGTCTACCAGGGTCCTGTCAGAGCTGGAGCTCGCCTTGATCAGCTAAGCTACAGTACAGCTGTACCGCAGCTCATCACAAAGTTATAATTGATTACACACATAATAGTACATAGAAATTATAAGGCGACCAATAACTAGTAGCCATTAGCGGCTCTCAGTAGTTGCTTGCTCATATGAATAAAATCCATCGCTAATCACAGCATGTTAAACACGAGAGTGGCAAGTACAGCACGCTCTTTTGAATGTAACTTATTTTTCATGACGGCTTACACATCCAACATACGCGACGTCGGGTTATCTACCCACGCTACTGCAAGTCCTTACTCAGCCCTTCACATCACATCCAGCAGACTCGCTCCACGAGACATCTGCTAACTATCAGGATTCGAATACCTTGCCCTGGGACATGGTCAAGTACGGTCCGCCAAGAGTGAGGGGTAGTGTAGAGAGATAGTGACCGGGCGGCAGGGGATACCAAAACGTTCGTCCTGCAATGGTCCCTAAGTATCTAATGATACCCCTCAATAGCCTATTGTCCTCATTACTGCAGTGCGGAGCGAACATGCCACGGTGCTGAATACCGCGCACTGCGTATAGCTTCATTTCCCAACATCCACCAGAACAAAAGGAATTGCCTCATGTCTCAACTAACTAGGTAAGGCTAGTATAGTAGTGCAGTGTAACTGTTTAACACATGTAGGCCGTGGGCGCTTTGTCAGGTCCGCATAAGGGTGACATCACCGAAAATGCAGCTGAGGAAGTCTTATCCACTTACACCCACATCTCCATCCACCCACTTACACGTCTCGTAAGTCCGTAGAATACCGAAGAGGCGCAGCTGTTTCTGGAAGCATAGGCGTATTAACTGGGCGGATCGGAAAGACCGTCATAGTTATGGCTAGCTGCGGGTAGTTATAAACTAGACACCGATCCTCACAATCTGCCAGTGTGTTCATTCCATCATCTCCTCACATTCTTCTTTCATGCCATACGTTCCGACAGACTGTTCTCTCATCTTCCCTACAATAACTCGATTTGTCTTTTATCCTTCTCAGTAACCTCTCGCCGAAGACTTCACCATCAAAATGCCTCAGCAGATCCCCGCCGCCAGCAAACTCCTCGACCTGCTCAGCTTCAAGGGCAAGGTCATCATCGTGACTGGAGCTTCAGGTCCTCGAGGCATGGGTATCGAGGCCGCGCGCGGTGTTGCCGAATTGGGTGCCGATGTAGCCATCACATACGCTTCCCGTAAGGAGGGCGCCGAGAAGAACGTCGAGGAGTTGACCAGAGAGTATGGCGTCAAGGCCAAGGCATACAAGTGTGACGTCGGAGACTTCGCGTCGGTCGAGCAGCTCGTCCAGGACGTCCTGAACGACTTTGGCGGCCGCATCGACGGTTTCGTCGCCAACGCCGGTGCTACGGCGAACGAAGGCGTTCTCGACGGCTCTATTGAGCAGTGGAATAAGGTCATCCACACCGATCTCAACGGCACGGCGTACTGCGCAAAGGCCATCGGCCCCGTGTTCAAGAAGCAGGGCCACGGCTCCTTGGTCATTACGGCCTCAATGTCCGGCCACGTCGCCAACTTCCCCCAGGAGCAGACCTCATACAACGTTGCTAAGGCTGGCTGCATCCACATGGCGCGATCGCTCGCCAACGAGTGGCGCGACTTTGCCCGCGTCAACAGCGTCTCCCCCGGCTACATCGACACCGGCCTGTCAGACTTCATCGACGAGAAGACCCAGAACCTATGGAGATCGATGATCCCCATGAACCGCAACGGTGACGCAAAGGAGCTCAAGGGCGCCTACGTCTACCTCCTCTCCGACGCTAGCACATATACAACCGGTGCCGACTTGATTATCGACGGAGGATACACCTGCCGATAAATGTGCCATGATGTAACGAGACTGGATGTATGAGGAGTTGGTTGTCTATATGGCCAAGAGGCGTTTGGAATTAAAAACTGATTCGATTAATGACAATTGCGCGACATAGCTCGCGGGCTCAGTGGCTCGGCATAGACGTTGCATTGGAATAGAAATGAGGTATACCAACCCACACCCTCTCTTATCCCTGCTTTGGTAAATTCTATATTGTGCTGTGTCTTAGCTACCGCTATGCCCCCTAATTCGTGAGTAATCATCCATCTCTCGCTGTCCAGCTGCCCAACTTCATCAATCTGCTTTTCCCGTGCCTATGAGCACACCAGCATCATAGTACGTAAGCGGTAGAATACCCGGATGACAACTTTGGTCGATTCACCTACCCAGCGTCTTCCTAGTATCACATGCCACCAATGCTTAGAGCGGGGGAGGGGAAATTAGGCCATGATGTAATCGGCGGGCCACATTAAACCGCGGACCGAAAGCGTCGCGTCACGTCCGGTCCCGTCTCCGCTAAGTACAATAATGATCCCTTGCCCAAGTTTTGTGGGGGGGGGGGGGGGGGGAGGGGTACTTGGCGCAACGACGAGTGCTCAGGACATCATACCCTAGATAAGTAGTTTAGCCTCTCATATCTAAATACAGGGCCGTCCTAGGCATCGAAAGCGACACATCATCGAGAAGAAAGCGCTCAGGCTACCCATAGTCCCTAAAACCACCTGGGTGTGACACCCAGAGTAACTGCACTCATGTCACCGTCCCAGCTAGCGTCGATTTCCGTCGCAAAGCATCCCTCTACGTATTCCTCCTTGATTCATCATCCCGTCTCAACTCCTCCCGGAGAGTCCTAAGCATGCGAAAAGCCCGAAGCGGGCCATCGGGGTTAACGAGACCATCAGGATCCTCGATCGTAGCTTGATCTACAAAGCCCCCCGTAGCTGGTCCCTCATCTGGTGGGTGGATCGTAGGGACCCCCGACTTGGCTTTAGACCCTTTCCTGGCGCCTGTTCTCCGATCTATGTCGGTTGTGTTGACGTTCTTGCCCCCGCAATAAGATCCCACTTGGTTCCTCCGGGAATTTCAAGTTGAAGAATGGAAGACCGGCCTCCGCATAGGTAGACATTTTGATAGGGCATGGGGGAGCGCTCTGTCCGGTAACTTGACGAAATGATTCGGTCGTCAGAATATGCACGGGGATTGTGATTGTCGAAGTCTTGGCCCAGTTGTCCGGAATGTCGTCGTTCCAGATGCATCGCTCGACTGTCCCGTCCGCCGTTATGGTTATGGGCGAGTTGCGAGCGCAAGTTGCGCAACTGCGGCCCAACACAAGATAGATAATATCCTTCTAGATTTTCACTCAATCATCATTCTTGTGCTCGAGATAGACTGGTGATGGATTTCGAAATAGGTACTCACGTTTTTCACGCCGTAGTAACCCAGGGTTTGGTCATCGTCAAGGGATTCGTAGGAGAATATCAATTTCTGATATCCCGGGGAGAGTCCATTCACGGATTGAATATTATTTTTGACACTCCCAATAGTATCCGTAGAAGAGCATCGGATAGGAATCACAAACCCGGTAAGTGTCCGGATGTTAATCGAGAAATCCTCAGAAGGCGTGCAAAGTGGGTAGACTTTCACTGGGACTTGATAAATTTTTGGCAGAGAGGGAGTAATCTCGCACTGCAAGGAACTGACAATTTCCTGTCCTGTCAGCTGCGCCTCTACGCTGTATCCAGTTCTCAAAGGCATAGCTACGAACTGCCGAACCGCACCAGGGGAAACGGCGCAGCCAGCAAGCCATGGCTGAGGGGGGACAACAACGTAGTCCTGGATATCCTTCCTTTCAAATCGCCTCTTCTTTGTCTCTGGAGTCTCTAAGTTATGCTCCCCGGACACTGCATTGACGCCACCGGCGTAAATTTTGACCATGAAGGGGCTATCAGCTTTGAATTCGATCCACATAGCCTCTCGCTGATACATGGGAAAGAAGACACCAGCTTTTGCAGCTATCTCGCGGGGTAACCTGGAAGTGAAACTGCGGACACTGAATAGGGGAAAGGGGTCGGGGTTGGACGGAAGATTTACTTCCCCGGCATCGTCAGCAACGCGAATCATACGCATAAATCTGATGCTAAGATTCTGTTCGCAATCTTGCGTATTAGGCGATGAGAGCTTGACTACGATGGCATCGTCTTCAAGACTGCAGCGGAACGCATAGGGAGGCGGCATTTTGGCTGGCGGCTCTGTGTACGATCGAAAAGTTAGAACCTCGGAACAACAAGATGCAGCTGGCAAAACATGTTAATCAAGATAACTGCCAGGCAAGCCGAAGGGTCTGGTATAGGAACTTAATGTGGAGAGGGTTATATTGCTAGGAGACGAAAACATCTTGACCTGTTACTTAGGAAACCAGATGCTTGATACCAGTTTGGATCACGGATGGTGGCAAGGATAGTGAATTGTTAAGGTACGCACAAGAGGAGTTGACGAGAGAAACCGAAGAGGCTATGTCCCCCGTGCTGGGGTATTTTCGTCAGGTTGTCGATTGTAGGAATGTATGAGACGTGATTTATTAGTTGACAAATGTCGCATACAAGTTGGCAATCGAACGCATATAGCAAGTGGTGAAGGAGTATGTGCAAAGTGGGTGTAGTATTGTCCAAAGTTAAGAAATAGAGTGCATTGGAAACAAAAGAATTGAGGCAATAGGGCAGTAAGGCAGACTTGAAACCTCTGAATACCTTAGGTGTAGCAAACGAGAGTGATGACTTTCTATTTGTGCTATATGAAACAACGCACGAGTAGGCAAGTGCCCATCTTACGTAGCCATCCCAAATTACTACTTCCAGCTTTTACCGAAATCAAGGAAACATAGTACATTTGCGTACACAACACCCAATAAAAAGTACAGTACATCCTGCTACCTATCTGTTGGAAAATCCTCTGTTCGGTACGGAACTTAAGTCGTATCTTGAATACTTGCGGTTGCGCGAAGGCTCTAGAAAACTTTCGTAGGTTAGATTAATCAATATGCAGCGTTTTCTTTTTTTTATAGTGTTGTGTATTAACTGTCAAGTATTTAGGTAGGTATGCTCCCCCGGGACTTAGGTTGGTGATTGGTATAGAAAAGAACATGTTGTAACTATGTGAAGAAAGGTATTTTGCAACGATGATAATTTGTAATTACTATATAGGAGGGCTGGTATGGCCGAGGTAAAGTACTTCGTCATGTTCTGAGCTTATTCGGATAGATAAAATGAACTATTTTCCTTCATGATATGTCTTCCCAACTAAGTTTCCTCTCATCCCTGCGGCTTATGGTAATATTTAATCATCAGGCACGGGGTTTTCTCAGGGAGAATGAGTGAAGCTCTCACGGTGAACTAAGAACAGGATTCTTATTTTGCGAACGGTATCAACAGGACAGAGAGTCTAGCATATTATTATACCCCCATTTGCATTGAATTAGATAGGCCGCCTCGGCGTTCGGGTACTAGAGCCTCCCCTACAGATGAAGCCTAAGGTAGGCTTACTAATAATATGCTGCAACAGTGAATCTGTTTACGGAATTAAAAAAGGACCGAATAACGAAGTATAACGATATATCATTTTTCGCTGCACGATAGCTAACTGCATATAGCGCGTATGGAAAGGTAGCCGCAGGTGTATGAGTGCTGATACACTGTCTTCAAAAGTCCCTATGTTTCTGGCCCTTTATGGCCACTTGTGACACAACTCCTGACTATTCGTTTAATACCTCCTATAAAACTTGCACTACTTCACAGTCAGAGGAAAGAAGGGCAGGCGGGGCAGGCAAGAGGAAGCGAGGTTATTCAGGCATATAAGCCGTAGGCCTCCCACCCAGGCTATTAGGGGTTAAGGGCTCTCTAAGGACCCTTGATGCCATATAATTATCCTTCCTCGCCCTTTATCATAAGCGCTTGTTATGTTATATCTATGAAGCGAGAAGCGAGTTGGTATTATATAGATGTTACGTGTAGGTCGAATTCCGGTGAAATTTAGATCATATACGTGTCTTACATGAACCTTGAAAAGGAAAATTAAGTTGGGTAGATGCATTAATATGTAAATATCTATCCGGGTGAGGTTCTCCGAACATGGCAGGCGAATACTCCGCATTTTACTTAATCATGGCGTGTGGAGATGACGGGTCTAGTCCTGTGCATACTTATGTAGTATACTTACGTAGTTGCAGGCTAGGATGATGCTGCGCGTAGTAATAAACCGACAGCCCGCTACGTTGGGGTTCATATCGGCATTGAATGGACTCAGCTGGGCATGGATTTCGGCCGAGATCTACGTTATGTTGGTTGTTCTAGGACGTTGGGATTCAAAAACTTCAAGGTTCCTTGTCGGTTAAGTGACCAGTTAAGCTAAGCGAGATATACTTAACTGGGTTTCTGTCGTTGTTATGTGTGTTATCTCTTTCGTTACAATCATTGGCATCTGACGAGTTAACTTGAGTTGAGCTGAGTTGCGTCTATTGAGCGATTTGAAACTAACCCGGTCCTTGCATTATCCTATCCATTGCTTACCCCAATGTACAGTAGGTACTGTTGCGCAGATCTAGCACTATGATAACGCTAACCGGAGGTTAATCGTACTCCGGATCCTAACGCGTATCAAGTGGCCCACAGCGGCGGTTGAAGTCCGTTTGTTGGTTGTTACTTTATGACATTCGTTTGAGCTACTGGTGCTGCCTAGATTCTGCTCTATCATCCTGTCGATAAGCTCAGTTGCCTTATCTGGGGATGTCAATAGATACCTAGCCTACATATACCCCAGTAATACAGGGTCTGGGATATTGTTGGAGATACCCTATCGATTTTGGGGAGACCACCCAATGCTGGTGATCCTGCAACTCAAACTTATTCCATACCTAATGTAACCTTCTAGTCAGCCATCGACAGATACCAAGTACTGTGGACTAGGTATCTATCTAATCTATCTGGATCTAGCCCCGTGATCTACGTATAGCCTCAGTCCCCGTCCCATGCGACTTCTCCACCATTATATAATATGGTCAATAATCACCACCCCAGATTCCCCAACCCTGGTATGTGTGGGGTTGCAGGGTTGCAGGGTGCTATCTTTATTAGTGTTTTCCGTGGCGCCGGTGAACGGAAATGCGAGGTTATCTGTCTCGTTACAGTCTGGGGTTTCGAGTTATTCGATTATAAAGAACAAGCCCCCGTGTTTATCTACAATACCGATAGAACATCCAAACCTCCCTTTTGTCGACCAAAAAAGAGGAAGGGAAACTGAAGAGTAGGAGCGAGCACACGAAGGAACCATGGCCTCTAGTACTCGGAAGTCGTCCGATTCGGACCCTAAACCGGCCCAGACTACCGAGACAGGCGTCGCGTATGATGAGAGTACGAACCTCGGAGTTGACGAGCGAAAACTAGTGCGTAAGCTTGATTGGCACCTCGTCCCTCTTATTATGCTACTTTGTAAGTCCCAGTTAATCTTGTCTACTATACTACTGTGCTGTGAGCTCGGTGACTAATGTTGAAATGCAGACACGTTTAGCTTTTTGGATAGGTTCGTCTTGCAGAGAGATGCCGGCGAGATATGCGCACTTAAGAGTGAGACACTGATAGGCTCGCAGAGTGAATATTGGCAATGCGCGACTCTATGGTCTGGAGGAAGACCTCGGTCTCACGGGCAACCAGTTTCAGAGTGAGTAGTTCTCGGAACTATTTTCTTCTTGTTTTTGGCAGCTTTTAGAGTACAAGCTTTCCTTTTTAGGCCAAGACAGCGTCTAGAAGCTTCCGAAACCCTCATAAATCACACTCCAATGGCGATAACTAACTTGGAGTGTTACAGTCGCTGTTTCCATTCTCTTCGTCACTTGTAAGTCAAAACCGGCCAGTATATATTTGTGATACCAAACGCGTCGGCGCGGTTGCGGTCAAAGATGTGATGGGGAACTGACACAGTCTGTAGACATTGTCTTCGAAATTCCTTCAAATCTTGTTTTGAAACCGATCGGGCCGCAGCGTTGGCTGGCATTCATCGTGCTTGTCTGGGGCGTGATAGCACTGGCGACGGGCTTCGTGCACAATTTCGGGGCCTTGGTGGCCTTGCGAGTTCTCTTAGGCGCCTTCGAAGCTGGGTTGTTTCCGGGTCTCAACGTATACCTTACCTTTTTCTATACGAAACGTGAGCTTGCGCTGCGCGTGGGATATCTCTTCGTCAGTGCCGCCGTCGCCGGTGCGCTCGGAGGCCTCCTTGCCTATGGTATTGGGCATCTGGATGGCGTGCGGGGTATGAGCGGATGGCGATGGATCATGATTATCGAGGGAATCCCTACCATCATACTGGGTTTCGTGGTTCTAATCTTCCTACCGAACGATCCTGAGCATGCGCGCTTTTTGACGCCCGAGGAGAAGAAGCTCATGGCAGCGCGACACCGGCGCCAGTACGGCTATACAGAGAGCGCGCAGAAGTTCAGCAAGAAAGACATGATGAAGGCCTTCAAGGATTGGAAGGTGTGGGTGTTCTGCGTCGGTCAGTATGGAGCTGACACGATGCTCTATGGTAAGCGCTGTTGTGCCTCAACCGCGTGTTGCGTGTAGCAGAGACGAAGCTAACCGGAAGAGCAGGCTACTCGACTTTTCTCCCAACCATCATCAAAGGCCTGGGCTCTTGGTCTACGGCCGAGATTCAACTGCTCACTATCCCATGTTACGCGCTCGGAGCTTTTTCGTATATGACAATCGCCTTTATTTCGGACCGCAAACAGACGAGAGGCGTTTTCTGTGTGGCCTCTGGCGCGGTGAGCGTGATTGGTTATGGGCTGTTGATTTCCAACACGTCGGCAGGCGTGCATTACTTCGCGTAAGATGGGGCGTTGCCATATTAACAGGAGCCATTACTAACATGTCCAAGTTGTTTCTTGATTGCAACAGGACTGTACGTCTTAGTTGGCTTGCCTCTAGCTTGGGTGAGTGCTCCATCTCGGGACTGACGTCGTTTGCGTAACTGACTCGAGCACACAGCTTCCCAACAACAGCCCCCGATACGGCAAGCGCACGACCGCCAACGGACTGCAGCTTACAATTGGTAACGCGTAAGTGCAATCATGTCGGTTTTTGTTTTGTTTCCCCCTCTCCTGCTCTGGAAGTGTTGGCTGCCTTTGAACAGCGCTTAGAAATAACATAAAACTATAGTAGTGGAATTATGGCGTCCTTCATCTAGTAAGTGGACTCGGCGAACTTCACATGTGTAGCCACGACTAACAGACGGCTAGTCCAAGCACCGACGCGCCACGATACATCAAGGGCAATGCTGTATCGCTGTCGTTGGTGGGCCTGGCGGCGCTCGCACACGGGCTGCTGTGGTTCTGGTGCGCACGAGAGAACAAGAGGCGCGACGAGGGCCTCATCAAGCCGGAGCATGCCAACTTATCTGAGGATGAGCTGGCCGAGCTTGGAGACGAGAGCCCGAGGTTCCGATACACGATTTAACCTACCTAGATAATGTATTGTATATGATACTATATGGCCGATCCTACATACCAGTGACTGGTATCCATTACCTAGGTACTATAATGCAACCAAGATGGGGTCATGTGAAAATGGCGTACAGGACGTCATTCTCCAAACAACTGGTATTATCTTAACTGATAACTTAATGTGATTTATAGCGAGTAGACAAGAAGAGGGACTGGACATAATAACCTGAGTACTAGGTAGGAAGAGAATGCCTACTATATGTAGTAAATAGATAGGTTAGGTACCTACTTACTTACCTTGGGGGTTTTGTAGAACAGGTGGTACCAAGGCGCGGTAAGGCATCTACAGGCTAGCTGCGCTGTATCTCCAGTGCTTGCAGGGCATTGGACACAGTACCTACCAACTGAGCACGGGCCATCTCCGCCCGCGCGCAATCGCGTGACACGTCGCTCTGCACCGCGTCTCTTCGCCCTTTTAATTGATTTTTGGCGTCGTGACATCACTGCCATTTCTGGTTCATCTCGCCCTTACCAACGGACCTTCGCTTTGGGTGCAACCACACCACCATTTGCCCGTATCCTACCTATCAGCGCCTGCGCCCCTCTCTCGTTCGATATTCTACCGCTGACATGGGTATTAAAAATCTTTTCTCCGTCATCAAGGATGAGGCGCCGGCCGCTATCAAGGAGGGCGACATCAAGAACCATTTCGGTCGCAAGGTTGCCATTGTATGTTAGACACGCCGATGCCCGGGATGCAGAGCTAACCTTGACTTTAATAGGATGCGTATGTTCTCGGTAACCGGGTTGTGCCTGCCGTCGTCGCATACTAACGCAGCCCTTCAGCTCTATGAGCATCTACAGTTTCCTCATCGCCGTCCGATCCGACGGCCAGCAGCTGATGAACGAGTCGGGCGACACCACCTCTCATCTCATGGGCATGTTCTACCGCACCCTGCGCATGGTCGACAACGGCATCAAGCCCCTCTACGTCTTCGACGGCGCGCCCCCGAAGCTAAAGTCCGGCGAGCTTGCTAAGCGATTCCAGCGCAAGGCCGAAGCGAACGAAGATCTCGAGGAGGCCAAAGAGACCGGCACCGCCGAGGACGTCGAGAAGTTCTCGCGACGAACCGTCCGAGTCACCAGGGAGCACAATACCGAGTGCCAGCAGCTACTAAAGCTGATGGGCATTCCGTACATTGTCGCCCCCACCGAAGCCGAGGCCCAGTGCGCTGTGCTCGCCAGAGCCGGCAAGGTCTACGCCGCCGCCAGTGAGGATATGGACACTCTCTGCTTTGACAGCCCCATCCTCCTGCGACACTTAACATTTAGCGAGCAGCGAAAGGAACCCATTCAGGAAATCGCGGTAGACACAGCCCTCGAGGGTCTACGAATGGACCGCAAACAAGTAGGTCGCACACGTATTAAACTGCTCATGCGAGACTTGCTAATGCATATAGTTTGTGGATCTCTGCATTCTGCTCGGGTGCGATTACCTCGACCCCATCCCCAAGGTCGGCCCCACCACCGCCCTCAAGTTGATACGCGAACACGGAACCCTTGAAAAAGTCGTCGAGTTCATCCAAAACGACCCCAAGCACAAGTATACGGTGCCCGACGACTGGCCCTTTGCCGACGCGCGCGCATTGTTCTTTGAGCCCGATGTGCGAAAGGCCGATGACCCTCTCTGCGACTTCAAGTGGGAGAGGCCCGACACTGAGGGCCTGGTCAAGTTCTTGTGCACGGACAAGGGCTTCAACGAGGACCGCGTCCGTGGGGGCGCCGCGAGGCTAGAGAAGGCGAGCAAGAGCTCGCAACAGGCGCGCCTGGAGGGCTTCTTCAAGCCCATCCCAAAGACCGAGCAGGAGAAGGCGGCGCTGAAGCGGAAACACGAGGAGCAGAACGAGGCGAAGAAGAAGAAGCTCAAGGAGGAGAAGAAGGAGAAGGCCAAAACCAAGGGCCGGCCGAGGGGAACGGCCTGATTGATTTACCTACTGCGTTGTGTTGCAGGAGGCCCCCGACATACGGTGGTACAAGGTTCAGGGTTCGGTATCCTTATGGCGTTTCGGCGGGCAGTGAACGGCGTTTCGGAATTCGATGTGGTGGTGATACCAATGCTATGAGGGCTCGGGTGCGGATATTACTTATTGCGTTCGCTGAGTATTAAGGGCTATATAACTCTGCTCTACTACTAGGAAGAGTCGAACCTAAGAGTCCACGAGAGAATATCTAACATGATGAAGACTTCCACCTGGGTTCTTGGAATGGTAGTTTGTCGACTTGGTGTGCTTCGTAATTTGCATAGCTCATACTCTTGTGACTACGGCTTTCGTGTGTTATATTATCACGAAGAGTTTTGTCCCGCCGTAGGTGTGCTTTTGGGCGATCCGGCTAGTAGGGCATATTAAGGAGTCTGTTTACCCGCCTGTCACTTGCGAACCAGAGATTTGTATTCTCAGATATTGCCCGATCGCCCCAGCTAGATCACCCAAAGGCCAAGGTTGGTAAACCCTATATCCCCATGTAGAATAGAACCAGCCAACCCAAGGTCTAGGCTCCATTCACGTCACAGCCGTCCGGTCAGGACTCTGTTCCTATACACGCCGGTACGCATCGAGTTGTCCCATATGAACGGCGTCAGGGCGTTTATACATATCAGACACCTTGTTTCCGTACCCCTCTCGTGGTTGTAGTTTGGGGCGAGAATGTATACGTAGACCCGGTAGGCAGGTAGGTACGTAGTCAGGTCATGCTATATGTACCGGAACATATTATTCTTAACGCTCCGCTTCATGGCGACCGGCTTCCCATCCTCGTACTCGACACCCGCCTCGCCGCCATCGCCCGCCAACCCTGACATCTTCTGCCGCAACTCCTCGTCGCGCTGCGCCATTGTCTTTTGCTGACTCTGGGATTGCTGTTTTGATGGTGCTGGCGGCGATGCTGTGACGTCATGGTTCTTGCCTGGGCTTGGGGTTTGGGGGTGAGATTGGGTGCTGGTGAATCGACCGCGGAAAGGGATCCTTGTGACTGAAGGCTTGAATATGTGGGATATATGAGATGAGGTCAGTATTCTTTGCGACATTTTGGGGTTTTGTGGGGTTTTTGTGGGGTTTGAGGTGTGGTTGTTGTTCTTGTTTGGATAAGTTTTATTGCGAGAAATAGAATGACATGAGTGACGATAGTAATGCACCGAGACCTATGACCTGGCAGTGGTCACTGTGTCGAGAGGTGTTGCTTAGACTGGTAGTTGGTTTATACATACGGTGTAACCACAAACTTGATTAGAAAGGAACCGAAATAGGTCATAAACCCGAAACTGATGACATTCTGTTCATTCATCCTAAGGTGAGAGTTTAAGGTATAGTAGAATAGATAGGTAGATTTGGGCAATACATCTATCTATATCTTAGGTGGTCCGCGCTCTGGAGATTTGACACTACCTATAACGCTAAAATTGCATCTTGGCAACGAGCGCAAGGCCTTGATCGCAAGTCAACTCGCGACTAGCGATCTCTGCTGTAAAGTAAGCTGCGCTTGGTAGCTATAACGCTTACGAAACTACCACTATGTAAGTAGTTACGTCGCCCCCCAAAACCGCCTGACGCTCTACAGCCTGATTAAACTATTTGCACTGCCCACCATCTCGATTCTCGGATGTCAAATATATGTTGCCACACAGTTCCTTCTCGCAGGGCTTTGTGTACATGTATATACCCGAGTTCCTGTGATTATCCTGCTCTGTCATCCTGAAGCTGCATCCGTGACCAAAGTACCTATATTATTACTTCGGCATGACTCAAATCAAGGTCGTGGCACGCAGGCAGGAGACGGGCCAGAAACCCATTGGTGCAGTTGTACTCTGATGCACGACTTTCTTGGAGCCGGTGTGCCTCCAGGCAGCGCTCGCGATGCGGCCCCCAAACGACAACACGGAAGTGCCCGCACACGGGGCTTTGCGTGTTCCGAGATTCATTTTTAGAGAGTGTAGAGGCTGGGAATGGGTGTAGTTGGACATGTCTTCCATCCAAATAAGTAATCATAATACTCGCGTTATACTACCTACTGAGATATAATTACGCTACCGCCTGCAGCGAACCAGCAACCTCCAAACCCCCGGTAAATGTGATTACATAGTACAGAGCCAGTCTCAGCGAATCGCGCGGCTAGAAATTGTTAGGAGCTCCCGACGGTCGGGTGAGGCCGCGGGGAAGCAACCTGTAACCTCATAAGAGCATACCTAAGTACCTAGGTAGAGGCCACGACCACGTGTCGGACATTGCTAGGCCGCCAATCGCCAAGCCCGGCTCTCATTGGCTACCGAACAGTCATTAAGCAATTCGCCGTCGCAAAGGGGGCCTACTTATCCATCATCTGTAAGTACTTACTCAGCTGTAATATACTTAGTAGGCACGGCCTGCGTCTGACCTCTGAGCCTCATTATGCAAGATCTGACGAGGAGTGGTGACGACCTGGAGAAAGGCTGGCGAACGCCTCTTTCCGCCCGACCGCCGTGCAATATGCATGACATAATCCCCCATTCGGTCCCTCAGCTCGGCGCTGAGTCAAACGCCTCATGCAGATAACAGGCCTTGGCTATCGGGTTGCAGCTCAGGCATCGCCCGCATATATAGATGCTGTTGTTTGGAGCGGATGAGACGTTCGACGTGAGCGGCCACCCCCAATCTTCTCCTCCTGAACGCTTCTTCCTACCTTGCAATCCGACCCCGTACGGAAAAGATATACACGAGATATCAAGAACACCGCAAGCGTCCAATCAGACATACAGCACCAGACCGAAACCAATCAACAGAGAGGGTTAACAAAAGAAACTATATCATTGCCGATACCATAAATCCATCCCGGGTCTCGTTTGATTCGCCCACCCCAACTATCACCAAAACAAACTGCATCCATCAATCCATCCATCACCATGCCCACTTATTACTACGACCGTCAACACAAAGACGGCTATGAGCTAGCGCATCATCTGGGCCGTGACCTCCGGCATAGTCACCGGCCGACGAAGTACATTATCAACGAGGGAAAACTTGTCATGGACGAGCGGACCTTCGAGGGCCGCCACCAGAGTAGTAGCACTAACCACAACAAGTCCAACACCGTCATCTACAACGCGCCTGGGTCGACCATGTACATCGAGCGCCGCAAGGACAAGTCCCACTACCCCGAGTGTCGCGGCTGCTTCCGCCGCCGCGAACGCTGCTACGACGGGTATTGCTCCGAGTGCATCTCCTTCCGCCTCGATAGGCCCCGACGCCACGAGTCTGTCACCGTGAGCGATCGCCGGTACCTGGAATACCCCGAGAGGAGGATAATTCAGTGGCGATAGGGGCATTGGCGTTTAGGGAGATGGAGAGTAGGCCTTGGATCGCGGCGGTAGTGTGCGGATATGCGGAATAGATGAGATGGGATGTTCTCGCCACACACACACACACACACACATACACACTTGACAAACAGGGGTTTGGCGGACGTTAGCGGCGCTTGGAGTTATTATCACGTTATAGTTATGTCACGGGGCAGGCTGCACACATCATCACATGATCTCTATGTCTTATTTGTTGTATTCTTATTACGTTGCGCCTCACGAAATGATCAGAGGGTGGGGACTCCTACGTGTAAATTGCTAGACGAATACAATTGTGGCTCATTAGCTAACCTGGTTGCGATTCATTGTTATGTGGCTTCCATATGGGAAGTTTATCCCTGGATTCAATTTGAAAAAGACGGAATGCTGGCGGAATATGCCACCCGATCAGCTCATGGTTGCATGGTTGCCTGGTATGTGTAATGTAAGTAAGCTGTACCGTATGGGCGGTGCTACTGGAGCGTCCATCATGGAGGTGTGGAGGCGTCCAGTGACCGAAAATGGCGGGCAGGTGGAGGGAGGGTTATGCGAAGATGATCTTATCAATGCGTTATTAGTTGCTCATGTATATGAGGCTCTGCCGAGGCCACTTGGCAGTATTTCTACGTAGACGACCAGCTTTAATGACTGAAAGCAAGATGATGAAGTTCTAGTTTGCCTAGACCATTAACTAAGCCTACAGAGGCCTGCAGCTGTATCCGTAGGAGTGGAATATGACCAACCTGGATTGTGTTAGTCAACCTAATATGCTGGAAGTTTTAGACCACATCTGTTTTGACTTTGGGGGTCAAGTGACCATACGCCCTTTTTTTCTCTTCCATTAGTGAGGCTGGATGAGGCTCAAATTTTTCATGCTTACATCTGGGTAAGATGGTCCAGTTGACTCATTGCGATGCTAAATCGTGGAGAGGGAACCCTCGGCGGTTCCGAAGTCTACAAGTAGCTCGGATAGGTATATATAGGAACGTAAGATAGGCTTACGTGGAGCACGGGCTCAATTGGGCCGTGATTGAACTCGTATGTTATTTATTTTCCCTCGTGTGTAAGAGTGGGAAGGAGAGGGAGAAGAGGATGACAAGAAGTTTTGGGGGCCAAATGACAACAGTAGTAGCCATGTACAAGTACTCCTAATCTCATTCATAGCTACTTACATTTATATAAATAGTTGTTGAGCACTGCTATCACTTTCCATCCTATTAGTAAGAGTAGCATTGCGTTTGTGAGAATGAAGGGTCATCATAATCCGGAAAGGTGGTCATGTTGCAATCTAGCACCACCCATTCTTTAATCTGGACTCTAAACTGGTTCAAATGTTTAATTGTACCGTAAGATTAAGGTGTTTAAATTCATATAGCGGAAACCCAACTATGTCTAACCGTGCCTTGTCTTGGTCTTTATAAGGAACTATCTATAAATACAAGAATTTTCATCGAGTATTACCCGATAGCCTAGTTCGCTCGGGTAGTATTCATTAGTATTTTTCCTTATCGAGGGCTAGCTTGGCGAAAGCAAATTCAACCAATTTGAACAAGTGTTTTGACGTGAGACAAGAGAGTCCACTACACAAATGGTTGCGTACAATTTATGGACGTGCGAGTTTAAGAGGAGCGATAATTACAGCCCTTAGAGACCCCAACCAATATTACTCTTAGCCGAACTCGTCCGACGTAAAATCCAGGGTTTGCTGCGGTAGGCCGGGTAATTTCTGCTAGAAATGGCCTCCCCGTTCCACCGAAAGCAGTGTCATGTTGTGGGATACACTCTTTTGGTAATAGGTAGCAAAATGTTTCTCTACCGGGAGCACAAATAACCACGAAGCTCGAAAGTATACGTCAGGATTCACAAATATCTACATTCTTGGATGAAAATGATTTCACCAGGTCCCAAGCTCCTGTTTTGCCGAGGCTTGATACCTGGTCTGACATAGAGCTGTGAGGTGCCGTAGTGCTAGGCGCCTCTGCTAGATTGCCCGAGCTTGCCTATCAATGACCTTTACTCAATCTCCACCCAATCAATAGACTCGAGGAAAAAATCAGTCAGCGGCTCACCGCCCGTGACGAGGCGTGGGCCGAGCACCAAGTCCATGGGATCCGTCGGGATGGATACCGTATCGGTGATTTCTTGAAGCAGCTTGCCGTCGAAGTAGAAGGCGACGCGTTCCGAGTTATACTCAAGCGTGGCGTTGTGATATTCTTCATCGTATAGGTTGACACTGCAACACTCGGAGTCAGTTATCGCCACTTTCGGCGTGATCTGTAAGGGTTTCAGAAGCTTCTAAACACTGTCTTGCCCAAGAAGGAAAGTTTGTGCTCTAAAAGTCACCATAACAAGAAGAAGGTGGCTCCGAGAATTACTCACCCCGTGTCGACCGGGATGGACTGACCCTCGCCGTGTCGGGTGCTCTCGAAGAGCAGCTGCGAATCTGATAGATGGCCGTCGACCGTGTAGCCGAAGTTGATCTCGTTGAACTGGCTGCCGTCCTCAGCCGGTCCGTCATCCCACAGTGCGACGCCCCACCACACTTTCTGCGCCGGCCGCGCGGTCAGAGAGAACCTGACGGTGAAGCGGCCCGAGGTGAAACGCTCCGGCTTGTAACGCGCCTTGGACCAGGAACCTTCGTTGTCGGGCTCGATGCCCGAACTCAGATGAAAGCGCGCCCTCCCATTCTCGATGGTGGGGCATGTGTACTCGCAACTCCAGATATCCTTGTTAAAATCGTCAAAGTCGTCTCTGAATGACGCACGGGCGACGTGGGCCGTGGAGGCACTGTTGAGGAAGCCGACAGTAGGCAGCGCATAGACGTTGGAGGTGGCCGCGAGCAGTCCCGCAGCTAGACAATGGACAATGCTGTTTCCTTTAGTCATGTTGACGAGACTAGTTTTAAGAAGTTCGATGGAGGCGAGCGGTGCGGGTTTGAGTAGCTGTCAGGCAGTCAGGAAACTCAGCGATAAGCGAGTTCAAAAGCGATCTAATACATCGGCGTCAGTGCTCATTTATATATATATCATAGCTATAGACTAGTGCCCGTCAACTCTATTGTCATGTTGTGTTCTACGGAGAGGAGAATAGGTCCCATCGTACCACCGGCGGTATACCAAGGATCCTTCGGAGCTCGATCCTTCATCAACCACAAACAACCAGCGCTCAAATCTGGTAGGTTGGCTTGAGAGTTCTCCTCTAGGTAGTTCATCTGGCAAGTTCAGTGTCATGACGATCCACTTTCTTTTTCATTGCGTAAACCTCGGCTTCCATGCCGAGTCGACCGCAACGGATCCCAGTCTCCGAGGGCAGTATCAGACTTCGTATAGGAGGCAGTAAAAACTAGTTCTTAGCCAGTGCACGCGCGCCCATGCGGCACGGTGTTTCAGCATGCGAAAGCATGCATCAAGGGTCGGTCGTTGAGTAATTATACTTATTTATAGGTATGTACTCACCAAACCTACACACGCCGTATGTTTTATGGCGTGGATAGCGCCAAGACAGCAAAACCAAGCTTGGAAGGAGAAAATATGAAAGGCTAACTGGGAACGGCACACTACGGGACGCCTGTGCTGAATAACCAGCATCAGTACATGGGCTGCGCTATGAATCTTATCAACCACAGTGATGGTGCAAAAGATTCTACGGTCTGCTTTAACCGTTTGCCTTGAAATACAGATGTTGGGGCTTTTGTCTGAACTACTAACCCAAAGCAGCGATATCTATGTTTCTTGAGCGGCTCTAGGTGTCCTAGTGGGTTTAGCATTGTTGACAACTATTACTTCCTGATGATTGAATCCAGCTGGCCGTAGTTTAGAGCTTTGGCTCACTTGGCTTACACGTTGTTAATTCGCGGATTTATCTATAATTCTCGGTAGCCACTAGGTTCATTGTTATCGTATATTATGCTTGGATAAGTTGGGGGCCACGTTTTCTCCAGGGTTAACATCCATCTTGAGCATTCCGAGTATCTATTATAATATTACTTGCAGAACTTCAGACGTATTATGTTACAAGGGCTTGATATCAAGGGCTTGAGAAGTGTTCAGATTGACTAATAATCAACTATGGGATCAAAGGGGGTCTAGGTCTCCAGTTCTCCTACTCAGCCAGGTCGCGGATTGCAGGCTATTTATATGCGAATAGCTTCATCCAAGCTAGCAGCTAGGCTCCCTTTGCCTTCGCGCCTTCATATTACTGTCTCGGATAGATCAGATCATACGGGAAGGCAAACAGGAGCCTCTGCTATCCATAGGCCTTGCTTCCCGATCATATGATTATTAACCAAGCGCGAATATGCAGTTCACCAGACCTAGGGGCTGGCCTAGGTGTTGACCTAGGCCAGTACTGGTCCCTTGGGTCCGTGTGACATATTAGCGCAACCTCTTAAGTTAGATGACAGAGAAAGGAATTTGTGGATTTAGACACCTTAACTTAAACACTCTAACCGGAGTGTTGTATATATAAGTCCAGCGTTATTTCTTGTGTTTGTGTTTGGTAGGTTGAGTTTCGAGCGACTCGCCGTTACTCATAGAAAAGGCATGACATAATTGCTAGCTGCTGCCTACGTCTTTTAAGCCCTGAAGGAGCTTCCTATCTTTAATGAGACAAAGTTTGGCGGAAGTATTTCGTCACATAGTCATCCATATTTTCTTCAACCCAATGATGTTAATGTTCTGTGGACATTAAAAAACGTGGAGTCTGCCTCTATGCAGGCGCATTGAGTGATCTAGTAGAGAATTCTCAGCCGGGTACCAGCCCGCAAAGAACAGACTCTAAAGAAAGAGGTTGATAACTTAAGCAATGCTATTATTTCCGAAAGTCTCTTTATTGACATATCAACAAAGAATTGGTTCAGTATAGTGCTAGTGATATAAATCGGCGAGAGTTCGCAATTTTTAACGACAACAAGACGGACAATCGGCAGGTAAATACAAAGCGAATACTCATCTTACATCCATCAATCATTGAGAGCTAGACGTAGTGAGAGGATCGACATAATGGAAACCAGTAAGTCAAGCATTGGGGTGGAGCTTGAGTTCATGATTGCAGTTCTGGAAGCTGAGCAAGATCTGGACATCCCTGAAATTTTCGAAAATTCCACAGGCGCGCCAATAATTCTTCCACCTGGTGTACCGAGGATGGGTAGTGCAGCCCTTGAAATAATATGGCGGAGAGGTAAGCGGACACTGGCAAATGCGGTCGCCGAGCGTCGGGGAGCTCGGGTAATCCAGTCTGAAGAGGAGGCTTTGTCTAGTCCTGACGGGTTACACCTACGAAATTATAATGAATGGACTTTTTCTTCGGATCCATCTGTTTATCTCCCTCCTGCGGAATCCCAACAGCGGTATATGAATAACTACCGATGGTATCCAGTGGAGATAGCATCTCCCGCGCTCTGGGCTACCGAAGAGTCATGGGAAGAGATTCGTAATGTTGTCCAAGCTTTTAAAGACGAATATTGGATTATTACCCCTTCTACGGCGGGGATGCATTACCACTATGGTAATGGAAAAGAATATATCCCATTCGTTAAGCTTCGACGAATGGCCGCTCTGTTAGTTGCAGTCGATCCACTGCTCGTCCAGCTACACCCTCAGAGGAAAGCTAATGAATACTGCTTAAGCAACCGGCTGTATTCCAGGATCGCGCACGGCACACCGGCCGCAGCGACAGCCCGCGAGATAGGGGCCGAGTACGTCGAGGCCGAAGCCGAAATCCCCGGCAACCGACAGGAGCCAAAACCCGTAGCACGCCCATTTCGCAGACGGACGCCCAATCTTCTTGTGCCCTTTAAACGGGGGCAGTTGGAAGGGTATGAGTTTGACGAGCTTTTCTATCATTTCTTCAGAGAATCCGGCTATGATGACTACAACGTTAACGATCCGAATCCACGCCCGCTGGCGATCCCATACGCCGTCCGCGAGATCCTCCGATCCACAAACGCGCCGACAGTTGCAGAATTGATGCGTTACAGCGCCCTCATTACCGACCGACCGGCCTACAGCTTCAAGGACTACACATTTCATTTTTACAAGCAAATGGTAGTAGAAGATGATGGCCAGAATGACATTCACTATCAACATAAGCGTACTGTAGAATTCAGACAAATGGCCTCGACCGCAGATCCAAGTTGCATCGTCGCCCATGGAAAAATCATCGTTCGTCTCTGTGAAATTGCAGCTGAAATGGAACTTGAAGAGCTTTTCCAGGTTGTGCTCGATTGTGCTGTAGCCGAGGCCAACGGCACCTGGTTCGACGTATTCGATTTGTTGGCTGAGCTAGGCCTAGAAGCAGAGGCAAAAGTTCTGCAGTACCCGCTCGCTCGAATCCGGGGCGAGACAGTTCCGGAGAATATAGTCGATGACCAGAAAAAGGCTGAGGCTGCCGAAAATGGAACGGGACAGAGGCCATCGTGGCTTAGGTGGCTCGGTCGCGGTTCGGGTTAAGCTATCATCAAGAAGTATAATAAGTAGATAGACTAGACGGCCAATTTTGGGCAAGAAAGGCGTTGGAAAAGATCAAAGAGATGACTTCCATATCTAGTAATTCGTGAATGTTGGATTTTAACATAGTTGAATCAAAGTGCAAATAGGGGGGAGGGGGGTTTCACTTGCCATACATTATACTCTATGATTTTGTCTCTCTGACCATCAAACATTGTATTGAGTGTGACAAGTAGTTTGTGGTGTCACGCTTCTTCTTGTTCACCCTGAAGCTTACATTATTAACAGCCTATTGAAGACAGTAGGGCGATTCCATCATTCTCTTTGCCTCTGGTGCCACTAGTGGTTTAGTACCGTGAGATGGAATACCACGGCTCCTTTAATAGCCCGCATTACCAAGGCCGCGGGCAAGATGTAGAGGGGATAATTAGACGCTTCCAAGGATCTAAAAGCGACAGGACCCGCGCACGAGGACAATGCACCGGGAAAGTAGAAACGCCTTGCAGGTTTATCTGGCGTCGGCATCTTTCTTCGGTAACCCACGCTAGACTTCAAGATTTCCCAAGTTTCAAAGGGACTGAGCAACAAAGAGGTTGTGTTGTGCTTACTTAAACCGACTGTTGCTAGGTAGCTGGCTTGCGGGGTTCGTATGACATAACAATGTTCATTACCTGGGCTTGTGATAGACAACTTAGCAAGAACCTGGTTTGCGCCCTAGTTCCATACTCGAATCGAACACAACCGGATGTCTCAGCTCATCCGGAGTATTTACTCGGCCAGTTGTGAGGGCTGAAGAGAATTGGACAAGACGAACATGTCATGAATCGTAATCTCGAGCGAATTGAGCTCACGTCTTTTGGTCACTCAGTCCCAAAGGGAAACCAAATGCGCTGTCGTCGACAAAATGTCCTGTGTTATCCTCGTTGAGGTGTGGGATAGGCCCATATTGAGCGAGTTAGGAGCTGCGACATTAATGTAGATAACAGACAAAAAGGTACTAAACGGTCCAGAACACGAAAATGCTATGTTTTATTTTCTTGTTGTCAATTGGACACTGATCTTAAGCCACGGTTGTCGTATATCCGATGTCGTTGGCCACGGCTGCTAACAGCAGAAGAAAGCGCCATGATGCTTCACTTTTCGAGATGCTGTCTGAAATTTTCCGAATACCCCGGCGCGATTTTCTCTGCCACCCACTTTCGGAACGAATGTAGTCTTGCCGCCGTATCCTAATTTATGGAGAATTCATTGGATGTCCTACGCTCGACGTGAGAGGAGTTTGTAGCCTCTTGGTTTCGTACACGATATCTATGCTGCAGTATCTGCCATCTGCAGCATCAGCTGTATGATGGGTAGTCTACAGTAGTCTAATGCATGCGGTGGGACGACCCAGCCACCCGGTCGATCATAACATGTATTGGGGCTGGCGTAATGCAACCAACTGTACCTGGGCGCATAGCGGCGGTATGGGAACGCTATCAGCGGCTACAACCTGTTTGCTGGGTTAGTCTACGGTCCTTCGGTTCGGAGAGCATGCACGATCATCCTTCACCAAATCTACTAGTTACTGCATTTGTCGACCTACAACGGATGTACGGCTATTATCCAGATACTATTGCCTCTATAACAGATAACAAGCGAGGATCGTTGACAAGAAACCAAATCAGGGCCCTACGGGTTAAAGATTAACGGGCAACGAGTCACTCGAAAGGATTAGGTTTACTGGGTATCAATGGATAGCGTGTCTGCTCTATCTAGCTGCTGCTTTAATTTGAGGACGAGGAAGCTGTCGTATCATATAGATACTATTTAGGCATCTCTTCAACTTTCGTTGCGCATGCACATCGCACTTCGTGCGAGCGGCCCTACTGCGTGTCCTACATCGCAGTCCCTTGCGCTTTGATTCAACGCATGCGAGAATAGCGCACGTTTTCGTGTGCCAGCTTCATGCCCACGTGCTTCTTATTATATGTCGACTTGCGCCGGCCCAATGCAATCTCCCAGACGCCTGATTCATGATCATCACTAAGATAAATAGTATAAAAAAAAGGATGTCTAGTGAAGTTTCACCGACGCGGGGAATGTCTGTGTTGCGGGCTTCATGCTAAGCTTTCCGTTCGTCGCAGAGTTCACCTGTAGACGCGTGGCACCCTCGGCGTGCGCGCTGACGACGGTGCCATCCGTCTGGCTGCAGAGGAAGTCGTGGTTGATGAGGACTTCGTGGTTGCTGGTCATGACATACGAGACGTTCCAGCCGGGAATGCGCGTCGAACACCACTGCAGGCCGTTGTCGGGCGCATCCTTCTTAATCGATCCGCTGCATCCACTGTGGTAGTCGTCGTACGTGGTGTTGAGGTAGAATGCGAAGGATTCGCCGCCTGTGTATCTGCTGGTGCCGCCGGTGAAGTCCGAAATCATAAAGGTTGGGTCGTTTGTGGTCGCAGAGCATGGCATTACGGCCAGTCCGGCATCTGCGAATCGCGTGAACGACATCGCGATGGCGGTGATAGCGGGTAATATCGCGGCGAAGATCATCGTGACTGTGGGGCGGTTTGTGATGTTGCAAGCAAGTGGTGGAGGAGATGAAGGTAGGACGATGGAGGAGGCGTGGTATTTTAAGATTTAAGCTCGGGGCGAGGAGGATCGACGAAGGATTGGCTGTGGAGTTTATGGCGGCTTATATGATTTGAATTGAAGATCGCAACAGTGTAGTTCAAAAATGCAACGATGTCTTTACAAGAAGTGACGATTGTCTTGTCTATTGAAGTGGTCGTTAGAGATGGCTGTGAATCTCTTTATATACAAACGTGGTGTTGTCCCAATGATTTGTCGATTATGATGCAGCCTAGAAGGTTGACGACTATGCAAGGGTAAGTGAGAGCGGATGGATTTGATTTGCAAATCGTGGCGTCGGCCAATTAAAACCGACTTGGCTCTGCGGCTTTTCGCTAGCTTTCACCACCTCGAATTCCAAATACACGGACAGCCGGCCATGTCGGATCCAGGCAGCCCTTTTTCTCCCCTCGTTGTAAACCTCCACGTATGACGGAACCACGACAGGTGGTGTAAGTATTTGTCCCGGCACATGGTATGTACACTGCACAAGGGTGCTTCGTTGAGATGCAGGGTGTGGTTTTAGCCTGTTGGGGAGATACTATACAGAACGTCAACTTCCGGCCGGTCTTGAACCCAAACTAGGCAATGTTGGACCAAACGAGCGTGCCATGAACTGACGGGCAGGCCCGGAACCGGAAGACACCAGTGCGGACTGCCAATGTTACTTCTATTTCAGATTATTCGCCGAACCACCATGAAAAGCTGGACCTAGGTGAAGTTCGCATGTCTCTAGCTACGGAACAATTGAGAATATGAACTCTACCCTTATAGGTGACGAAACGACGAAATCCGCAAATGGAGTGAAGAGGCAGATGTAGCACTGGGGCACTGGGGCCGATAGAGCCTCGGAACGTGAGGTCATCTGAGATCTCGGCTTTGATATCCGGTAAGACACCGTCTCTAGCTATTCGCACTCTCCAGTTTACCCCTGAGGATCATATAGCACCACCACAACGGATTGAGGTATCGGCTCATCGCTATCTGGAAGAGAGTTACCCAGATCGTTACGGTCGATATGTTTAGTTTGAGATTATATACTACTATAAAACTTTGTCACGTCCGTGGAGGCGCTGACACAAGACTTCTTGAGAGCGGGTGACCCGCCGTCAAATGACGATGCTCCGGTAAGGACAAGGCTCGCTGCCAAAGTCCTCGGAGGGGATTACCAACGGTGTTAACTATGGGATGACCAAGCCGCCAAGTTCCCTTACAATAGCCACCTCACCTTCAAAACCCGGACACCTTAGCCATCGCAGCGGGAGGAGCATGGGTCGGCTTGGCACTACCTATTACCTATGGACTTACATACATTACTCCATGGCCGCAAGAATACTACTATAGTACTACTGTAGGCCAGCGTCCGAAGATGCACATTGACAAAGCGCCGTGTCCTAAGTTAAGCCCCGATATTTCCAAGGGTTCGCTTTTTAAGGTGAGAACACGCCATCTAGTGGGATATTGTCTGCAGCCAAGTTTTGGTGATGATAAATTCGAAAAGCGGCGCCCGACCGCAACTTGGCAACCACTTCAACTTGGCGTGCCTATGATCTCTCGTGTTAGTATTTAGAATATCGGACATGAGGTAGAATGTCTACGGTAGTAATTCAGCGTTAATGTGTCGTCATACCTTGGTATCCTCACAATAATTGCAGATGACCTAACCAGCCTGGTGGCATGAATATGTTGTCAGCCGATGTCATTTCAATAGAAGTAATCTACCGCGCAATGGGGTGTATTTTTGTAATCGGACAAAGCCAATAACAATATCAAAACTTCTTAAGTAACTGATGATGTGTTTGTACATAGTGGTATGGCAAAGTATTGTTGCTGAAGTGACCTTCAACGGGACAGCCTACAGGTCGTGATGCAGCAGTCGATCAGCTACATACGTGCATTAGCGGCAACACAGCCTTGTATCTTTGGTCCTCCTAATCGGCGCTCAATCATTTCCAATTAATTCCTGCGCCTTTTATTTGTCCCGGATAATGCGGGTTGTATAACCTGCAGCGGGAGGGACCAGGCCTTCCCGCTTTCCCAGAGGTCGGGGTTGGGGCGTACGAGATAGGCGGAGCGCGCATACATAATTCGTACAATTCCAAATCATTTTTGACTCCGTTTGCTCTGATCGAGTCGTCTCCGGCTCGTCCCAACAGCTCCATTCGCAATATCCAGAGCCAAACCAGCACAGAAGACGTTTTCCTCTACGGAACAAATGCGGTTCTGTCGCGATAGAGCAGACGCCGAATACAGCGATTGCCCTGGAATATGCATCCGGCTACTGCGCCTAATTCCCTCGCTCTAGTCTTTGTCCGAGTCGTAAGTATATTGGTCGTATCACTCTGGGATACTGGCACCGCCCAACCGTTGTACCACGGTTCGTCGAGCACCGACGTAGCGGTGAAGCCTGATTGAGAGAGCGAGCATCACAGATTCGAGTGTAACATTCTCTATGATCCGACATTTAGCAGCTTGCGCTGCTGGACGGTCGTACTATTCTCTGCGTGTCCCCGTTTTTCCTCTGGGATAGATGCATATACGTTCTGCTTGTGCGGTTTAGGGAGACTCTCTCGCCTTACCATAGTCGGTATTCATACTAGGTGTACGGCCAAGATCGTGTAGAAGAGCCGATTACAGAAAGAAGAAACCGATACGCCGACACATCTATCGTACTTGTACCTCTAGGTATTAGTACGATAGATTATTTCCTTACCTAGGCTAGGCAAGTACGTACGCTTGATTGTGGTATTCTTAATCTATGCGGCTCTTGTAGGTGGGAAGGAGGCTTTATTTTCCATCACTTTATCGCCGACTATCCCTGGGTCCTATTGTCGCTAACTACGGGCCCAGTATGGGAATGCCTTCTGATGCTTTTGGTGCTCTTTTTACGCCGGTAAAGGAACACCTGTGAGAGGTATTAACTTGCTATTTTTCACATGTTAATAAGCTTTCTCTTGGTGTCAAGGCCAGTTAGGTAAATCTGATAAGACCGGTTTCATGCCTTCGTGATCCAACCCTTGTTCTTCATGTTTCCGGTTTCCTCCCTCTTCTCGTCAAGCCGGGATAAAAGGATAAGGGCGCTTGATGCTGTGCATAATTTGAATGACTGCCCCTAGAACATTTTATCTGCTGAATCCAGTGCTCATCGAGCTGTTAGAGTTCCTGCTCCCGCACACAGAAACCACGTCACGATTAGATACCGCTTAGGAGCTTGTAGGCGATCTTGCCTACCGACATTGTGCTCCCAAATTCCTCTCGTGTAAGAGAATTATCACTAGATAAGACGGAGGCCCCGCGTCCGTGAACTCTATATCAAGCTTCAGCCCTCACGTCACGGTCCCTATGAACCTCGATCCGTATACTGCCATCCTAGGGAATTGTATCCAACCCCCCTAGGCACATATTTAGTTAACATCCATAACAGTGTATTCACGAATAACCATCATCTCCGTTCTCGCAATCAAGACAATAGCAAACCATCTACATGATGAAGAGATAAGGTTGATCAAAGCACTCATCCCATCCCGTCTTCCCGGACCCCCAGAACACCATCAGCACCTTGCGCGCGAGGAGCGGCATCGAGCTCCCCATGTCCTTGACAGAGTCCCTCATCAGGTCGGTTATAAATGTGCGTTCAAAGGTTGTACCATGTACCGCGGCGGCCCCGGCCACCACAAGCGGCCAGAAGAAGCAGTTCTTGAAGTTGCCGTACCGGAACCCTTCCTTGAGGTCCAGGAGTAGCCGGTCGTAGTGTGTCCTGAAAATCCGCGAGAGCTCGATGCTCTCCGGCAGCAGAAGAACGTGTTGCAGCGAGAGGATGCAGAAGAGCACCGCGGCGGACTGGTGGATCCGCGCCACGAGGAGCCATTTGTCCCGCGTGTCGGGCTTGCTGTTCGCCTCGGCGTAGGCTTGCGGCGAGAAGTCGAGTAATCGGTCCAAAAGCGTCTGCGGGTCGGTGTAGACTGGTAGATCTCCTTCGGAGGTGGACGATGGCGATGATGATGATGATGATGAAAATGAAGACGGGGCTGACGAAGAGGAGACGGTGGAGATGGAGCTATATGAAGTAGATATCCCGCATGTTGCGAGTGCACGTAGGTGGTTGATTCGGATTATGGTGGCAAACAGGGAGGGGGGACATATCGAGCCGAGGTACACTTGCGGGACACCGCCCCAGGCCGTCTGCAGGAAATCGAGATTCTTGGGGTGTGTGAGCTCGGCGAGCTGGTCGTGGCTTGGACTCGTCGTGTTGGCGAAAACCTCGCCTCTTTGGCGCATGAGAATATCAGCGAGTGGCTCGAGATGCCGCTTCACGGGTTACTTTTGTGTTTCGTCTACTCATCGCACGAGGCGAAGTAGACTGCGGCTTGGGTCATAGACTTACAATACCCAGGTCAGGATCACAGTCTGCATGTGAGGGCATCCGTACCAGATTTTCTCAATACCGCCGCGGAGCCGCGTCATCTTCATCAGCCCGCTGTAGTGAAACCGCCAACGAGGAGAGGGTTGTACCTGCTGCTGCATTGATGGCGTCTGCATTAGTATCTACCCCGAAAACCCGTGACTTGGATCCTCTATCTTCCCCCTACCTCACCACTCTACCTAGTTTGAAACGATAACAGACGGTGGGAGGAGGGGCGTAATGGCACTTACATCGGCTAACATCAGCATTAGAACACCCGTCATAGTTCCATCGCTAGCACGTGTGCTCTCCTCGGCGATATCATCGTTTAGAGTGCGTATCACCTGGCAAGTCCAAAATGCGATAGCAGACCGTGCTTGAAGAAAAACTTTCTCCTCCGCGTCCCGCGGCAACTTGTGTAGCTGATGTGCGATCGCGAGCAGGACAAAGAGCCCTTTGATGGGTATCGGAAGATACCGCGCGATGGTCGCCAGGGGCAGCCTGAAACGCGAATCTCCGAGCAGCAGCGCCAGTGGTGACTGGAAAAAAACACTTAGAGTCATTTATCGCCATTTTGGGCCTGATTTGTGAGGGCTTCAGAAGTTTTTGGACGCTGTCTTAGGCCCGAAAGCAAAGCCTGTGCTATAGAAGTTGCCAAAACAAGAAGAAGATGGTTCGGAGAATTACTTACGGACCGCTCATATATCTCGACGTTATCTGATCGCAACCCGTCCATGTCAGCAGCAGCGGAGAGACCTTGGGTGTTGGGGCCAACTTGCAGTCATACGATGCCTGGAGACCAGCAAAGTTCTCGCATGAGATGTCGTATCGCATGATGGAGTCTACGAGCTTGGGCTGCATGATGGAGAAGAGGGACAGAGCGCTGAACTTGCTTTGAAGCTCGCCATCGTCGGAAGAGTCCCGGCTCGTCGAGGTGGTCCGATGCGCCGCCGTATCGGCATTGATGACACCAGCATCGCCGCCAGGCTCGTCTGGGGCTTTTTTACTGGCCCGGGTGGTGCCCTGGGCACCCCCGGCCTTTGTTCGCCGTCGGTTGCGCGCCGTCACACGTCCCGGCTTGACCCAACGCAGCGGCTGCTGTTCGCCGTATCCGGGACACACTATACCGTTGGTGCGGCATCGGTTGCAGATGGGTCGCGTTGAGTCGCAGACGAGTCGGCGACGGAGACACTCCCAGCAATGCCGCCGAGCCGGCTCGGCTTGGGCCGTCGCCGGAGTCGTAGCGATCTCCTCCGTCAATTGGGTCATCCGAACGCTGTGTCGACAATCAATCCACCATATATCTTGATCGCTTCGTGAAGGGGTAGAGAGATTCCCAACCGAGACGTGCTAGCTTCTTTCTTATTATGTTTTCGAGGGTCAGCCAGTCTTGGCAGTATGTCCGATTCGACTGATTATACTAAGACATGACACTTCTCGATTTCGGTACTACTGTTCTAGAAGTAAATGTTATTCTACAAGGTGAACCGGCCGCTTTGACCTTTTAACTAAGCTGTCATCATGCTACAGGTGCAACCCCTATGACGAAGGGGGCTGTGATGGTCGCGCCAAGCCAAGATAGGACTATGTTCAAGGGTGTGCCGAGAACCACGTTGAGGCTTCGTTCGGCTGTGCTGTGGAGAGAAGACCACACATTGCTGATCATCCCATGTACCTTCTATATTGGTCCTGCGATGTCATTGGTGGCCCTACGGCTCTCCTATGGGGGGATCAATTTCATCCCTGATTTATTAGGCTGCCTGGCCAGCATAGATCAGCACTATTCGTTGCCGAGACAATCGTCAGATTCATCAGAACGCGACATATCCAGCCCTAGGGAGTTATGGCCCAATTAAACAAAGTAAGGTGCTAGGAACATATCCGATAACATCAATTAGGTACTACATAGCTAGCTACCTACGAAACATTCAAAGCCGTTCTTGTAGAAGTGATTCGTGCGCTCTTACGTAGACATGTACTCTGCCTTAACTCCGGGGTATTATCGCAGCAGAGTCCAGGTCTGCTCCGTGTACTGGACCGTAACCTCATAAACCATTACCCATGTCTCGTCGACTGAAACCAAAAAAGACCCTCCCACTCCTCACGCACTCATCTCACTAATAAGGCGAGTCTACGACGTCATCTCTGCCCAGCTTATAACGTCCGCTCTGGCGCGTACCTACGCGCCCTGAACTGCGTCGTGGGGTACCCAGTCGCTGAAAGTCACCCGCAATACTCTCGCGTGTAGGCCGGCTCAACTTGTTCTTGCCAATCATATTAACTTCATTGGGAAGGGCAACGATGACGTTCTGGTCCGACCCGAATTTGAAGTCGTCGGCCTTGACGTTCTCCGTGTATCGCTTGATGATGTATGGGGCCTTGGCGCCACGAAGCACCTTCTTTAGATTCCAGTCTATAATGTAGGGACCGGTCGCCGAGATGATAGACGACTCTTCGGTCGTCTGGCTTGTGTTGAACCGAGCTGGTGTGAACGAAACACCTTGGCCGGTCTCGTGATGGAACTGTGCCACGTGTTCGGGGGTCAGTGCGAGACGGCGCGGCTGGGGCTTTGAATCGGCTGCGAACGATTTCTCGAAGCCTAGCTTGCCCTCGTTCTTTCCGGACTTCTGCATCGCATCAATGAGAAGCAAGTATGTGCGGCATGTTGCCAGGACCCAGCGGCCATCGGCAGACACATCCAGGCCAATGATGGCTTCGCCGAGCGCCGGGATGTGAGTCTTCGCGTTGATTCCGAGGCGGTCGAACAAACGGATGTCTCCTTTGTTGGACGCCACCGCAATGTAGCCCTTCTCCGTAGTGGACAGAGCAGAGAAGTCGTTCTTGGAGGCATACTGCTTGAGCTGGGAGTCGACAAGCTTAGCACCAGATAGACGGGGATCGACTCGGAATAAGGCGTTCTTCGAGACGCCGAGAAAGGTGGGTTCGTGGGTCATTTGCGCAAATTTGTTCTCGGGTGCGAACTCGAGAACTGGAATGTCTTCGTGTACGTTCCACTCGTCGACGACCTTACCGTATTCGAGATCCATGCGGTATAGCTTATGAGGGTCATTGTCTTTCTGCAAGATCATATTGCGGTCTTCATTATGCAACATAACTTTCTTGGGGCTGAACAGTTCGCCCTTCGGCGTCTCTACTTTCGAGATGTTGGTGGAGAACTCCAGGCGGTCGTTGGGGTGGTGTTTAAAGACGCCAATCTTGGAACCGCGGACCACGAAAGACCGGTCGTGCTTGTATCCCACGGCCAATCCGGAATTGATATCGTCATCCTGGGGCTGCGTCTCGACATCATCCTCTTCTTCGTCGCTGTCGTAATGCTCGCTCGTGGGTTTATCATCGTCGGCCTCGTCGGTCTCAGACTCTTCTTCCTCCTCTTCGATGGGAGCATCTTCCATCTTCAAGTCCTCAAAGGCGTCTAGAACATACTGACGTTCTCGATCCTTGACCTTAGACCATTTTTGCTCGTTGAGTTGCTCCCACAACGCCTGCATGAGCCCTTCTTGAAATCTAGCTAGGGTGTCCTGGTCTTTGAATCTCAGTAGCCAGGAGTAGGCTGACCCGTCTTCGCTAAACTGGTTGAAGATGAATGACAGGAACTCAAAGTTAAATACCGGGTTCATGTCAGCTACAACTGGAATACCCAGCCACTGATGGTCTTTGCTGGCAATATGCAGCCAGTAATTCCAGTTTCCTATGTCTGAGACCTGTGCCGCGACGGATGTATCGCGAATAACGAAGGAGCCTGAAGGAAAATCGAAGAAATGCAATTCGGCCAGCTCGTGGGAGAGGATCTCTCGGGGCTCGGGTTGAGGCGGAGCGCTTGGTGGCGCCTTGGGGTGAGATGCATGGACTGGCGTGTCGAGCTGTCGAGGCTCTTCGGGCTCTCGGCTGGCGGGAAAGGGATCGACATGCTGGGCCTCGTCCCTCCTGGCGCCCACGTTGGCCTCGTTCCTCAGCTGGAACATGGCGTCGGCGGACTCGATAGACCGCGCGAGCACGGGGCTGTGGATGGGGCTGGCCTGGGGGATGGGCTGCTCGTCGTCGTCGAACTCGAACTGCTGCAGATCGGCTTCGGAGGCGGTGGTATGGGACTTGCGGTATTTGCGCTCGTACTGACACTGCCTGGAGATGCGCTCGAAGGCGTCGACCTGCACGGACTGGACCGAGGGGTCGCAGACGAATTCGTACAGATCGCCAACGTCACCGCTCAAGTCCTTCCACGCGAGCACTTTTTCGCCACTGGTGCGGCGCTCGACGCGGAAGTGGACCGCCTCGTCGAGCAGGAAGGTCTTCTCGTCCCGCTCGGCGGCGAGCGCGTCGATCTCGGCGTCCTCGCCTTCTTCCTCAGCCAGCAGCTCGGCCTCGCCTTCCTCGTAGACGCGTTGGACGACCAGCTGGTATTGGAAGTCCTGGCCGGTTCGGCGGATGCGGATGGCGGCGTCCTTGAATATGAGTTCGGAATAGCCTTTGGGGGAAAGCGGTCGGACAAGATAGAGCTGGCCCTGAGGCAGCTCGATCATGGACTCTTGGCTGTTGCTGCCAAACAGGAGCTTGCCGACTGGGACAATGATGTTGCTGTTAGCAAAGTGTCGTAGGCAGCATACGCCAGAATGACAGCGTAGCATACAGTGTACCAGGGACAGGGTACGGGTTCAGGATACGGTATAAAGAGCGGTGACAGGTGGAGACGGAAGCGGAAGCGCCAAAAGAAATGGCTCTGAACAAGTGTTCGGGAGAAATGAGGGGCAAAACCTTAACTTACCATTCTTGAGGACAAACATCGTGCTCGTTGGTTGGTCAAGAGGTCGAGTGGCGTATCGACAAGATGTAGCCCAAACCCGACTACGGGGTCATGCAGAAATGTGAGCTGATGCGATCAGGGCGACTGCGATGGTGTCGTGGTCGTGGTCGTGGTGTAGTGCACATGGATAGGTTGGCACAGTAGGTATACTTTGGTCGTTGTTTTTTGGGGACGCAACTGAGCAAACAGGAAGCGACCCGCCAGATATCTTTACCCTTTACCAGGGCAACCGGTCGAGATGGAGCCTGCGTCATTATGGCTTTCGTGTTCTTTGATTGGTGGTCTAGCTAGTAGGTGGATACTGCCTTTGAAGCAGGGTTCTGCTGTGGCAGTGCATCGCCACGTTTTGTCCTAGGCAGCAGCAAGGCCCACTTTTGATCAGGTTGGATCCATGTGGGACGGTCAGTGGCTAGGTACCTACCTACTATGTACATGTGTGGGCAGACTTATTACCTTTACATCAATAAACCGAGTTGTTAGATAATGGGGAGCATAAGCCTCCATTTACATAGTAAGGCCTGGCGGTGCGCTTTTGTTGCGCCGCTATATGTAATTATAGCCGGCTAGGTACCTACATTGGAACTAGGGCTTGAATAGCTGCTTAAACTAAAAATAAAAAATAAAACCACTACTTAAATATATAGCCATTCAGAGTGCTTGCGGATATTAGCTTGCTACCTAGGTAAGCAGACTTAAGACTTGATGTCATCTTAAGTGATGCCCTTGTTATTCCATTTATTATACAGGATACCCAGACCAGAAACAAACAAGGAGAAACCAACTCCCAAGCATACGTTATTGACAGTCTCAGCGTTGACACCAGCCTTTCAGAACACGTACTGAAACGCCTGTTCCAAGACCGCACCGGCGGCACCGGCACCAAGCACAGCCCACAGCCACGGATTCGTTAGCACATCAGCCTTGGGCCAAACCGAATTGTGTGTCTCCCTGAATCGTTGAAAGTCTGCGAATTTCTCCGGACTGGACTCGGAATATCGCCTCGCCTGATGGCGCTCATTCTCCTTGTCGCCGCCCACGTGGCGTAAGAATGCGTAGTTGGCGAGAGCGCCTAGGACCTCGACGGGCGCAAGCATGTCGGATCCGTACAGCAGCAACGGGAATGAGAGATGTACGAGTGTGTCCCCGAGGTAGCTATGTACATGTTAGCAACGTCTTCGAGATACGGACACAAAACAGCCGCGGTGCTTACTTGGGGTGGCGAACTAAGCTCCACACGCCCTCCTTGTAAACAGACGTCCAGTCTTTCGCCGAATCCTTGAACTTCGCCAGCTGGGCATCCGCCAAAACCTCGAGGGTAAACCCAGCACAAAATAGACCCACGGCTAGCGCCTGGAGAGCCGGGTGATATCCGGTCAGAGCGGCGCCCTGGTGGCGGAAAGGTGCCGAGAGCGGGAGGGAGATAATGGTCTGGATGAGGGCCTCGGGCAGGAATACGGTGAATAAGGCCTTATTCCAGTATCCCTTCTCCAGCTTTTCGGCTTCGTACCTGGGGTCATCTTTACCTTTTCCTTGACGTCGTCGTTGGATGCTCCGGCTAGCGATGCGGTAGAAGAGACGACCGCCCCAGAGAGTAACTCCCGTTAGTAGCAGCCTCTCGGGCCGCGACAGGGTGCTAAACGCCTGCTTGAATGTCAAGCCTTGTCGAAAAACCTTTCTCCCGACGGCGCTCCACCAGCCGTTCGCCACGGGCGCAAGCGACCACAACCAGTCCTTGGCCTCGACGCTGTTCGTCACCCTGCCGATGCCATAGGCCGCGATTGCCAACGGTGCGTGGAGCTGGAGATTGGGGAGTATGGTGTCTTTGAAGATTCCTACGTCAAGCAGCTCGCGCCGGACGGGGACGTGATACGACACAGTAGATGGGACCGGTGACGGATGTAGAACGCTGCCCGAGGTGCCGTAGCCCCCGCCGCCGTACTGGCCCGAGTCCCCCGAGTATGACATAGTGACCGCTTCCGCGTGTTCGGGGTTGGGCGGTCTAATTATTTCTCATAAGTGCCTTTTTGAAAACGTCCGCGATCAGGATGCGACCATGATCGCAATGTGAGACGGAAAGACGAAACGTCACTTGTGCGGGGTGTCGCGCGACTTGGGCATGACATCATGTATATATAGCATTTTGACAAGGAGGTGGTTCGACGGTCCTATTACCCCACACTATACAGTGCGTATCGAAATGGCTAATGTGTGATGGGCATTCTTCCTACCAATTTACCCCGAAAAAAACAAGCACGTGATGGTTCTTGAAATGATTCCCGTTTGTTTGGAAGCTCTTTGTTCTTTGTCCGTTCGGGGAGTGGGTGAGCAGAGGTAGTGTGCGTTACCACGAACTAGAACGTTTCTTTGATGCCAGTGCGTCGTGTTGAACTTGCCTGCTCTCTACGGACTGCGATGCATAACAAATCATATTTACGGACGCCGGCGATTAAATGCGAATGCAGAGGTTTGAGATCCCAAGATTGGCTCAACAAGATATTGAAAGGGATTCAGGGTTACGCGTAGGCGGCGGCTTAAGAGCATCTCGTTCTAGCCATGTCGTTGTATTGTCGCAAAACTCCAGCCCGATGCCAAGTGCAGGAGGCATCAAAAGATGACCCTAAGTCAACTTGGAAGTCGAATATTTCGAAGAGAGGGATATTATGCATGCGAAGTTAATTGGGCTTATTACAAGGCACGGCTCTGCTAGTTATGGTTGAGAGGTTCATCCGTATAGCTGATGGTTATCTACGTGATCTGTCAGGCAGCCTCGGTTTCTAACGCTTTGACGCACGCATGGACATCGAGTTTGGCGCTGCAGTTGGTTCCTGAATATCTAGAAAGGTCTAGACTGCAATAAGGTCGGATTCTCGCACGTGGTCTCAAGAAATACATAACATCAACTGCCCGAGTAACATCGTAGATGTAGAAAACGTAGAGGGTAGTCTTTAGCAACGAGATGCTTTACTGGTCTGAATACCGTAACGATTAAGCTAGGTGCTTCTCTAGATCGGGTGTGTACGAGAAGGACCATAGGTTTCAGTTCTAACATTGTTAGTTGTTGCGTATGATCGGGCAATGTTCGTAAAGGGTGTTAGTTGTAGCTCAGTTATCATAAAGTCGCCGGGATGAATATTAAAGAGAGGAATGATGTGTAGTACCAAAATGGGCTGACAGGTAAGATTTGAGGTTCGTGAGTATTTTACATAAAAGAACTCTACTAGTGCAATGAAAAAAAAAAAACATCGCTCTTAAATCTGTAGCTACATGAAACCAGCCTGCGAAGGGGCTACCACATCATCTATATTCCCCCATTTCTCGTCTATGCCGTCGAGGCCATGCAGTATTGTACAGTGGCGAAATAGGTTGTACACTTTATCAATACACACAAATGAAATGAATGCTGGCTCTGCAGCAAGTCATGGTGCTCATTACAGAGTCCTCTGTAGTGCTTCGATCACCTACACCTCCATATTTCGTTTAGCTCTTGTTGCCATCGTCGTCATCTTCCTCCTTCTGCTTTAATGTGACTTCGAGTTTGCCGCTCTTGTCCGGGGCTCTAGAGATCTCATACTTTCCGCCAAGAACGAGGTCCTTAGCAACCAGTTCTCTAGTACGGCCCAAACTCTCAATGTCTGAGATTCGCTGTAATGTATCCTCGAGGAACTGGCGGAAACCAGGCTCAGCACAGATTTCTTTGAAGGCTCGGTGCATCGGTACAGAGCTTGCGCGGACTTGGGCTGTGCTCGTAATAGTGAATAGATTTAACCGGTCAAGCTCTCGGATGAAATCGGATCTCGTCATGATCTGCTGGGATTTATGCATTGGGTAGCTGGGGAGCACATGTCCTGTCTCCGCGTCGTATGTCTCGTCCATTTCCTCTTCCTTATCTACGAGAGCCTGTGCGAGCACCATGGCAGCCGACTGTGCCCAGCAAGTTAGCAACGCGATTCATACTTTTACAGCAGATCAAAATACAACTTACAGCCCATTTTTGCTGATCCATTACATCATCGTCCATTTCGGACCCCAGGATCCAACATTGATTTAAGAACCAAGTTTTCTCGACCTCCATGATAGTATCGCACGCGTCCAGCATATCGCGCGACTTAGCAACCATGTTCAGAAACGAAAGACGGCCGCCAACACGATCATAAACCTCTTCTAGAATGGACTTGTCAGGCATTTCCTTGTAATAACGGAATCGATACCGTTGTAGCGCAAACAAGGCTTGTTGCTTCGGTAAGTCTTCTACGGCAATTATCTCCAATCTCGTAGCCAGCTGTTTAAACCGCTCCAAGATCCAGTAGTCATCTGTGTTGAAAATCATCGTTACCAAGTTCGCAGCAGCCCATTGCTCTGCTCTCTGCTGGAGGAGCTCGAGGAGGTCACGCCCATCGTGGTCGTCTCGAATTAACTGTGTCTGGTTGATGATGAGAATGAGAGGTTTGTTCTTTCTCTGACGATGACGCAGTGCAACCTTTTCTAACTTGTTCATTGCCCTCTCAATATCTAGAAGGGCGGTGGTATCTCGAGGGCCGCGTTCACTGAAGTAACCACCGATGTAGTCTTCGTGAAACTCGTAGTCGAGAGCTTTGCCGAGGCGTATCCGAAACAATTCCAGGTCGGAATGAGCTTCGAACATGGCGCAACCTTCACCTTCGATCTTCCGCATCGCCTCCAGCAGCATGCTGCTCTTACCACAGCCCTTATCGCCCATGATGAGATAATAGTGGCCCCTTTCAGAACCATCAATGATAGCGTCTACCTTACTTTGCTCCTCACGCTGCACCCAATGTTGGGGCATGGGTGGAGATGGTATCTCCTTGCCAAAAGCGGCCAACTCCAGCACAGGATCGCCTGGTGCGAAGGCATTTTCGATCTTCTTGAGCTGTAGGTGCTTGTATGCTTTGTGATACCCATACCCAGCGGCAGCAAAGCCCACACCGAGTACTAGAACTGAGGCCAAGGTGGTGAGAGCGGACTCTGTCGCCTTCGAGAGAAGAGACTGTGGAGCATCCTCGCGCTTTGGGGGCCGTTCAGACTCAGAAAGGGGTGCCGAATCCCGAGCAGCCTGCGTCGAAGAGAAGTGCCGCCGAGGTGGGGGCCAAACACGGTGCGTCTGGGGTACGAATCTGGCCGGATGATTCGACGCAGTGGGTATCCTGAAGCGAGCCCCGTGTCTAGCGAACATGGTTATTGACACCAATGCCCGAGATCAAGAGATGCTACAGGTTCCAAACCTTCACATGTGCCGGCGCGGAGTGGTGTTGTAATGTAACGTCGAGTGGATCACGATATTGGGAGGGAGCCAAAGGGAAAAAACATACTACTGTATGCTATACATCGGTTGTGTACCCACTGTGTAAAGCCACACCAAGACCGCAATGTCCAAATACGGTGTGGCTGATTGGAAGCAGAGAACTAGGTACATATGTAGGATTCTGCACCTGCTGTACCTGAAGCTAAGCCTATATTGGTTAGTGAGTGGCCGAAGCTGATTCCAGGGCTATGGTTCAACCTGCTTCTGGGACCTGTCTGGGCAAGTCAGGGATAATGGTGGTACTGTACCGGCACAATGTTCCGGGGGAAAGTGGAGATCCCTAGTGAGTGTAAGGCAACTTAAACAGCCAAGTCTTCGACCAGTTGGCGGTAATTGTAAATTGAATGATCATGTCAAAGTCTATATTGCAGTATTATAGCGTTGTTTACGAAACACTGTTGCTAATTCTACAATGTGCTGTTATGCTATTGGACCACTGAGCCGTGAGTGTATTCACTGGAACTAGAGAGCGGGCAATGCATCGATAACAAAGGATGGAGAGACTTCACCATTCACAAATTGTCCCATTGGTTGCCCGCGGGAAGGTCATACTTCTAACTACTCCAATTCACATGCCCAATGTATAAGAAGAAGAAATAGAAACACTGTAACTCTAGAAGCTCTCGAGAACATAACACCCACTGTGAAGAGTATCCAGCCGGCCTCTGAGCAGCCAAATACCCTTTCTTCCGCATACTCCAACACACCAACCTTCATCTGAATAATCCTGATTGTTATTTGAGAGCTCCATCACCTGTAGCACTAAGGTTGTCTCTCGGAAGCAACACTCACTACCTTGCTCTTCTTGTAAGGTCTTCCCTCTTCTAGCCTCCTAACTAATTCTAACATATATTGACTTCTGTACCTATTTTTATTGCCTATCCATTCCCAAGTGCAATCGTATCCTAATGTTAGTCTATAGGGCTATAGTCAACCTATCGCTGATTCCGGTCAGGGTCGCTTTATGACAGGCGCAGAGCATCATTATCGCTACTTACAGAAGATGCCCAGCCGTTGTCTCCAACGATAATACTCGTGATACCCGGGCATATCGATGAATTGAAATACAAGTCACTTGAAACCGCCATGAATAGTCTGAAAGGGGCTATTCCTCTTAGGGACGTGGCCGATTCGAGTAGGTCTCTCTCACCAAATGCTACAGATGGTAAGGCCGAGAAGGGCATCAAGAAGCTGTGGAAGAAAACCCAAAGGCCTGCACAAGAGTTGAGGGTAAGTATATGTATTGCAACCTAACATGAATGTTTCCTGGTAAATATCTATCTACATTAGGCGATGGAAGATAAATTGCTATTCTTGCTATTCTTGCTTTTCTTTGACACTAATATGACTCACTTAGAATCACCTTAACGTTCACGAAGACGTTTCATTTCCTGGCCCTCAGAGTAGTCAGACGAAAACTAGCTCTGGGCCAACCCTGTCACCGATAAATGAAATTTTGGATGGCGAAATTGATACCCAGAGCCCAACTTCGGACCAAACCATTTCCCCAGCAACCTTGTTGTCGTTACCTACCGCAACCGAGGCACACCTAGCGGGGTTGCATCAAAACAACTCAGCATCCCAAGAGCATCATCAACTGCATCTCCAATGGCGAGTCGACCCTCAATTCAAGTTGAATTCCACAAAAACGTCACACGCCGAGAAACGGGCAAGTCTGTTTATGCTGCCACCTAGGCGTACTTCTTCCCTCAATGCTCCGACCTCATCACGCTTTGCCAATCTCCGTACTCCAACCAAGACTGTCAACAAAACCAAACATCACTCACTTAAGGCCACGAGCAATACTACTTTGCTTGGTTCATTCAGCAACAAGTTACCGCCTCTGCCACAACATCTTCAGCCAGAAAATCAGTACAGCCCACGCCCCTCTTCACGCGCTAGCCCACGCGTCTCATTCACTGCTACCGCATCAAGCAATGAGAACGAGACTAAAGAGATTACTGAAATATCGGTCAAGGTATCAGCAGCACAAAAAATCCCCCATCTCGCAACCAAGGACCAAGGTACGTCTCAGCACAGTCTTTACAGCCTCTAAAGCTCCGTTTGAGCCCACTAGTGAGAAAGGGGTATTAAAGACTAACATAAATTTCGTATATTCAGTTAAAATGTCAGGTATCGGAAAGCACTTCCCTCCTCCGCCCTGCCCGCCGCCGAACTACCCGCCGCCACTACCCCCACCACAAAAATATCGTCAATACACCGCCGATGAGACCTTGAATTCCGCAGCCGCTATCTAGGAGGCCGGCCGTGCGCTCGAGGTCTCGAAGCAATGCCCGGGAATGGTGGTCCGGGGCTTCTCCCTTCGCTGTCCTTCGGGTTCTTCGAGCGCCCTATTAGTCAACCCGTATGATGTCGAGACTGCCGATGCTTTCGCCTACACCGACGCTGATGACGACACCGGGGGATGGCTTGCTCTGCACAAGCGCAGACATCAGAGGGCCTTTGCCCCGTACCTCGCTGCTGCCTCTGCCTCTGCCGCTGCCGCCGCCAACCGACGCCCGACACCCGACGACCCTCTGTCACGAGCACAGGCGGAAATATTGCGCATGGCGCTTGAGTTTGAAGCCGAGACTTCGGATGAGAATTCCGTCCTGGCACCTACAGAACCTGCAGCTCCTCCTGCTGCGGTTGGAGCTGAAGCCACGGGTGGTGTTTCTGGTCCCCCTATTATCACCCGTGGCGAGTGGCTCCCTAGAGCTTCTTTCCTGGAACGCTGTGGGAAGGCGCTTGCGAGAAAGCGTAGCTTCTGGAAGAAGAAGGAGGAGAATTAGTTTAAGTTGAGGTGACCATATTCTGGTGTTGCTTTAGTGAGGATATCGGAGAGCAGAGGAAGGGAAGGGGTTGACCTTGGGGCGAGTGATAAGGAAAGACCAGGAGGCCTGGACTCTGCTTGTTTTGTTTCCACTGTTGTACTGCAGTCTTTTGCGTCCTTTCCCCGCCGATAGAGAGGGATTATTAATTTGTTCTTGCCGACGTGTCCGGTTTTGTGTACTGTGGCTGTTTCTTGGGTCTGCCGTGCGTTCCTTCTAAAGACGTGGTACTTGATTCAAGTGTTAAGAACCGAGGTTTGGTGAGAGATTAAGTAGGTGAACCAGGCCAAGCTTAACCAGGGCTGGATCAGTTTTGCACACATGACTACTAACTTGTGTTGACTCTGGGGATTGAGTCATAACTACAATAAATAGTAGAAACTTCAGGGATACTTTATACCTGGTATTAAACTAAAGGGTGTATGAAAAGCAAGCCAGATGACTATGACCTGCTGCCCCATTTGTCAAGATGTTGGCCGTATTGGTGCGGCATTACTCGCCCATTGCTATACTGTCTAACGTCCACCCAGATGTTGGTATGTGCATTCGCCTGCTTTTTGTTTTGTACGCACCGAGCCGGTAACTGATATGTGCTGGACACTTGCTTCGCGGCCGAGCATTCCTCTCCTGGAACAAAGCCATGACCGCTACGAAGTTGATTTTACGAGGCTGGAGCATGACAACGTGTGGCACCTCGCGGAACACGGTCGGTTTCTGCTTTCTGTCCGTCCTAATAGTTGGAGCCCACCCATTGGCGACTGCGGCCTGGGGAAAACAGAGCAATCGGTGTACAATGGACTCCCGGCAGTGGCCGGCGGTACAGAGCTGGCATCAGAGAGCTGCGTCTGTGGGTGTCATAGAAGAGGCGCGACCCTGGCAGCTGGCTGGGCGAAGAAGCCCCAGTCGCACTGCACGGAAGGCGAGGACCAGTGCCGAGATGGGTGGTGGTACAGCATTTGCAGCATACAGTAACACCTGGCATCCTTGCTGCAGGGGGGGTTGGACAGCCCAAGTAGGTACATGTAGGTAAGTACAGTAGCAATTGGTAGGTAGGTAGTCTGCAGTAGGGCCTGATACGAAGTGGTTTGTTTGCCTTTATTGTCAAACAAAGACGTGTCGGTATAATAACGTAGACCATCGATGAGGAGTCGCTTGACGGGCTGTCATCTCCATTTCCATTTCCTTCCAAGTTTGTGAATTCTCGCATTCAAAGACAAGGCATACTCATACCCGCTACGCGACAGCGCCTGCTGCAGTATGGCACCTCACGCGAACGCGAACGCAAGCCAGCAAATCCAGCAGGTGTTTTGTTGGTGGCGCGGGTGCTGCCTGCTGCCTGCTGGTTGCTGATGCTGCCGCTGCCGCACCTCATCCCGCTCTTACCTGCATCACCTCGTACCATAGGCAGGCAAGTATGTATGCACAGTGGGCTCAGGTTGCTGTCCGCCCCCCCGACTATAGATAAGTAAGGACTCAGACAGTTGGTCCCCGACTATAGTCCACGCTTTTCTCATCTTCTTCGCCACAGCTTACAACCCATCTCGACAACAGTACAGTTTGGAAGTCTACTGCTTGGATCTTTATTGCAGCACCTGTGTTTGGTAATTGTGATTGTTGTCTCCAAAAACCGCCCCAGCACTTGATCGACTATCATGGCCACCTGGAAAGGACAACGCAAACCGCCGCAGCAGCAGGTGAATGCGTACTGGTTAGTCTCCGTCGCCTCCCGCACACAGTTGAGCGCTTTAAACTAACAAGTGTACGCTGTATGTAGTCCTGCCGGGAAGGTACCTGCTGCTGATGCCGCCGTCACCAAGACCGAGAATCTGGTCCTGAGTAGCACCCCCGCCGCTTTCGCCAGTCTGAGCCTCCGTGAGATCTTCCCTGCGCGTCCAAGTTACGGCAAGCAAGGGGCGGGCATCATACTCCGTGCAAACTATTTCACCCTGCAGCCTTCTCTGAAGCTTGTGTTGCATCGGTATGAGTGGTCCGTCAAGCCCCCCAAAAAGGATGAGAAGAAAAAGGGCCAGGAGCTGGTGGGAAAGAAGCTTGGTCACGTCATTCAGCTGTGCTTGGAATCGCCCAACTTATCCGAGTTCCGGCAAGATATAGTGACCGACTTTAGGGCAGTTCTCATTGCGAGACGGGAAATCCCTGATCAGGAGGTCACCGTGACCTATCGCAACGAGGGCGAGGATGAACCTCGTCGGGGTGCTTCTCAATATACCATGGTGCTGAGGAAGAGCAGGACATTACATGCAGCTGATCTAATCAGTTATCTCACATCAACGGATCTGAATGCCCAGTATGGAGGTCAATTGGATGCAGTACAGGCTCTGAATATTCTCATCAACCACCACGCCAAGTCGTCATCCGCGATTACAACTATTGGCACCTCCAGGAGCTTCTCCATGGATCATGCTGAGGTCTGTGATCTTGGGGCTGGGCTCACGGCCATGCGCGGCTTTTTCACCAGTGTTCGAGCAGCCACGGCTCGTATGCTGTTGAATGTAAATGTCAGCCATGCCGCCTTTTACAACGAGATGCCACTTGAGGGTTTAATGAGAAGCTTCCTGGCTGCGAACAACGATAACGTCTACAAACTCGCCTTCTTCCTGAAAAGAGTAAGAGTCGAGACAAACCATCTTGAGGTGAAGACGAACAAGACGGGCGCTACTATCCCACGGTTCAAGACAATCTATGGCCTTGCCAGTCAGAGCGACGGTTGCAATAGAAAAGGTAAGGTTTTAGAACATCCCCCTCAAGTACGGACGTTTGGAGCCGGTGCCAAGGAGGTGGAGTTCTGGTTAAACGGGACCGGAGGGAAGCCTTCACCTACCCCTAAGAAAAAGGCAGAGAAACTTATGCCTACTGGTGGTCGATATATCTCCGTCAATGAATACTTCTGGACAAGTAAGTAATACCATCGATTTAATACCTAGGTAGGTGCTAACACGACGAAGCATATCGCACCAAAATTAAAGATGTACACCTCCCTGTCGTCAATGTTGGGACGGGCGAGGATCCGTCCTATCTACCTGCCCAAGTTTGTAAAGTAGTGCCCGGCCAGCGTGCGAAGCATCATCTCAGCCCGCCTCAGACCCAAAAAATGATAGACTTTGCGGTTCGAGGTCCAGCGGATAATGCCCAGTCCATTGTGTCGACAGCGCTTCCCACTGCTGGCATATTCAAAGACGACCCCACTCATCTGGTAAGCGTCTGGGCATCACGTTGGTAGTGGTGGCTCTCCTGTTGACTAAGTTGATCTCTTAGGATCGGTTCGGGGTTACCGTATTGCCTGAACTGATTACCGTTGAAGGCCGTGTGCTCGGCGAACCCCGGATTCTCTACGGACTGAAGACAGCCAAGGTCTTTCAGGGCGGTTGGAACATGGTGCCGGACAATGAAAGGCTGAAGTTCGCTGCAAGAGGGGTGATACGCGGGAACTGGGCTATGGTCTTCATCCAAATGCCGAATTCATATAACAGGGCCAAAACGTTCACGCTTGAGGAGGGGGAACGCCTCGCGAAGAGACTCGACGAGATTTTAAGAGAGACGGGTATCAATTTTCAGGGGAAAAGACTCGGCGGTAGACCAGTAACACTTCAAGAGACTGGTGATGAAAGCCTTGATACGTTTCTCGAACATGCCTCAAAGAATGTGGTATTGCTCTTTGTGGTTCTACCTGCAACACAGATGCCGCTATACAATCGCATCAAGCAGCTTGCCGACCAAAAGTATGGCATTCACACTATATGTGGCGTGGGCTCTAAGATCGCGTCAGAGAAAGGCCAAGATCAATACTTACGCAATATAGCTCTTAAAGTCAACCTCAAATTTGGCGGCCAAAATCACCATGTACAATCTGCTGGCCTCGAATTGATCAACGAAAACAAAACCATGGTTGTTGGAATGGATGTCACGCACCCATCCCCTGGTTCATCATCTCAAGCACCCAGCATCTCTGCAATGGTCGCCAATATCGATTCTAAATTAAGTCAGTGGCCCGGCACCCTTAGGATCCAAGAAACGAAGCGTGAAGAGATGGTCTCGGGCCTCAAAGAGATGCTGAAGTCGCGATTGGAGTTATGGAAGAGTCTGAGAGGACCCAAAACTTACCCAGAGAATATCCTTGTGTATCGCGATGGCGTGTCTGAGGGCCAGTACGAACAAGTATTGACAAAGGAATTGCCGAAGCTACGTGAGGCGTGCAAAGAACTGTACCCAGTCCAAGACCAGAAGAAGGGCCTACCCCGGATGACTCTTGTTATTGTAGGCAAGCGGCACCACACGCGGTTCTACGTGACGAAAGATACCGATGCTCATAAAACGTCCGGCAATCCCAAACCTGGCACAGTGGTTGATCGGGGGGTCACAGAAGCACGCAGCTGGGATTTCTTCTTGCAAAGCCATGCCGCCATCAAGGGGACGGCAAGGCCCGCTCACTACATCGTCTTACTAGACGAGATATTCCGCCATCGCTATGGCAAGAAACCTGGAAAGAACGTAGCAGATGAATTGCAGATGACAACGCAAAGCCTTTGCTACGCATTTGGCCGCGCAACCAAGGCTGTCAGTTACTGTACGCCGGCATACCTCGCCGATATTTTGTGTGAGCGGGGTAGGTGCTATCATTACGAATTGTACGAACCCCCCTCTAATTCCACAACGCAAAGTGAGGCCGGGGATGATGAGAGTGTGGCTGCTCCGGCCTCGAACGATGGGGATGCCGCGATCTCGAAAGAAGTGATTATCCACGAAAACCTAAAGAATAGCATGTTCTACATTTAGTTGTACCAACGGTCACCAACGGGCAGGAAATCAGGCATCATCTTAGAAAATGAGTGCATACGCAGCGGCGCGAGTCGTACATAACACGTATAAGGTTATAAAAGGATGGGTAGGAGGGCGGAGAATTTTGGAACTTAGCTCACTTGTTTGTTACCGACCTTGCTACGCTCCAATATAGACATGTAGCTATATATTTAGGCCTGGTCATAGTTTACTGCGAAGAGGTTCATTACACCCTGTTTTGTCGTTCCATTATTCACCTGATTATGTGAATGTATTGCTTTGGGGGTGCATGGCTAAGAGTTGGAGCGAACCTCCAAGTTAGTTAGGCTCCCTATGTAATTCAACACTGGCTGTATGCGGAGATCCGTATTCAAATCCCTTATTGGCGCATTATTTTCGGCAGCCATCTTGCAGTCCATCAACTAACTCTATTGAAAGATTGGAAACCCTCGGCTTCAAGCTTGTCACATGAAACTAGCAACTCAGCCCCGTATTTTGGCAAGAGCGTATCCAGCGGGCTATCTACTCTTGATCTGATGAAACACAGTCTCGCTTGTCTTCACCGCTAGCGATTTGGCGGATTGAGAGGTGCAAGGGAATACTACGGGAATATGCCGATTCATTGTTGGCTAGTGTTACAAACCCTGTACTTCAGGTAGGCAATTGGCACTTGTTGTTGCGCGACGGTCTCAAAACACCTTCGTAGACACTATCTGACTATATATGGGAGTCTCTTTGTCTATGTCTGTATGCCCCGTTGTCCCGTGACACCCGCTAACTACAATATCTCTAGGCGGACGCGGATGCTGCCACAGCTTATGTGGATAATAAACAACGCTGAGTCTGATGCCGTCATTACTTGTATAATATATAAGTAGACTACCATTGAGGGACGATTTCATCTCTAGTGCTTGAGTATGCGATGGAATGAATCACGCCTCCTACAATTCTCGTGGCATTCGTGAGAAGGACTGTTGGCATCTGATTTGCTTGAGAACCAAGCAGAGTCAGTTACGGGCAAAGCTGGGTTTAAACGACTACAAGTATACTATAGGCCAGGTACGTCAACCAACTTATGTGCAGATGTGATGTCTCTAATATACACTCGCTCAATTGTATATGGCTATGCGATTTTCTCTGAATTTGCTCCTTAGTGACTAACATAAGACTATCTGGATTCTTATATTCAAATAAACGCGGCAAGGTTATGTGCTATTACGATCAAACTACAGCCAAATATGCCAACTTGGAAGCAATATACACAGTGACAAGAATATGCCTCCTTTTACCAGTCTAACAACGAAATATGGCAACAGAAGATCCTATCAAGGCCTTTATTAAACTATCTTCTAACTTACCCCTCTGCACTCGATTGTCCCGTAATATTTGATCAAAGAATCTCCAGCTATCCACTTAAGTAGTGTGCGATCTCCGGACTAAGGTGATACTACTCTGTAGGCTCCTTCGGGTCCTTCGGATCCTCTCCTTCGGCACCAAGTCGGATTGCTTTTCCAAGCGGGTGAGCGCCGCACCCCACACTACTTGCTAAATATGCATAGAGATCATCAACACTTTGGTTCTTGACACACTGACATAGCGATCATTACCCGGAGGGACGTTTACCCGATGCCGCCATAACCTCTCTCCACCCACTACCTGCTTAAACATATTGTACTAGCGTCCCGGCATTTTTACCGAGGCTGATGCCCCGGTTTCCTCGTTCGTTTAAGCTCGCCCGCCGATTTATTATCGGGGGCCACTCTTAGTGGAGTGCCGCCCCGGTCACTCTCGGTCTTTGTCAGCTTTTGCAAGGTCTATAGGGCCTACGCTTCATCTTCATTATGCCCATTTACGAGCTACTTCCTTTCTGCTCCTTCTTTGAGTATTCGTGCCCGTAACTCCTTTTTGCATGCTTGTAGAAAGACAATGACAACCCGGACCGGGCCAATTCCCCTAGCATCTCGGCAAGCCGAGCACCAAGGCACCCCCGACATCGCGGCGCCAGCTTTGCCGCCAATCCCGCGCAAGAAGCAAGTTGTGGTGCTTCTTTCGGCATTTGCGACCATAGCCCTGACAATAGGGTATAACCAATGTTTTGGCGTGTTTCAAGAGTACTATCTATCAACGGCCCAAGACATCCTTACACCTGGCCCTGCCTCCCAAGCCTCTCCGCCTACCGCATTGCTTAGTTTCGTTGGTACACTTTGTTATGGCTTAACCTGGGCCGGTGGTATACTCGTGAATCCTGTGATATCACGAATTGAGCACGGAACATGGGGGGCTGCGTCTACACACTCAACTCGGGCATGGCGCCGCAAGAGCTTGCGTCTGTTGACGCCTAGGACAATCACTACTTTAGGGGTGGTTATGATGTCCGCCGGATTCGCGCTGGCTTCCTTGAGCACTTCCATATGGCACCTCTTATTGACGCAAGGACTACTGGTTGGCCTTGGAATGTCGCTTTTGTATTTCCCTCTCCTGGCGCCCGCGCCCGAGTATTTCACTACTCACCGGGCTACGGCGATGGGTTTCGTAAGTTATCCCCATCAGGGTTTTATCTTCGCGCCCTTCAAAGCGACATTATAGTTGGTGTGGTTCGGATATGCATCCCATGATAATCCATTGGTGCTCCTGCTGATTTCTTTGTGCGCCGGTTAGATCCTAGCTGGTGGTGGTGCCGGCGGTCTTATCTTCTCACCTGTCATCCGGGCACTGTTAAGCTCTGTTGGTGGTCGCTGGACTCTTAGAGTTTTTGCCTTGTTCTACGTGGTTGCTGGGCTGCCTGTCGCCTTGTCAGTACCAAGAAGTCCGCTCTCACGTATTTCGACTGCGGACAGACCCGAGAGACGAGACACCCATGTCTCACGTTCTCTAGCCTTGCGCCCAACCTTCATCTTCTCCGCCGTGGCTGCATTTCTTCAGGTTAGTGCATAACATACTTATTGATCGGATGGTGCAGATGGTGCCTCTGAAGAGTGCTGCTGATTGCTTCTATCCTATACCTGTTCACACTCGATTCGTCGCGCTCGACTCTATGAATATACACTAACATCCACTAGGCCGCTGGCGCCCAACTTCCCCTCGCATTCATTCCATCATATACCGTGATCTTAGGCCAGACGGCCGCTGAAGGAGCCAACCTTCTGGCTATTAGCAATGCAATCAACGCTGTGTCGCGGATCCTAACTGGCTACGCCGGCGACCGTCTCGGCCGGCAAAACCTAGTTGTACTAACACTGCTCCTCTCTGGCTCCAGCGTTTTTGCCCTCTGGCTCTCTAGTGTCCTGGCCACCACTTCAACTTCTTTCTCGCTCTGGCTGGCCTTCCTTGTATTCTACAGCCTCTCTGCTGGTGGGTACTACGCACTGTTCCCCGCGTTGATTGCCGAGGTCTTTGGCATTCAGCAGTATGCTGCCGTCAACGCATTTATCCTATTCGTACGCGGGCTTGGGACACTTTTCGGCACTCCTGTTGGAGGGCAACTTCTCGGAAGCCCACACGAGGGAACAAAAGCGTATACTCATGTCGCATACTGGGACGGTGCACTTTTAATGGGTGCCAGTGCATGTTGTGTTGGGGTTCGATGGGCTGACGGAAAAGGGAAGGGTTGGAAATGGGTTGCTTAGGTATGATATATGCTAGAGGTAAGCCAGCTACGAACGGGAATCATTTACAACTCATTTATCGCGCCATGGCGCGGTAGATTGCCTTGCGCGCAGCGTCTGAAGCCGAGCAGTCATGCTAGACAGAAATCTTCCATGCTGCCCCCACGGTTGCTTGGAAGTAAAGGCGGGAACGGTAGCAACTAGGAGAGCTTGCTATTTCAGTCCATCCTTCAATCCTATTTCAGAAGAGTTGAGATTGTGCTATTTTAGGTTATGCAGGACGAATCGTTACTTCGACTGGATAGCTCGTGAGCTTGAGAAGATAAGGACAAGGAGCTAAGTTATTAATAATGTCTCACCCAAGGACCTAACAAGACACGCATATCATCACTTCTTCGCAGACGCCAATTAGCTCTTAATCTTTATCATCCTAGTCATTTCAAATTTTCTATATCGCAAAGCCAGTAACAGATTCTATGGCGTTGGGGGCGACGACAATCGAGAGCCCTGACACCTACTGCGAGATGGGTATAATTGCTGGAATTTGTCCCAAATAGGGATTAGTGTTGGCTGATGTCGTGTTTCGTGTTGAAGTTCGTGCCAAGATTCTGCCTTTCAGCTATGCGAGCTGCAGGTCCCAGGGTCTCCAGGCTCTACTTAATCTACGGTTACTCATGAGTAGAAATTGGGCGGATGCAGATCGCAGAGCGGACCCTGGGTAATTTTGGACAAGCCACAATCTATGTATACTTGGACCCGAAATTATCGTCACTCATTCTTAAATATCAAGACGAGCTATTTACACCCCCCCCTAACTCTGAGTTCCCTAATCCACCATGGCCTTCCCATACCCGCCACTACCAGACGAAGATGCCCTCCGACTACTCACACTGAAAGCTGGTGAATTCTTCGATCCTCTCGAAGGAGACCTGGTCCCTGTGGGCTTCTCGGCTAAGCCTAAATACCTAGCCCTATCTTATACCTGGGGTGATCCCACCCCAGAGCAGCCCGATCTCCCGGCTACTTTCACAAAGCAGGTGGTTGATAGTGACTCTGATAGCCACGAGCCGGCCAAATGCGGGAGAGAAGCCACCTTGGCACTTAACGGGCACGATGTCCCCATCGGGCACAACCTGGCGCTGGCGCTCCGCTACCTCCGGTCCGCCAGCCACCCGCTCACGCTATGGGTTGACGCCGTCTGCATCAACCAAGCCGACATCGACGAGCGCAACGCTCAGGTCGCTCTCATGGCTTTAATCTACTCGCGCGCCGCCGCCGTGGTCACCTGGCTGGGTCTTAACGGACCTGAAGTCGTGGGGGCACTGACATTCGATCAGGACGGCGGCATACGGGCCTCCATGGCCATGCGGGACGTTTACAACTTGGGGAATAGCAAGGAACTGGCGCCGTGGTTCGCCGAATACGTGGCCACTGGCTCGAGTGCTAATGCTCGGAACCTAGTCGAGTCACGCGCCGCCGAGAAGGAAAAGCTCGAGCGCATTGCGGCCGTCAATCAGCTAGGCGACACTATGGTCATGATGTCAAACTACTGGCAGCGAGTATGGGTTGTGCAAGAGGTATGCCTTGCTCAGAAGGTCCTTTTTGTGTATGGGCCGACGCTGTTGGTCAACGAGGAGGTCCTACAGTCCGCGCACCAGATGAACAGGCTCAAAGTAGTGAGCGGGATGAAAAACATGCTGGAGGCGCGGCGCGTGCGCTTTACCGAAGCGATGCGCCTGGAGAAGTTGATCGAGGAGTTCGCGGGCCAGATGTGCACCGACCCCCGTGACAAGATCTACGGCCTAGTCGGCCTAGCCAACGACATCAGCGCTGTCGAGAGTCCCGGCGTCGCCAAAACGGATAGAGACAATGGTGTCGACGGGGCGAGTATACAATACAACGGGGACGAGGATGTGGAATTCGTCATCGACTACCGTAGGAGCTTCTGGAACATCTGGTGCGACGTCGTGAAGTACCTCTTCCAGTGCCCATACTACTTCGTACCGCCACACCTCGACATGGACGAGGGCGAGCTTGCGCGCCTACGTCACCTTCGTCTGACGAATCTCGTCCGGTTTGCAGGCCTCGTGCAGAACACGCTCCAGGACGAGGTGGAGCGCGAGCTGGCTCAGTTGGCACCATCCTCCTCCGCCTCCGAGATAGATGCCCAGCTGCGGGGCCCCAGCCTCTTTGGCCGCCAGCTCGTGCCCGCTCGGGGTTACCTAGCCGGTAAGATCTTGGATTTGGGCCCGTCATACGCCGACTTCGTAAGCTCATTCCGCTATCAGACGGCCTGGCGAACGAAGTGGCGCAAGCACTACCGCAAGGAGAACGACCTTTGGCAGTTACGCGAGATGGAGGAAAGATACGCCGCCAAGATTCTGGAGTACGACGAGGCCGATGTCGCGCGGATCGCCCGCATCGACGGGGGTTCCTTTATAGCCTTCCGCTCCCCAGATGACGGGCCACTAGACAAGTTGACTGCGGCGCCCACAAATACGGATGACATACAGGCTATAGACGACTTACTAATGAGCCTATCGATCAAGGCAACCCCTGAAATTGAGCCCGGTGGCAAGGTATGCCGGTTCCTGGGTACGGACCACTGCATGGGACTAGCGCCTCCCGGCGCCGCCGCGGGAGACTGGGTGATTCGGTTCTGGGACTGCGACGCGGCCATCGTCGTACGTCCCGACGGTGTATCGGACCCTGTCCGCTCGTGCGCCCTAATCGGCCGCGCGGACGTCGCTGATCTTCGGGACCGCAAGGGCCCGCACGGCGACATTGTAGCCAGCGAAGCGCTGAAGCGTGATCTCTATAATAATGACGAAGACAAGCGCGTCGATGTCTTAATGCACTGGCACACGCTACAGCTCATCACGGCTTCGATTGCCACCTAGGGACTAAGACCATAGGCAATGTTGGGTATCTCTGTGCCCGAATTGTTAGCATCGTCTTCGACAAGCTTCTCTTGCTAGAGATCAAAGGAGAAGCACATAATAATATGTGTAATACGGCACTCATTGCATACACAAATCGTGTCATAACCCATCACATGCTAACTAACTTTCATCATTGGGTCCCTTTCCTCTATCCACTTCGACAGGTCTCGAATATCTTTGCCCCCTCTACTCCTCTGTGGGATTTGGCAGCAGGGAGCCCATGACTATCTGTTCATCGGGTTTATCCCGTTAGGCAGGTAGCTCTCCCATCGGAAGGAGAAAAGTGCTCCGTAATAACTACTATTGGTACTACTCTATATATGTTAACGTTCCTAATAATAAAATAGTCCGGGATATATCTCGCGCCATAGATATAGACGAAGGAATAAATAAGGCTTTGGGTAGGTAGCCCTCAACGGACACTTCCAGGATCTGCATCATGTGGTTTTGAAAATACGCGACACCGAATTTGGAGCTTTTGCGGCCGCATCCTGGTAGTCTCCAGCCTAGCCCCTGGGCCGCCGCAGGTGTTACACACAGGATGATTCTGTTGATTCTAGTTCTAGGATTCGGAGCCGTGGCGTTGACCAAGAACGAGGAAGTGCGGGGAATACATCTCGTACCACTACAAAATCTAATGCAAGACTTCTAGAATTTGCTCCCATCTGAGGGAGGTCAAGTGTGATAGTTGTTGATGGCCACATCCCGTATCTCAAGGATATTGCAGACTTGAGGTCGCAATGTATCAGAATCGGTTTTCGAATTCAGGAGCGGTTCAGTAGAAAGTGCATACCCCGATGGAAGATCTTTTCGTTCACAACCTCTCATTGCTTTCATACAATGAGCCGAATGCCTCGTCTAAGTCCATGGCACCTGGATTCAGGATTGCTGCCCGTTCACAATCCGTCCTTACCGGCTATGCCAGACGCGTGAAAGATTGAACATTTCACTTTTGGCTTCAATGAGCGAAGTTCCGGGCATAATTTCCATATCTTCGTCTCTCACATATCCCGCGTTTTTTCCGGCTCACCGCCTTCAGCCCGACTGAGTGGGTATCAGCGTTTTGTTTACCCCTACACTAACGTTGCCCAGAAACCACTACACCGAAGGGCGAATTCAGATCGATTCAGCAAAAAGCCGAATTTCGGGAAGAATGCCTGTCACGACGAGGCCCTCCCCTTCCAAGGTGGGCAAGAATCGGGACCGAGAGATCGCATTCAATGCAGATGATACAACAGTTTTCGATACTGTTACCTCCAACTGTCATAGTCCCTATGAGAGAGACCCACGGCGGCCCCCAGCTATCTCGAGTACGTCGAGGAGTTTCTGCAACACCGGATTTCGTGGATTCCCAATCATCGTGTCCTCCATCCATCCTAAGAGTACAATAAACACGGAACCCACCAAGAACACTGTATCAATATACAACAATGGATTTATTGATGGGCTCATCCGCGCCTTCAACCAGGATCTCCACCTAATCATCCGACCTGACGATGTCTGGCAGGCTATCCTTTCACAATTTAGCCTTTTCGTGAATGGGAACTCCGAACGCCTACGGCACATGTTCGTCACTCACGAAGGAAAGCGCAAGCTGACCATCGACCTCACGACCATGAACCTCTCCGAACTCAACCTCGGCAAGGTGTCTCAGGAGTTTGTCTCCATCATCCAGGACAATGTTGTTGATGCAGAGCTGCGTCAATGGATGATGCCGGACTTTTCCACTACAACAAGCCATGACAAAGCTGTGGCAGCATTTAGCATGATGGGGGCGATGCAAAAATACTTCGAATACGAAATGCTGTGTGGATGCGGCTTACCCAGCGTGACGCTGCTGGGAACCCGATACGACTGGGAGATGCTTGCAAGCCGGGTCAACAAGTTATACAAGTATGGTGAAGAGTGCAAACACTGGGCCAGTCTGCTGCAGCCGGTCATGCGTTATATGTTAAGAACCTTTGACGAGCCAGACTCACAGGAGGTCAAGGATTTCTGGCTTCGCGTTGCGTACGAGGCGGGCAGTGAGGGTTCTCATGGAGGCATCCACACGTTATCGGGTTGGATCACAGCATTTGCGTATTTTAAGGATAATGGAAAGGTTACAACAGATCACAAAGAAGAAGACATTCGTCAAATAGATGAAAAGAGCAGTCGGTGGCTTCGCATGTGGGCAGGATCAGACCGCGAATCGCTAGAACAAGATCGTAAACGGCTTACACTGGACGGAGTGTCGTACCCACTGATAAGGCCAGCACAGATTCCGAGGGGCATCATGTTGCTCCCTTTGACAATAATTGACATGGAGGTGGGCGTGCGAAGATTCGCCACGGCCCTGTCTGGTACTATTGGTATGTCCATATCGGCGAATGAAACAACAGCTCAGCCGGCTTCGGCATGGTGGGTTGTGCAAGAGTTCGAAGAGCAGATTGAATCCTTGCAAACCACAAAGGCTGGGCAGTCCGTAACGGGCTCAACCACCAAGGGAACCTCAAACACCTATTCGAGTTCGGTTGATATCCTGGATGATGATGAGAAGATGAAAGTTGCTGAAGATTTCGATGACGAAATTCTTCTGTAACTGAAGCCTTTGACAGTTAGGATGTAAGTGTTGGACAGTATGTGGCCAATTGGGCAGCTACTACGTGGATATAAATAAGCCGGTTGAATGGATTATCTTGACTATTTGCAGGGTTCCGTATTGTAAGTAGCAATGGGGGTGGCTGAAAAGGCGACGCACAAGTTAAACCCTTTTTCACAAGTTCGACAAAGAACACCCCCTGTTCCAGTTTTTCTTTTCCCCAACTCACCAACTCCCGCTTTCCCCTTATGCGACCGATAATCGTCGCTCATGTTGAGCATGGACAAGTACGAACACCAACCGCTAAGGCAATTGAGTGGCGATGAGAATGATCAATTCGAAGAGCAAACCAGATCATCTTATTCTCGCCATTCCAGGCTCAGAAGTTGAGCTGCACCGATTCTGTAGCTTTCCGGCTGTTTCTTAGTATTCCTTGCAACCTTCATGGACTCTCAGTTACATATATGTTATTTGAACACACAGATAATCTATTGTAAGCCTCTCCCAGGTGCTGTCAGTCAAGTCACAACCACTGACATTCTCTCGCCAAGCACCGGCACAGGATGTAATCCGTTAAAAACAGGTGGTTTTCAGCACGGGCAAGACGGCGAGGACACCTTTTGTAACAAGGGCTTGAATCAAGGGCTTGGAATAGTCTTCAAATTGTAATAATCATCTAGGGCGTCAAGGGGAGCCATGAAGGTCTTGTCCCCCTTTCCAGCCAGTGGGAGACCCAGGGTCTTTTATGTCTGAATAGCCTCGCGTATAGTTACCGACCTTCGCGAACAATTGCCGACCGGAATCGCCGACCCGTTAGGTCTCGGCTAGGTCATATGTTTGATCAGGCAAACGCGGATAGAAGCCTCAATCGCGGGTAGAAGCCTTAACGCGGTCTCCCGCTCATATGATTATATACATGATATCGGATCCAGCCCATTGGGTCTGTGTGACATCTTTAGTCCACTTTCTAGTCAACCACTATTACTACTTCCGTTCTAAGCCTTCAACATTTCTATACAAAATAGAAAGTATATTAGTACTTGTAGATTGATAGATCGATAAATAATTAGCGAAAGCTTCGCATGCCTGTCTTATATGTTGTCTCATTTCATAAAAGGAGCACAGGACAACCGGTAGCAGTGGAAGACGGAATTAACTATAAGTAGCCATCCCACCAAGCATTTCAAGGCCTATCTCCTTACCTACCGGAGTATTAGGCACCCCTAATATCGAGTTTTTGCGGATTCTCACAATACCTCACCTGTTCTCGCGGTTTATTTTTAAATGATTATATCTAATTTTAATCAGTAGTTTCTTTTAATGATATTTCTAAGTTAACGGAAATGAAAAGACCTAATAACTATATTTATACACCTCCATTTTGCTTTGCTGAAGTATGTTAAATCTTAAACTTTTATGTCCGTTTGTAAGCTGCCTATAACCACCCACCCCTGGCGTAATTTCAGCTGGTGCAACCCAACTTACCACATGGTTTCTTGGGATTTGGTCTTGCTACTACACTAGACGGAGCATCAAATGGTGGTAAGCAGAGGGCAGTGCAGATTGGAGGGCGACAACGATTTGGTCACAACTTGCTTGGCGCACCATACTCTGCGTGTCTTGGGACAACCGCGTTATGGTATTGGCCATCGGGCGTTCCTGCTAGGTCACCCTTCACCACGTGCGATTGCGCTATACCGAAGCTATTGAACTATGCTAGTTTAGTTTTGGCTACTCTTAAACCCCCTTCTAACGATCTACATCAATTCTAGACTTATTACCGTTATGTGGCTAGAATAAAGCACTTACAGCTTTCAGAACTAAGTAAAGACCTTTAGTTAATGCTTTTGTTACAAGAATACAGGCGTTTGTTTATAGATAATAGCGGCTATAATATGTACAAAAACAATGATGATATATAACAACCAAGAGATTGATGCTAAAACAAAAGGAATATACAATAGAGAAAATATATGCATTTAAAGCAGATTTCCCACCAGCCTTGAAAAATTTAATCCACACAATCAACAGACCTACTGTACTACTAAACGCACTAAAACACTCACTACGCAACTCATTAAGCAACCCATTAAACGACCCATTAAACCGACCTCTAAACCAGCCAACCACTTGGCCCAGCCTACCTAGTACTCTAAGGTAACCTCCTGTACGCTCATATACCATAACCAACACACCAACAGGAGATAAAGAGATAATGGCGTCAGAGAAGCTCTTTGAAAATATTCCGCCCTTCCCTAACGACATCCCGACGGCGCCGATATCCACCATCTCCCTAGCGGGTCTACGCTCGGGAGACCATAGTGTTGCCGCAAGTTTATTAACCTCGGCCCAAGAACTTGGGTTTTTCCTGCTCGACCTACGTGATGATGATATTGGAAAAGTACTGGTAGAAGAGATTGACAAGCTCTTCGCTATGAGCAAAATCGTCTTCAACCTTCCCAAGGAGACTAAGCAGCTTTATCTGCACAATGCCCCGAAGAGCTTCCTCGGGTATAAGCCTCAGGGTTATAGTAAAGTTGAAACGAAGCAACCAGACCGATTTGAATGGTTTAATCTTGGCCAGGATGGCTTAACAGGATGTGCTCCCCTCCAACCGCTCCCACCGGTTATGGAGTCTAACCTTCCACTTTTCAAGTCATTCCTCAAGCACGGCCAAAACATCATTGAGATGATTTCCCGCACCTTAGCCACACAGCTAGGTCTACCACCGGATTCCTTCACATCTCTGCAGTCTCCCTCTAAGCCCTCCGGCACAGTTATTCGGTTCATTAAATCACATGCGTGTCAGACAGCAGAAGACCTACGGACTTCGATGATACATCATACAGATTTTGGTACTATTACCCTACTCGCCAATGTGTTAGGCGGGCTCCAGGTCTTGCGGCCGGGGGGTTCGCCAGATGACGACAGCGCCTGGCTCTGGGTGAGGCCACAACCCGGTTGTCTAATAGTGAATTTAGGGGATGCCATGGCCCAGTGGACTGGTGGATTGCTACGAAGCAATGTGCATCGTATCAGATATCCGCCCGGTGAGCAGCGCTTCCTCGATCGGTACAGCGTAGCGATTCTCGCGAGACCGGAGCGTGACGCGAGTATGAGGAGATTCGCTGGCCAAGGCGAAGATTCAGAGAATACTGAGGATGACAACCTTACGGCTTGGGAATGGGAGGTAAAGAAGACGCTAGCATCTGCAAGGGGGCAGGCCATTATGATGAGTAGAGGTGGAAAGCCGGCAGTGAAGGAGCAGTGATAAGTGTTCTACAGACCTGCAGGTGCCCAACCGCACAAATTCTCCTCTACAACGTACACCACCTACCCGCCTCCTTAAACCAGTAGATAGTTTGTTTTTTTCGTTTCGGTTTTCCTTATTTTTAGTTTGGGCAGTTTTACGCTAGTTTATGAGGAACCTCGACCTCGGCGCGTAGACTAGCTTGCTTTAGCTTACGCTCCCTTAATACAAGTACCTATACCAAATCAAGTGCCCTAAAGTGTGCTGTAGATTGTTGATAATTTTAACTATTGTTGGGATGGTTTTAATCACAGCTGGGAGGAATTAGTAATAAGTGAAAGCCAGCATGACTAGAGAATTTACCTTATATATTAAGCTTATGTTTTTACGGAAAAGACCCAAGATAAATCAGACTATAAAGGTGGCATTCAGTATTTGTATCCGATATAAACGGCTACTACTTAGGCCATAGTGAAGCGATTAATAGAATTAAGAAGGTAGTGATCGGGAAAACATATGAGTAATTCGTGTGCTACATCTAGACACACTTGTTTCGAATAATTAGGTAGCTATCTATTAATTAATTTAGAGTTATCTCTCGCATCCCTTAACTGAGTTTACTAGTTACTTGTGGCTTCTCATTCGTTCTTAGATGGGGATATGTATACAACACGATTACGAGAAATATACATTTATCCTGCTTGTTATTGCTGATGTTGGATCCTAATTTCTGGTAGCATCTGAGTATAAAACGCCAGTCGACCCTCAACTGCCAGCGCCCCGTTTCAAGTCAACGATTTCGCCATGTACACTCTCTTCAGTCCCTTTTCCTCCCCCCGGTGGGTTTCTACATAGCCGATTCTGGTGTAATACTCGATATTTCTCGTCATAATTTCATTCGTATAGAGCCTGATGAGGAGATGCCCAGCTATCTTGGCACACTGTTCCGCATGCGCGATTAACAGGCGCCCGAGCCCCAGTCCCTGAGCAGACGAAGCGACGGCCACGTTATCCAGAAGCATAGCATCGTCCTCAGGTATGAGTACGAGTATTCCTCGGACGACATGATCAACCTCAATGACAGTAACGCGACGAGCGCTGATGAGCGCCTCGTAGTTGTCCAGCAATGGTCCAGGCTTCCGTCCAATACAACTCACGTAGGGCGTGTAGGCGTCATTGACGACATCTTGTATAGCAGCTAGATCGCTATGGCATGCGATCCGAGGCTCGGATTGCATGGCGATACGATGCTGCTATTTCGCGTTTCTGCAGGGATTTTCCGTATCGAATGTGTGGTAGTTGTAGTAATATAATGATTATTTAGCAGTGACGTAGACCAAATTGTCGCCGCGACGATATGTATCAAGACTGTATGCAAACTCATGTATGTTGTATCCCGCGTGACCGTAAAGACAAATATGGCGCGGCTATAGAGTTATAGTAGAATCTCTGGTCGACCCTTGGTAGCCTTTAGATAGTCTAGTGAACTTTCCGTCATTGTCACTTGGCATCACCCGGCGACACCCGCCTTACTTACAACATCCTGTCGGTTATACCGATGCCTAAGGCATTCATAGCCTAACCGCTCCCAGGAAACGCGTGCGTTTGCTCAGGACATTGTCCGTCCAGTAGTTAGTTCAGCAGCGAATGCTGCAAACACCGAGGCGCACACCAATTGATGGATGATTTAGTACCTCCGCATACAACACAAAAGTAGGAGAAGGGCCAGGCAAACCACCAAACTCTACACCCGCTGGATTGATGATCGGTATTAATGGATTGCCGTTTCACGTAAAGAATCCAGTCTGGGTGAGAGGGGTGGAAAAGCGAAAAGGATGGGTCGAGGGCAAGTTATTTTTAAGATGTCTGTGTTATGAGTTGATAAGATGTATCTGTTCCACAAGTTTCGGTAAGAGCCCCCTTTCTGGTAGGGACGTCAGACAAGTCATGATAGACAAAATGTACAGGTTTCAGCGCAGTCCATAATATTGCGCGATAAAGTAGCTCTTCGGACTCTGGCTCTACATTAACAGTCAGACCAAGACCCTTAAATGGAGTGCCTTCATCTGACGGAAAATAACGCCGTTATTGCCGGGTTGGCAATAACGGCATATAGGCTCCATGTCTCCGTGACACTTCATCAAGCACATCGGACAGGCTACTAAATTCACCTCGATGGCGGCTATAGCGTTTTGCTTAGACGAGCGGTCGTGCGCCTCCATGTGAGGGACCGAAACGTGAGGTATTCGGGAAATTGAACAACGAAATCGAGTTCCTACGACTCCTTAGCAGTTACTCCATGTCAGAAGACGGTTTTGCGAGACAAAGTCATGTGTTCGACGTCCGTATCGGCAAAGAGAGATACACTCTTAAAGTTGTAGGATATCCCCAACAACTAGTTCAAGTAGGTTCTAACCCACTAGAAGCTTGAGTTTTATTACGCTGCGAAAGCCCGATGGGAAATCACCCATCCATTGCGGCACAAAGTATCTAACGAGATGTTGAGGTTTCATTCTGGCTCGTTCTTCCCCAAATGCAGAGCCAATGGGAGGATAAACCAGTGTTACGAAACTATGGGGAAAACCCTCAGACGAAGGCACAGGGCGCACGGTTGCGTTGTAAACCCAACCGCAGTTCCTTGCTACGGATAGATTATCTTCGGCATTGAATATGAAGAAGTGCTGCGCGACAAATATAAAGTCATAAACTAGGACAGATCAGATGAAGAAAAGTTGGAGTAGATCTCGCGAACCTCGCTCTGTACTCTAGTGAAGAAGCTCATTTCGTCTAGGATTTCTATAGTGAAGCTTCGTCGGATGCTGGGAGATCTGAGGCAACTCGGGAAACTCGGGATCTACCAGAGGGATTTATACGCCCGGAATTATAAAGACGGCCTCCTTGTGGACTTCAGTATTGCCTGTACGGCACCTCATTGGTGTTTGAAAGTGACGGGTCCCTATCGCAGAGACAGCGAGAAATACGCTGGCTTACTTATGTTCGACGCCGTGATCAAAAGTGAATGTATCAAGGCTGTTGTTCGAGCTACCCCAGACTGGAGATACTGCCAGAAGCTCAGAAGCTATGATGTCTCGGATGATGGTGGTGTGGGCGGTAGTCGTACTTAGGGTAATTAATTTGTAGGTTCACCCCAACCAGGATTAGAGCTATCACGCCATTCCCCGATTACCGCTTTGACTTTACGTGGATGTTGGCAGACATGATACTAGCTTACGAAGATGAGCGAAGCCAGCCAATTCTCAGGCTACTGCAACTGCTTTGAGTCCGCTTCTATAACTTATTTAGCTACTGGGGGTACATGACCAGCTCATGTGGCGCTCTCCCGTGCAGTGGCAAATGGACAGGTCGTCCTTCTGCCAACAAGAATTCGTGTACCTTTGTTATTGTTTCCGTGTCTCTCGGATGAGCTATCTGAGAACCCATAATGGTTGCTTTTACAACATTTACTATTTCCTTCAGTCAGAGCAATGAGAGAGCTATCGATAATCCAGTCCGCCTCTGCTTTTCAGCTGCCAATTTTCACTGGGTTGATTACTGGATTAGACTTATTGGGCATATGGATCATTAAATTAACACAGGAGGTGAGGTGGGCTTGTAAGTAGGCATAACATCGTGAGTTGACGGCGCATGGCATTTGGCAAGAAGCCAGGATCAAATTGCTTGCTCGCGAAATATATGTATTGCGTGACACGGCATCCATTAGGCCAGTTTCGCTCTCGGGTACCTCGGTAACATGAGCACAGCATCGGCTACAAGCCCGAATATTGAATAGGTTTTCTTTTCCCAAAGGTTTCCTGCTCCATTTGTGTCTCAGCACAGCTTGCTTCTGCTAAGGTCAGGCTACTAAACTCAATCGCCGTTCCATTCAACGGCTTGCGCTGGCTTTGAAGGGTACCATTGAGCCGCCTCGCTACCCCCGCGCACACCTTACGAGGTGGACAGTTCAGCCATGCCGCCAAGTTACAAGCAACCAGTGGATGACCGAAACAACACTCTAACCCCCTGAAACCCAGAGGCTGTCTCATCATGGACCCTACCGCCACCTGGAGCCTGCTTTACGAGCCTCCATTTATTGGCCGGGGACATCCGAGAAAAGGGGGTTGCAATCTACCTTTTCCATCTCCATATCCATCTCCTGCATACGCCATTGGTCAACTGTGCTGCAGTCCACGCAGGTGCCGACATATCTGGAGCACTTCGGTGCCATTGAGGATTGGCACTCAATGACACGGTAGCAGCGATGATAGCAAACTGTTGCATTAAATGCAGGAATGCACATCGGCTTGTTGTAAAACACCCATCCTATCACTGTCCGATTTGAGTACATCTGGAGCAAACGCTTAGACCCCATGCGTGATGCCATGGCCATTTTTGGCCCTTGACGCAATTGCCTGTGGCCGGAGTGGATGCATGACAGGGGAGCAACTATCCAATATATTGAACTTATTCAGCGGGACCATGCCTGTCTCCTGACTGTGGCTAGCTGATATCGCGGTAACCAGGCGTAGCGCTCAGAAACTTAAAACTGTAGCCTCTATTGGAGGCACAGACAATAATTCTCGTTCCCCTTTTAGCTTACGCGATAGATAGGTAGTTAACGATACTCATGTTGAAAGGGGAGCCGCACGGCTTAGTGCATAGGACTACAACGCTTCAGGTAGGAAAGTCGTACACAATACCCGATGGTATCGTATTAGACAATATACATAGTAATTCGAAACCTTCCTTTCAGTTGCAACCTCATAAAGAAACATCAGCATAGTGTCTCAGCAGTTACCATGTTCATATACGAGCTTTGAACTGCGATTGGAAGGTTCGCGGGAATATGGTAAATAGCCTAGACTACATCAACGTATCTATTGACCAGAATTGTCCTAGATGGAACCGGATGGAGCGCGTAGTGTTGACTATCAAATTCCTCGCTGTAGGCCCAGCTCTGCGAAGTCGGGCGGAGACTGTCACCCCTATCCATAACCCAGGGGCGCTCAGGACTAATGGGGCTGGTCACTTGGTTCCTGGTCCTAGATTGGGCAGACGGACGGGACCTCAGCGATTCATACCAACTACGAATGTAGGGAATTGGTTTTGTAAATAGCGGCAGTAGTGGCCCAAACGTTGGTAGACAACTGGTGATGATCGCTACACCCAGCTGCAACGAAGACCATAGGTATGTGCCACCAAAGTCGACTGGTGATCAATGAGTCGGTAATCCGTGAAAAGGCCTGGGGCAGGGGACTCACAATCTCGGAAGATATTTGGTGGGCGCCAGATTGCAGTCAACCTGACAATGCTGGCAATGCAGACCCTATCATGTGTTAGGAGGATGTCAATGTAAGGGTAAAGATACATAGCTTACAATGCGCCCAAGACGAAAATGCCAATAACGGGAGCCTTCTTCGACCATGCGAGTTGCAATCGGATCACGGTACCTACTGGGATGCACAAAATTGCCACGTCGATTAAGAGGTTAGATATCTCGTATCCCAGCAGAACACGAGGATATTCGAGACAGTAAGGAGGCATGTCGAAATACTCCCAGAACGCCGACACTGGCATGCATTGCAAGGCGATTGCCAGAGTAGCTACAATGAACCAGAGAATACAAATGAAAGTAGTGGCCTTGATGACGCGTTGTAAAGTCTCATCAACCGAGAAGAGAGTGTGATAGAACCAAAGTATGCTGAGTTTGATCGCGGTGATGCCAAAGCCAAATAAAAGCTCATTGGTGTAGACCAGCTGCTTCAATGTTAGTATAGTCCTACGCTCGGTTGCTCTAGTTCTTTTACCTTTGCAAGGCTATGTAATTCGTTCAATGGACGGGTGGGATCAAGGTCGAGGGAATGAGCTGTGGATACGTTGAAAATAACTACCTCAAAGAGTAAGCAATTTGTGACTAAGACGTAAGAGGCTAAAGAACACGACACACTGGACCCGAGAACCAAAAGAAAAAACACAAGACTGGTCGCTACTGAGGTCGTGAATTCTTACTTGCGTTTTGGCACTTGCAGTGAACGTAGGTAATCTTCAACCCTAAGGTTGAGTAAGAGAAAATAGACCAAGACGAGCTTACAATTTAAAGTCAACGCAGAGTACGTAAGAAACGCGGCTGTAGCAATAAAACACATCCAATCTGGACCTTGCGGTGCTTGCCGACGGTGCAGCTTGAGGGCAAGTCGTGTGAATATAGATAGCGAAGTGAATACGATCAAGGTCACCGAGGCCACGAAATTCTCACTCGCGCTTTTGGTAAGGCCAGCCATTATAGTTATATGCGTCGGACAGTCTGCCAAACTGCCGGCAACGGTGTGGAAGCAAGCAATCCAAAAATGGAAGGAGAGAGATATTTAGAAAATGCTTAGTGCAGTCAGGCAATTTGTCTTGTGTCCATAGAAGAAGCTGAACGTATGTCAAAAGATATACCTAGCGAAACATCAGTCGGGACGCCACTTTTATATCATTCCAATCTCAGATACCTTTACAACAGAGACCGTGGCGTTGGCTTCATACATGCACATCGGTGGTGATGGCTGGTTCACCATTCGTTATCTAGGAAACGTTGCAACCCATTACGAGTCTCACGATGCAACACAATGTTTTACGTAATCGGCTAGAATTGCAAGAAAAAACGCGATTTAACGGGGTGAGGGAGTGATGGTCGTCCAGATCTGGTTCTGAATTTGTCATGGGGTTACATATGGCTTTTGTATGATATGCAGGTCTGTGTTTATTACTTCCCCAGCCAGCTTTCAACATTCTACGGTACAGCTGAAATCTAGCTTTTGAAGAATCGCGCGCTCTAATTGGTAGCATCGCAATACAACTTCGCAACTCCGTAACGACTACCGCCCACGATGTAACCTTTGGCTTTGATTCTGGCGTAGACTTCGGTCACAACCCGGTTTCCATTGTCCCCAGATACGAAGTTGTATCAAAATCGCGGCGTTGGCTGGATGAATCCAATAAGGGGTTGAGTGGTAGCCACAGCGAAACTGGTAGACTCATCAGCCACAATTACATTGGTTGGGAGCATCATGACACGAAGCGCTCTTAACTTTTCATTCTCCATCATCCAATACATGTAATCAGTTATCTATTCAACCTTTTGTTTTTTATTTGTTTGCTATGTTATACATATAGATAAATCTTGAGCAGGCCATCGAGCCTACTCTATATTCTACAAAGCTTAATTGACACCCAGTATCTTCCGTTAATCACTCTACCTCGAGGTGTCTCTTGCCAAGCGGCTTGCCAGGCCGTGGTCTCTCTACTGGCCACACAAAATGAGATCCGCCGCTCCTCGAACTAGCAGTTTAAGCATTGCGACGCCCGCTCTGATGTTTCTAGGCGACCTACGCAGCTTGCCAAGCGTAGGCTTCTAGAGCAGCTGCCCGAAATGCGCATCTCCTCGAACTATCGATTAAATCTCTGCATCACATCGCTTGCTGTAAGGTGGTGCCGAATCCGGAGGATTGTAGTTCTGTAGGGCTTCCAGGTTCTGAATGTGACATATGTTGCTCTTTGCAGATATATCTACGGATTTCATCAGCCTGTCGACTATAGACCAGATAGCCCAATCCATAAAGTAGTAGATGCGCCCCGGTTCTGATTCTGACCCGCCACTCGTTGGCCGTCGAACCACCGGGCTATTCCTCTCCGGCAATTTTCTTTCCAGCTGCCACATTCTTGGCAGGGCGGCTTGCGCAGCACATCGCGGATCTTCTGTATTTCCTCAGCCTGGCTAGTCACACTTCCCTGAGGGTCACCGTGAATACCGAACGTTATCCTGTGCCCGTTCTTGCAGTATACGAATTCACGGCAAGTCGGGCATCTCGGCCAATCGGACTGACTCTCGATCCACTGGAGTTCTTAGTTAGCTTACTTTCACCCCAGTTTCTCAAGGCAGTAGAGAGGAAGAGCATGGCTACTTACGTAATTTAGACATCGATATCCAAACGCATGGCCGCAGCGTGGTAGGATGATATACTGCTCGTGCGTGTCAGATAGAGGCTTCTCCCGCTCCAGATTCACAAGGGCCAGGTTCTTAGACAGGCAGATCTGGCACTCGATTTCTAAGCGCATTTCCTTGTGTTTGAGGCCTCCGGCGCTATTAAAGTACTCCAGGACTTGACGAAAATTATTGGTCTCGACTATCATATTGGGGCTTTCAGACTCGACCGGTTTGTTGAGTTGAGCCATCGCGAATGACAAAAGAGTGCCTGCTGGGATTAGGCCCTATACCTACGCAAGGTATGGTATTGGAGGCAACTGACCCACAGACTTTGTACGCGTCAGTACATACGGTGGTAGGAGTAGTAGGCCGCACCGGGAGATACTTGCAATGCAGCAGCTTAAATAGGTTTCTGGAAACAGAGAAGCGTGAGTATAAGGCCAGAGGTATGGCCCCGGAAGATCACAGCATAGGATAGATAAGAGAAGATGATGATAGTTGAGACGTAGCCGTGAGGAAGATGAAGAAGTTGGCGTAGATATGAAGACGATTGAAGGGAAGATGGAGAGTCCAAGATTGAAGGCGAAGAGTGGGAGATGAAGAGTTGGAGGGAGCGATTGGAGGAAAGGCAGAAAATTGAACGTATAATTCGCGGATAGTAAACACTGGTAGGGGGATCCCTCTGCAAAGAAAGGGAGAGGAGCGTGTATAGGCACGTGATGCGTGTTTACGCTGAAACTCTGTGACCACAAAACTAGCCCACAGGAAAGAAAGGGCTAGTGTGGGAAAGATATTGAAATCCTACAAAATCCAGAGGAATAGCATGAAGATGAAATGCACATACCTGGAACGAGTTCAGACCCCTCATAATTTTCGTGCGACAGAATCAGCCCGGCGCATTTCCCAGCAAAGAAGCGACGTTGGAGGAAGTGTTGCTTCTATCAAGGGAGAATAAGGTAGAAGAAATGGGCTCAACTGTGAAATATTCTGAATGATTAGTTGGTGGTAGTTGTCTGCGAAGTTCGTTACTGGCTAGGTAAGGTTACGCGAAGTATCAAAAAGGAAAATGTAAATAAGAAGAGGGGTTTCAAATACAGAACATAGAGTTGTACCAAATGCATCCAAGGCAAGGGATTGGATATCAGTCCTTATATCCTATATACTAAATTAAATACAAAGACCGTATTCATGAAGATATATTCATGAAGAGAAGGAAACCTTTTATCCTTGCAGATTGAAATCGATCAAACCATTCACTTCCATAGCGATTACCCACTAGATATAATGGGGAATTCAACAATGGGATAAAACTACAGATAACTGTAGCGAACGAATGTTTGTCTTCCAGTAAAGTAAATGGTCATATTTACCTTTTCCCTCCCGCTACACATTGAATTGCCACAGAGTATATCTTATCGGTCTGCTCCGTTACCACTTCCACCTACAGCATTTCAACACCAAAGGAATCGTCTTAGAGGTGATATACTTCCCCTCGTATATAGAATATGTGTGTTTATAGCCAAGCATTAGCCTCCAAAGGTAATTAGTCTATGCATACCCCCATACTTGAGATCCTAACAAGAGGTTTGTGACCCAGGAAGTTATCGTAAGAGCATTTATAGAGATAGGGAATTACGTTCAAGAAGCTAAGCCAAAAGTTTAAATCAAGTGAATCTAACACGAGGTTCTAAAGCTACTCCTCAGCGCCACCGTTTACGATCTATTTGCTGACGAAAAAATCGCCCTTGGTTATAGGAAAGATGCCAAAAGCCGGTCATTTAAGCACTGTATATCCTCGACCTTGCTACTGTTGGAGTTCGTTTCCCCGTTGCAATTTTTTCACCGCTAAACTTGATTGAAGACAGGCGTACAAATATTTACGGAGTCTTGCTACCGGAGTAACGCATGGCTGTTGTTAACGAAGGGGATTGTTAAGATCAAGATGGTTGAAGCAACGAAATTTCTAATGACTTCCACTGCAAATTTAGTCAGCGCCAGGCACGAAGATGTCACTGGTAGAGAGGCGGCGTTTTCATGGAGAGGAAAGACGAGTTATATTTTCCGTGCGTAGGAGAGCAGCCCCGGGGAGCTGCGCGCCTTGTGGACTTCTTTCAGAGTCTACTATCCGATAAAAAAGGGCGAGAGTCAGGTTCTGACAAGACGGTCTACCTTATGACAAATTGGCCGGAAGGAGGAAACACGACGCTCACGATAGAACCTCAGATGACCAGAGGTAATGAGAGGGTTACGGTCGCCTGGAACAAAGGACATGTATGTATATAGCCAGAGGCTAGCCTACGAAGGTGTTCAGACTTCGCGCAATAACAAGGATCTATGCGTACCTCGTACTTAAGACCCTGACAGAGGTTTCCGGTCTGTGGCCCAAGAATGAAAGAGGATTAGGTACTAGGGAAGTGCGTAAGAGGAGATTAAATATGGGCTGCTATAATGACATACCGGATTCCCCGGTCGCTATATATACGCTCACCTATTCTGTCATCGTGGGCCTTGAAGACAAAGTTGTTTTCCACTGATATTGCCTCACGTTGTAGTAAGGTAGTTTCCAAAGAGCGGGATAATGTAGAACGTATCGCGATTATTATCGTGGGAAAACCAGCGCAGACTTTCTCTCATTCAAGCCGAATCTCTCTGGCGTCGGGGGGAGCTTCTCTCGGCCTCCAACTCATGTCTAATGAATCAACACAAGCCCCATGCCCACGACCACCTCTGGTATCACTCAGCACTCATCTGGCTAGCCAGCCAGTCCACCAGGGATTGCCGTGACATCAGGGCAGTCTCATACTGTTTGTCCCCGCACCTTTCAAAATTCTTATCGTCGCGGCAGCCCTTCAGGCGTCGTTTACGATAGTCGTGATGAAGGTGGCAACATAGGTACATCGAGGGCATTGGCCTTGATCTTCATGTTTGGAGTAGGCCCTAAGTTGGACGAGAAGGATATCGAGCAATGATGATGTCCGATCGTTATTACCATTACTGGTGCTATTTGAGAACTGTCCACCAAACCAAGAGTCCTTGGACTGATTTGGCCACAAATGTGTTTCTGCAGCGTTCCGCGCAAGAAAAAGTGTCTTGAGAATACCTCCAAGTCGTACTAATAGAGTGACCATCTGACACTACTCATAAACCAAACCAACTAAACCCAAGCCGCAAAGTAATAACACAATAATACTAATACACCCCTTTTCCTCATCCACACCTCATGTCTCATGGTCCACCCACCAACTGGCTCTCCAGCTCAGCGACCACGGAGTGCCGACTCATAGGCACCATGTCCCAAGAACTAAGTTCTACAAAGCCACTCACAACAGGGCAACGAGATGCCAGACGCTAACAATACTACGCAGTGAATGGAGGATACAAATCGATTCATCGATGAAGCACTGGGGCAAAACACCTTGCATTAACCGAATCTCAGCATCCTACTCACTTCCCATGCCCCAGATGATCATTATACATATAGTTAGACATACAAACAAACGCTGATAATTAGAAGGCTGACCACATAACCACATCAACGGCCCACCCTCGTGTATATATACACCAGTTGCACCCCGGCAGGTGGAATTTTACCTACTTGAGGATCCATATGTTTTACATTCGTCTAAGATCGCGAGGACACATCATGAACCCATCATGTCAACGACACAAGCTGCTTCCGTTCATTGATAAGCCAGATATCGTTAGGTAATCTACATTTGTTTCCAAGTGTATGCGCGTTATGGGCTCGCTTGTTTTGTACATTGGATGCCTTACCGCCATCTAGAAAAATGCCACTCACCCCTACCAAAACGCCTCGCTTCCTAGTCGTGCTCATTAATTTTCAAGCCCAACATATGCACTCAGCTGATTCAATAACAACGCCCATTTCGGGTTCTTGAGTACGTTCAAACTCTCAAAAAGACTGGCTCGCGTTGGCAGAGCATTGGGCGGTATGCTGGCAGCATCGCTCGGGTCTTTCGCTTTCTCACACAGCCTCCGTAGAGCCGATACGGCACACGTGACGATGTATAACAGATCTGGATCATCACGATGTCGACCATTCGCGTTGGCACCGGGCCGACCCACTGGATGTTCGATATATTGACAAATTATTTTCACCAGTGTTAACAGCTTTGGAGCAAACCCGTCGCCTGAGGACAGCCACGCTCGAGTCACACCAGTCTCGTAACCAGGTGCTAACTGGGCGATTATGTCCGCTGCGAGCAAGCCTTGCATGAGCAACGGCTTGCGAACATCGACTAATCGGGGCAGGACCCCAGGTCGCATGTCATCGAGATGGTAAGGAATGGGAGAAATAGCCAACGCAAAAGTGCGCGTCAGGAGCTCGTAAGGGTTCGATGACAAAGCATCTGTAGCAACTAGGGTCTTGTAGTGCGTCCGGTTGGGCTCGTCTCGTGCTAGAAGCTTTGCTAGAGCATCCAAGGCATGTGGAAGATATTTATGAATGGAGGGCTCAAATGGAGAGAATGCAAGTTTGTCTGCCGTTGTACACAGGGTTGGTGATGGTGCAAATGACAGGATGAATTGGAGGAGACAAAAGGCTTGATCCCGGCCAGGCAATTCTACCGAGGCAGCAATATTGGACAAGAACACTATTAAATCTTTCATGATATCAAGGGTATTCTGGGAGTTTCTCAATAGGCCCTCATGCGTACCAAGAGACCGGATTAGGCTGCAGAAGAATTTGATGACGACTTCATCAGCAAGAACGGGCTGGTTTTGTTCGGGAAAGGAGAAATTGCGCAGGATTGTCGTTATAGCGATCAGTCGGTCTGCCGCTCGTTCGAGGTCGTAATCTCTGTCTCCGAAAACAGGTACCTTGCGGAGAGAGAATTGTTCTGTGCGAGCGGCCCTTAGTACATCCTCATACGAAGTCAGGTCGATTTCGTCTGAAATCGGCTCAGCATTTTCGGCTAGGAGATCGATTTGTTCCTCGGCGCAGTCAAGTAACGAGTCAACCAAGTCGTCGCAATGCCTCAGGTCCACGATGAGTTGTTGGTACGTATCGCCAAAGCGCGAGACCGTCGCTAAGATGTCTAAAGCCAACCTGACCTCTCCGTGTATGCCGCTCTGTATGCTTTTTGAGAGAGCATGTAAGTCGATATTACCTAATTCTAGTATCCCGGGCATGTCCGGTTTGTTTCGCCTCAAGTCGGTGCCTAACTGATCAACTGCATCCAATTCAAAGCCGCCCCAAGCACCTTGACTAGTATCCGAGGCTAGAGCACGAGAGAAAGGGGTATATACATCGTTATTCGTAGATAAGGACCCCGCAAAATGTAAAGTGCCGGTGCCATTGACCTTGACGATATCTGCTTGTTGACTTGAATGATGTGGGGGAACTGAGTCTGCTTTAATTGTAGGGCCTGGGGAATGTATAGGAAATTCCGTGTTGACAGGTGTATCGACACTTCTAGGTATACTATTCCGTAGAGACCCTTGACCTGAGTTGGGTGGCTGTTGGGGGATTTGAGGATGTTGAGGGGCTGAAAACCCATTGACGGTTCCCTGCTGCATGCCATGAACCATAGACTTGACCGGACTTTGTGCAGTTTGGACTTGCATCTGAGGTTGCGTAGGCTGCATGTTTTGCGAAGGTGATAGTTGGACCATTCTCTGGGGTGCCCCCTGACTTTGGGCAGCAGGCATGCCACCTGCACCAGCGGCCTGCTGTTTCATTTGATGGCTTCGTTGTTGATTCATCCAAGCCTCCTCAAACTTGACTAAATTTCGTTCATATATCGCCTTGAGTTGGCTAGGTGCCGAAGGTATTTGCTGTGGCGGGAACCCGATAGACGCTGCGACTTGCGGCCACATATTATGGGCCGTGATATTGCGATATCCGTTGAACTTTTGCACTACCTGGAAGAGCTGAAAGAGGTGCAACTGGCGGCCCTCAACGATCGGATTCATATCGAGTGGTAGCTGTCGCGCAGCCATGAAGACTGTCAGATTTTTCATGAAAATTTCCGGGTTTATGCCTCGCGATATTTGGGGCGCTTGATGTGGACGCATGCCTCCTGGTGGCATCTGCCCGTTCTGCATCGGCATACCTTGCTTGGGCATCATCCCTCGATTTTGCGCCATATTTTGCGCTTGCATATCGAGTCCCGCTGGCGGCATGTTTCCTTGTCCAAATTGCTGCTGTAACCGCATATGATACATCATCTTAGGGTCCATACCACCACGTCCCTGCATGGCCTGTGCTGCTTGCATGTGTTGCATTTGCTGCATTTGCTGCATGTGTTGCATCTGCTGGTTCGCATACATTTGATTCGGATGCATCTGCGGCATTTGCTGACCCATCTGACCCATCTGGTGTGGTGCCATCTGGGGCGTCATAGGATTTTGAGCGGAGGGTGGCCTGGCTGGCGAGGGCGAGGGCGCAAAGCCGGGGTTGTAGCCTTGAGGGAAACCTTGAGGATTCATGTACATGCCTGGCTGTGGTGTATTACTGTGTTCGGAGGGAACTGGTGATGCCTGTTGACCAAACTGTTGTGAGGCGGGAGAGAAGGGGTGCGGCGACGCGGTATTAACGCGTTGCGGCACGCTCCCCGGGCGAAGCTGGTTACCGGCCATTACGGGGGAAGGAGACGCCGTCGCGGAGCCGTTCGGCTGAAGATGAGGATAGTGTTGAGGCTGGCCAGCATTCTGAGGCATTGCGTTGGGTTGGAAGCCGGGGAATTGCGACTGTTGTGGTGTGTCGGCGCGCGAGGTCGGTAACATGCCGGGGTTTTGTCGAGGCGATGCGCCGATGCTGTCTTCTCTCGGCCGAGGGCGTTTCGAGGGGATGACCGAGTTGGTCTGATAGACGGGGTTCGCAAAAGCAGGCGAGGCATTGCGCATCTGACCGTTCTGCATCGCGACAGCCATCTGCTGCGGGTTCGGAAACTGCTGGCCGGCAGCGCTGGGGTTAAATTGGCCAGCATTGGCCATGAAAGCAGAAGGGTCCATCATGCCGCCGCCGGCCATGTTATTGGGGTCCCCCATGTGAGGGAAGCCATTGCCGGGATGGTTGGGGATGGCAGCGGCCTCGTTCATCCAGGAGCTCATGACGGGCCAAGTAGCGGACGGGAACCCATCTGACTATTTTCAAGCAGCGTTAGCAATCAGAGAGGAGCAAGGCGCCAAGCCCATTGAGATGCAAAAAAGAAGAGATGAAGCTTGATGAATAACGTCACGCCAGCTAGTGTCGCGATAGAGAAAGTCGCGTCGCGGGCCAAAGTGTGGGTTGAATTGACCAGCGGTGCAATGGGGTGCGTGGTGCGATCGGGAAAAGATGATTTGAGTTGGGCTGTGCTACAGATGCACAGTATGGTATGGGTTGGCGAGCGCCCAGTGCGAACCTTGGAAGGATCAGAGGGCGGCTCCAGGGCAGGACAGGGCTGGGCGGATGGACTGTAGTGGCAGACGACACTGCTGTGGTGGGAGACAGTGGGCGCCGAGGGCAAACCCCACTAACACGAGGTACTTGCGGCCGAGCAGCATTGCGGGCGGATAGGGGCGTTCACTGAAAGACGAAGCACGCTAGAGTTCCCGAGATACAGCGCAACCCGGACGGAGCGCGAAAAATCTACCAAGTCGCGTATGATAGCACGGAATACTGTGCCATATAGTGGTGGAGCCCAAAAATACGACGGACATGCCCAGTCAAGGTCTAGTTATCTTGGCCTGGGAAATTTCCGATATGAGGAACAGGGCACGATGAGATTGGGAAAGTTCTTGGAACGCAAGTTGTAGGTACTCCATAATGGTGCTCTTGGGGTGGTTGCTTGAAACCAAAGGCCATGGACCGTGGACCGTGGACAGCCGCCGACAGACAGGGCTTGGCTATCCAACGAGCCCCGAGGCACGTCGCCCGGCGGCATCTTATCCTGATGGACTATTACAGGAAGAGGAGCGGCGGGCATGGGCAATGGGAGAATGCGACCGGCGTTGTTTCCCCGGACTGGAGCCAGCATACCGGCATTTCAATACGGACAGGGAGAGAGCGGCGGAGGCGGGCGCGTTGTGGTGGGAGGTATCGACAAGAGTGTCACAAGACCGGGCGCTTATTCCACCACACTTGTGGACGGGGCCACCTGGCTAGACGAGGCAAGAAAGAAACGATGAATGAAATGGGGTTGGACAGCGCATGAAAGGAGAACATGAAAAGGGCCTTACCTAACCTGCGCGTTTGAGTTGTTTGCCGTCGGGTTACAGGTGGGAATGATGGTGGTAGGTCGTGGGCGTGGGCGTGGGCGCGGGCAAGGCAATGGGAGCTTAGCAGGTGGTCTGAGAGGAGAGCGAGCGAGCGATCAAGTGCATGGAAATTCTCTCCCTCTTCTCTGCCCACATGCGTTACCGCTGTCGAGAGCGGCTGACTGGCTGTGCGTTGACGGGTGGACTGGTTGCGAGAACACGGACAAGGGGTCGGGGACGGGGACGTGTGCACTATGGTGTCTGGGGGGTTAGACGGAATGCTTGTTGGCTTGGTTGGTTGGTCCGAAGTGTGCCGCTGCCTGCGCAGCTTGATTCAGGAGGAGAGTGAGGGCGGGTGTCTCCTGGTCTGGCTTGGTCGTCTAGCCGCACCATCCACCTCGCTCCACGCTTCGGCCCATCATCCAGACTGTCGAGAGCCACTTGGCCCACTAGTCCCAACGAGGACCAAGACGCTAGGGGTAAGGGATGCTGATTACGCGTGGGCGAGGGCCTGGGCAGGGAGAACGTGAAGAAAGACGGACCGAGAGTGGTCAGTTGGGGCAATGTGGGAGCAGGGCGCTGATTGGATGCGCACTGGGCACAAACGAAGGGCAGTGGAGGGGGCGGTGAGACCTGAGTGAGACCCGAGACTTGAGCGGGCGACCTGGGACGTGGCTGGTGGCTGGCGACTGGGGGCAGATGTGGAGGACCAAAACAGAGATTATTTACCGCGACGGCTGCTGATAGGCTGGGACGCGGCCAAGCGTGGATCCACAGACCCAGTCTGCAGCGTTTACTTACCAAGGCCAGAGACCAAGTACATCTCTTTCAGGATTAGTGCAAATTTACGTGAAAGCAGTCCCCACGGAGACTTCATACCATACTAAGCATCCGTATTCAGGCCTGTTCAGGTTTGAGAGTCAAAACCATCGGCGGTACGGGTCATGATCCAGGAGTACGAGCCACTTGTGCTCTGTATCCTGCTGTGTACTTGCGTCGGCCCCATCCCTAGTCCATCTCGAGACCACTTCTACTTCCGAGCCAATCGACGGAGTTGTAAAATAAGAAAATGAGAAATGCGACGAGGAATAAAACAAAAACAAAACCCAAGCCCGGAAGGGGGATTGGTGAGAAGATACGACACAATGAGAATTAAGGGAGTGCCGCTGCCAAGAAGAACCGACCATGATTCCGGCTGCTTGTAGGAACACAGGCCACCACAAGACTCGGTTGACGAGTCCGCCCATCCCGTATCACGCAGAAACCCCGGTGGGCACAGGGAGGATCTGATCCCTCCTTCATAGGTACGAAGCACTGCAGCAAGGACACTGTAAAGTCCGCTGTGCTATTTCGAGGATGGCTGCGCAATTATGCCGCGACACGATGTTGAAGAATCGCTCCGGGTGCTGCATGCCCCGGTCATGAAATCGCCATGCTTGACAGCATACGGGGCTACTGTGCATTATGTGCACTGCCATTTCCATAAATAGGAAATATAGTAGACTCAAGTGCCTCAAACAACCCAATGCTGCTTCTGTCGATGTGTGCAAAAGACAGTCCATCCAAGACGATACGACCCTGTCTGTATCCCATGGGACACGCGGTAACGAGTCGCCGATATGCCGCATGCAGACGCCTGTCACGATATGGTCGTAGGTAGTGCAGATCGCCTGTGCTTTGTGGTCGCTCGTAGGCATCGGACAGTTGTAGGCCTTGGTGATTCGCTGGTAGCCAAGCATTCCTTTGAATAAGACTCAACCTACAAGATAGAACCCGGGGAGAAGGATAGCATCTTGTTTCGGGGTATATAATACCTGGTAGGACTGGCTGACTCACGCCGACAAAGAAACACGATATCAGCAGCACCCGCCATTCTAGACTATCAAAGTACCAAGAAAGGCAATTTGACAGCTCAAAGGCTAGCATAGCTCCCGGATGCTGACATTGTGCTGTACCCACACGCTTTTGGTGTAAGTGGCAGCCATTTGCGCGTGGTGCGTCTGCACTGCAGAGCCAATTGGATCGAAGCGGGTGATCCACGGCTGCGGGTTGCAAAGGACGAATACCTCGCACCGGACGATAATAGGTCGTCGATGGAGGAGAAAAAGGAACACGAGGAACAAAACACAGCCAGATCACCAGTGCCGGATGCCCAGGGCTTCCACTGGTAGGTGTGCTTTCTGCTGTCCTCGTTTGTGCTGGCGTTGAGGGGGTCGTGGTGAAATTCCAAGTTGATGTACATGATTGTGTACTTAATTATCTAGATCCTGCCGTTTCAGGGTCACGTCCCTCACCCGCCTCGGGGCATGTTTGGTAAGAGGACTCTCATGCCAGGCAAGGAGCCGGACTCCAAGAAAACTGTCGAGACTGTTGAGGATGGACCCAGGATCTCTAGGAAATTGAGTCATGTGCTGAGCTGTCAGTTGTGCCATGACACCATTCCTTGCCGGCAGCCGAGATGTGGCCGAGATTCGGCAGTGGAAAGAAAACGACCATGGAGAAAAGAGAGTTCTGTAGAAATGAACAAATAGGTTAACTCGACATGTACAGATTGCACTTCAGGTTGGCATTGCTCGATATTAATAAGACCCGGATTGTTGATGATAATCAAGGGCCAGGGATATGATGCATGGGGGCCCGGGACGGCGTTGGGCTGACCCTTGCTTCCCTCTTCTGGCGGCTAACCATATTAGTTGGAGAATCCTCGCGGTGGTACCCAGTAGCCAATTCTTGCGTGACCATGGGAGCAAACTGTGCTGTCTCAACTGTTCCCCTCGTCATCCAGGCCAATTGGTTTCCCCAGTTCTCCGGCTCGATGAGAAGCATTGGTATGGCAACAAATGCCCTTCATTTTGTACAATTCTTCGTCTGGTGCCGAGCTTGTGATAGGTATTGTTTAAGCCACCAGAAGTATTGAGTGGGGTGCACCGATACCGTTTTGGGGTATGTCTGAACGTAACCAGGATTGGGAGGTTGAAATGTGACCGATAATCCTCATGAACAGACCGCTGGAATTGCGAGAGAAGAGAAGGGGAGAAGGGGAGAAGAGCAGAAATAAATCGAAGAAGGATGCAATGGAAGAGAAGGAGGGAGAAAAAAATAGTCAAGAAAAGAGACAGGTACAAGGGGGGGGGGAGCGGTGGGTTGGATATGTCGGTAGCAAAAACCAAGCGTAACAAAATAGTTAGCAGGCCTTATTATTAGGCCGGCGAGGACGGCTGATCACGAGGGGAAGACGGAGAGGAAACGAGGGAAATAAAGAGCAGCGTTTTGTGTGTAGGAGGGAAAATCGGGAAATGCCACCACGCCATGCCACCTCTCTTTTTTTACTATTACCTTACTTACCTACCAACAGCCTAACCAACCATGTCACTAATGCCGGTATCTTCTGCCCAGGCAATGCCCCCTTGGCGATGGTGACGAAGGTTATTTATACGAATCTAACAGAAAAGGCCACGATTGTCATGGAGGGGCGGCGAGTGGCTAGACTGTTAGTAGGCGAGGAAACGCGGCACTGAACACATTCCCGATACAGTTTTAATCATCATGACTACTCGCAGGGTTCTTACATCTGACCTGAATCCCGCCTACCTACTTTATTTAGTCAGTACGGTTCCAAGGCCAAACAGCACGAAACGCCAGCAGTGCCGCTGATTACTACGGTCGAGTGCTGTGTTTATTGGTTTCTCTTCCCTATCTGTGGCACCCTATGCTTCTTCTCTACCCCGGCAGGTTTTCGGTTTTCCCCTTCAAATATACACGATTGGGGAAAATGCTGTTAGTCGACGGTTAGATTAGACGAAAAGCCTCATTCCCGACCGCTGGTTCATAGGAATGACAGTCGTGGAAAGGGGCATTAATGACAGAAAGAGAGTCAGCCCATCCCATCGCTCCCGTCCCTTTTTGGTCTCGATCCCCTCCTCTCGTTGCCTTTCAAGTTTGACTGCTCAAAGTTTGTTCCCCTCATCAGCCTATCCACTCACCCCTGCATACCCGACTTGTCCTCGAGCCAACTAGCCAGCCACCAAATGGCCGAGTAATCGAGATTGGATTTAACTGGGTGGTCTCATAGTTTGTTACAGGCGTTTGACCATTCTAAGTTATTGTGTGCATAGCATATACCTATCCATGCGATCGATTTATCGTCATAGGAGTGGGCACAGCGTCGTACCAGGCCCATAAAGCCTGTCATCAATCAGCCGGAACATCGCGACGTAACTGCTGATTGTGGCTTCTTGTTGGTGGACGATTGGTCTCGGGGTGTTTACGACGGCATCTCCGTGTACCTATGTTTCGATGGCTTAGCTATGTCAGTAGGACTACGAACTCGGCCGCTGCCCTCCATTGCTAGGTACTTGGGTAATTCTCTTCAAGCTGTCTCGTGAGGGACCATCAAATTGGCATGCCGGATCCACCCCTAGCCGACGGAGCGGCATCCTGCCACATGCCACGAGATCGCTTGTGGGCACCACAGCAGATAACTATCGCTTGTATACCACCAGTCGCTTACTATCGTTGTATTTCGTGTCTCAATACAGTATAATGCATTGGGGGAAATGGATAAAATCACTACCTTCGCGTCAGAGGAGCCGTCCGATTCTAGCGTAAACGGCTCTTTACATTCATAAGTACAGGCAGCACAGGACGAAGGACAAGGATAGAGGCCCCTGATTGATATCACAGAGTCAACTCTCCGCAACCCTAGGGGTGCAACCGTGGCGTCAATATGAAAATTTCGTCCTCGAACACATTCGTTTCTGGTGGCTGGTCTGCGCTATCATGTTACACTCGCGCGTTTGTCTAACTTCGCCTATCCTGGATGGACTCGGTGTCGGTTGACATGTGCAAGGAGAACAGCAACAACGCCAGGTCGATCCCATCCTGCCTGTGCCAGTATTCATTGTAGTGTGCGATGCAGTATCCATGTGCCTTGGATATTTAGTCTCTATCGATTCCAAGGCGACAGAAAGCTTCAGAAACCAACAACACAGGGCGGCAAGGGAGAGAATAAGAGAGGAAGCTCAATGAACGCTCAATGAACACTCGTTGGCCCCAAAGGGTTAAAGCCAGGAAATGCAAGTACTGTAATATTAAAATTACTGCACCGGCCCGCCAACCAGAGCTGACGGCCAGGTACGATCGACGATCAGACAGACATGCTTCGATGGAAAAGAACTTAAGGCTAGCTCGACTCGCTCAAAGGCAGCTGAGGCATCATTTTCAAATGAAACTTGCTTGAAAGTTGAAACCGGGTAGACCAGTCTACAGAATCAAGAAGACCGAAACCGCAACGATGCCGAAGAGGAAAGCAGCACAGGTCGAGACCGAGCCCGAGGTGAGCCCGACGCTGAGGCGATCGGCGCGTCGTAAATCATCCGCCCCAAACACAGTCGCCAATGAAAACACGGCCAGCGGTGCTATACCAACATCTGGGGAGACTACAAAATCTCGGTCCAAATCCAAGATTCAAACTGCCAAGACCGACAAGGCCAAAGTATGTGATGCGCGAAATGAAAATTACCTTTCAGCTTCTTTTGCACATACCAGGGCAAGCCCGTGTGTTAATAAAAGCTACAGGCGACACAAAAAAATCAGGCGAAAGGTGCGGGCACAAAACCCGTTGAGACACCCAAAACGAATGCTGGCGAAACCTCACACTCATCGGATAGGTGGTACTGGCTCATGAAAGCCGAGCCTGAATCGCGATTCGAAAACGGCATTGACGTCAGGTTTTCCATTGATGACCTCGCTTCGAGAACAGATCCTGAACCATGGGATGGTGAGTTCATATTTGCTGTTAATAGTTGCTGCTATTGGAACTCAGTTACATTCATGCTTTCTCCCGCTACCAACCTAGTCTAACCCGGCATGTGATATGCTGACACGCATATGGTATTCTAGGCATCCGCGCGTATGCTGCACGTAACAACTTACGATCTATGAAGAAAGGCGAGCTCGCCTTCTTCTATCATTCCAACTGTAAGGAGCCTGGACTCGTAGGCACGATGGAGATAGTGCAGGAACATTCGCCCGACCGTAAGTATTCCGGCTTAGAGAATCATTCGATTCTCGATGTGTCGATGTGCTCACGACGCCACAGTCTCAGCCCACGACCCCAAAGCGCCATATTACGATCCTTCCTCAAAGCCCGAGGATCCAAAATGGAGCGTGGTGCACGTCAAGTTTCGCAGTAAATTCGCCCAGCCAATTGGGCTCAAAGAGCTTCGCGAAATGGGAAAACCTGGCCAGCCTCTGGAGAGCATGCAGATGTTGAAACAAAGTCGTCTGAGCGTCAGCCGCGTGAGCTCGTCCGAGTGGGAATATCGTGAGTAATTCCCAGAGTCATTTTCTTGTTATTTTGGCAACTTTTAGGGAACAGGTCTTCTTGTTAAGCCAAGATAGTGCCCTGAAGCTTTCTCAAACCCTCACACATCACACTCAAACCGGCGATAACTGACTCCGAGTGCTCCAGTGATAGATCTTGTCCAGAGGCAAGGAGGTGAGGTGTCACATGTAACTAAATGAGCCTAGTCGTTCTGCTTTTGAGACGTTATGTCGCTTGGATGATTCGATTATGATAGTGATAGCGTCTTAATAGTGTGCTCTAGGACTATTTGAAGGCCAGAGTCTAGATCGTGAGAGGACAGCAAACTCTCGAGCCATGATTTCAATTTTATGGATAGCACCTTGATGTTCGAGGTTGTGGCTAGTGACAACTTGATGCGGCCGAGAGTTTCCCTCAGTGCCTTGGGATATGCGGGTGCACTGACATCGATGCCTATTAACGGCTGTCGAATGTAACAGTAGGCGGTGGAGGCATCATTAGGATAGAGCTCGTTCATGCTTTCGAGAACGTGTTGTATAATTCGCCCGTGTATCAGAATTCGGGTGAAGACGGCGAAGACGTTAAAGAATTGTTCCGCCACAGTGGCATTGAAAAAAGTCTGCTTCTTGGCGATATCGAAAATAGCTAGCGGAATCGCACCGTCTAATGCCGGATTGTTCTTAAGTTTCGATGTTGTTTCGTCGTCGAACACCTTTGTAGCGCCGTCGTCGGGATTCGGTACGACCAGTTGGCCATTCTCGTCAACATCATCATCGCTGTCATCGGACCTCAACCTGATCTCGTCGTCGTCGTGCTCAGCCTGTTCCTGGATAGCCTTCTCTGCACCCCCCTTCTTGCCTTTGCGAGCCTCCATTTTTTCCAGCCACTCCATTTCGCATTCTGCATACGCGAGCCAAATGATAGGGTCCCTGGTACAGAACCGGGAGCCGCGCATGAAAAAACCCCTGGCGGCGTGCATGTCCCCGTTCCGTGCCGACCTTTGACCGGCTAGCACCCAGAGCTCTGGTTTCGCAGGGTGCATCCTTAGGGCTCTCGTCATGACCTTGCGGTACCGTTTCGTCGCTCTCATTTTCGTTGCGTAGGATAGGTACTCCTTCCAAAGCTCGAGACTTCCCGAATGTCTATTCACGGATCGCTCGAGGATGCCGAAAACCCTCCCCTCTCCCGTGTGCCTGGACGAGGCACGGATCTCCAGGCGGCGACATCGTTTGGCGCGAAGGGCTTCGAGAGACCGTTCCCAAGCGACGTAATTGAGCCAATCCTGGGCTTTATTCCCGGGGGACAGCACGATGTGCTCGTAGTCGGTACGTTTCCGCACGAGGGAACGTATCTCGTCGGGGTTGAATATGCCTTTGGCTTCGAATTCGCGGAGCTGGGGGACAGCTTGTTCGAGATAGAACCGGGCCTTTTCAGCGACCGCGGCCATGGTCAAGCGCCGTTACTTCGTCCTATGAGCTAGGAGCAATGTATGGTAGATGTGCCTACGTGGAGGCGGGGAGGATTGGTAGTTGACTTTCGACGTCTTCTTGGCTTCCTGTCGTCTGGACCGACAAAAGGTTCCCCGACTGTTGCACTGAAGAAAATAAATTGGAGATGGTGGGGCTGTCCTTCTTATCGCTGTTATCAGTCGGTGGTTGTCGTCGCTAGGTTACTGCAGCATGTAGGTAGGTAGGCAGGGTAGCGGCATCCATGATGTTAACTTATCTGACTTTAGGTACTCTGTACCTATCTATAGGTAGCAAATGATGCGTCTCTACGTGCTAACCGTCTTTTGAATTTAAGGTATTATGTGATGGCCTATCGCTACCTGTGGCCCATTCTGCCACTTAAATCTTTCCAATTTCTACTTAGAGCAAGATTATCTACTTACAGTACTGTAGATATAGTAGACGAGACCATGCAACCTCGGATAGCTCGGAGCTATCTCTACCCGATCAGGTTAAGTGCTTTCGGGACCCATACAGTGGGTCCTTCGCGGCGTTTCGAAGCCGTTTTGGCGGGATGGGCATGGATGATGCGTCACTGTAACGGGATGATGGGGACGGTATTGATGGAGATACATGCAAATGATAGCAGACTCGGAGGAACTTATATGTACATTGCCAGTGTAAGGAGTCGGAAGATACGAGTCTCAACACTTGACACAGCTGTGAGCTACCTGCAGTAGGTACGCTGCACGCAGGAAGTAACACGCCGCCAAAGCTGGGTTCGCACGCGACCACCCCACCAATTATTGGGTTACGCCCACCGAAATCTCCGACACCACCGTCGCCTTCCTTTTCGTTGGGCTGCTCTTAGATTGCGCGCTTTTAATGCTTCGTCCTCCTCTTTTTGGTGTTTGCAAGCTCCTTTCCACTCCTGACACCGTTCACACTCTGTCTACCTAGCCCGTCTCCCACCCGCGCATGGTGCCCGATGAATTGACCGCCGCCATCATGTCCAAGTACAAGGACAAGGATAGCGGGGTGGCCCTCGTATCCTTCAACGCGAAATGGGTGTCCTGGGCGCATACCTGCGTCGCGTACAGTCAGTCCATCTGCGCCTCCGCCTGCGATGCCTTCGTGATACGTTCGTCTGAGACCATCCTTGCTGACTAGCGGCTCGTTCGTTCGTTCGGTTTGCAGCTGCATTCTTGAGCGCTCTTCTCGTCGGCGTCTCCCTCCATTTCCACAAGATCGTCAAGAACCAATACTATGGCTATCCTGACGAGTGGTTCCCCTCCGTGTCCGCTACCATTGGCGACCGTTATCCCGAGAGATCGTTTTTCATGGTTTTCATCGCCATAACATCCGGTACGTTCAGCATCTTGAAGTGCCCGTGTTTTTGCCCGGAGACGATGCAACAACTCGAATACAATGTGACGCTAGTCGCAAATACTAAAGAGACCAACGAAGCGACCATGGGGCATATCGAGACATGGAGCGGGCAAGAAGAGGCTATGGCCAATTTCAAACTTAGAAAAGACCTAACAAGCAAGGGGCTGTGATGCTGACTAGGGAACACTGTTCAGGTCCTCGCTTTGCTCTAGTTGCGCTCTGGTACCTCCTGACCGCACGCCCGGGCAAGACGCTTCCCAAGTTCGTAGCTAGCATGGGAGTATTCCGTACATTAACTTGTGGAGGTTGGACCTACGTTACATCGACCGACGATCATGACTGGCACGATATCTTCATGATCTCGTACTTAGTAGCTACTATCCCTTGGACTGTCGGCTGCCTCGCACTGAGCCCACCAAATGCCAAAGCAATCAAATACCGGAAATATATCGCTACTGCCTTCTTCACCACCATTATTCCTATGGTCTACTTCTTCATACAGCATAAGATTCACCGCGTGCCTGGAGGTTCGTAACTATTCTCTGCGACGCGCCATCTCATGACTGACGGATTGTTAGCTTACACCACGTATTCCTTCTTCGAATGGTCGCTAATTTTATACGATATTGCCTTCGATGCTGTTACCGCTCTGGACTTTGACACATTCGAAATTATCGTTAAAGATGTTAATGGTCTTAGTAAGGGGTACGTACATTGGCTCCCTAGGTAGCCTTGATTCCGCCCTGCACACTCGCTCGGTCTGTATAGCCATACCGCTCATCGTTTTGCACCTTTGTCTATTTTGCAACGCAACTGTCGTGACAAAGATGCTTCATTATTAGGTCGATCATTCACAGCGAGTTCGATACCATTCTGCGAATGCCATGCCTGTCATCTCAGACGCTATGATTCCTTGACCGCAGGATGCGGGCGGCCATGGGCAGCACAATAAAGTCTTCCCCGCTGTTTATGCACTGTCATTTGTGTCTGGCGGCCCTATATGCCCAGTGTGATGTGTTGTCAATCAATTGCTGTGCACGCCCCCGGCATAGACTCCACGTTTGAAAGCGACCATAGCGAGAGTTTCGAAGATCGTCCGAACGAGGCTTACACGCAGTCCGAGCGAGTGTGGAGTGGCTCAGCCGAATTTGATTCTAATGGTTATAATGGACAGTATCTAATGTTGTCTCAGGCTGAACAGCCCATGCCAGTCGACTGCTGTCCTAGAAAAGGAAAAGAGCAAAGCAACAGCAGGCATACTCAACGCTAAATTTTTATGGTCGGAATTATTTGACACGGCCGCCAGCGTATACCATGGATATGTGTTCTGGTCGATGTTAACGAGCATGGGTATCCTCATTTGGTACTTCCCACTGTGGCACATGGGCATCTCAGGATATGAGGCGTTCATATTATCGACCATTTCGCCCCTTTTCCTCGGTATCAGGTCATTTCGCGCCTTGGTTGTGAGGAACCTACGGCTCTTTCATTTTCTCTCCCTCGTGGGTATCCTCGCTTGCAAGGTGACAGATCCAGCATATCGACTGTTTGTTGTCGGGCTCGCTGTGTTTATTTCATGCCTCTCATGGGCGGCAACGCTGTTCTCTGAATCTGCACACGAAGCTCGACTTGAATCTAGACTATTGGCATGGATAGCTGGATTGGTATTTTCCGCTGCCATGAAATTTGCATGGAGAACGAATAACCCAATCTGGCCCATCATGAATGCTGACAACGGCGGGCACAATGACCTTGGGTTGGGATTGGCCGTACTGGCTTCACTGTGGTTCACTCGACGCGCTCCATTAATCGGCGGGACACCCACCCATGGTCGCAAGAGTGGCTCCTCTCTTCTCGCCGCGCTAGGTGTAGCTGGCTTGATCTTCAGTCTGCACTCGTTGCTTTCAGACACCAGCACCATGATCCTTTGGGTGTGGGAAGGCTATCCCGTACGTGGACCGCTTTCTGCTCCTCACGGGTGGTTTACTATTGCCTTCATGACTGCTGGCCTCCTTGCTGGCGTATACCAACCAAGATTGGTCGGCACCTGGACTGTTTTCGGGGTCGGCTGTATCGGAGCTGCCATGCTCACCCTTCATGCTAACTGGTTCGGATATTACGGAGCTTTGGTCCTCGCCTTTTATCTCATGGCTGTGTCAATTCCTTTACTTACGGCGGCTTCGCAGAAAAACCCGGCTATTACATTTGGTGTGGGGTTCTTGATCTACAACATCATGGTTCTCTTTCACGTATGGGTCGTGGCATATGCTTTCGTCCCCTACGGACCGTTGGTTCGTGAGCACACTGATTGGATTATGATCACGACCATGCTTCTCATTGGTGCTGGTGTTTTCAATTTGATATCGCGAAATGCCCGTTCGCGCAAGACTCCTCAGTCACCGGCGCAAGATCGTCGTCGTAAATACTATACTCTCGCCCTCGGCACTATTAATGCATTCTTCTTAGCAACGGCATATATGCGCTTCCCAACAAACGACTACAAACCCTATCACGAAGACTCTAGAGTCATGACAGCCGGAATTTGGACAATACACTTTTCCCTTGACAATGATATGTGGTCCTCCGAATACCGCATGCGCGACTTGATTAAAGAACTGGAGATTGATGTCATTGGCCTCTTAGAGTCGGATCTCCAACGCATCATCATGGGAAATCGCGATACGACCCAAATTCTTGCCGAAGAGTTAGGCATGTATGTTGACTACGGCCCAGGCCCCAACAAGCATACGTGGGGTGCAGCACTTCTGTCTAAGTTCCCTATTGTTAATTCCACGCATCACCTACTACCTTCGCCAGTGGGCGAGCTTGCGCCAGCCATCCACGCAACTCTTGATATGTATGGAGAGCTGGTCGATGTCTTTATCTTCCATTCCGGCCAGGAAGAGGATCCCGAGGATCGTCGTTTGCAGGCAGCATACCTATCAAAACTCATGGGCTCTTCGCCGCGGCCTTCCGTTCTACTCTCCTACCTCGTAACAAAACCTCTAAAAGGAAACTATAACACTTACGTTTCTCAAACATCAGGCATGCACGACGTGGATCCTAGCGACTGGGATCGTTGGTGTGAGTATATACTGTATAAAAATTTACAGCGCATAGGTTATGCAAGAGTATCCAGAAGCACCATCACGGACACTGAGCTGCAAGTTGCCAAGTTCGTCATACCAAAAAATGATGAAGAGAAAGAAAAAATCGCAGCCATGAATGCTGATTCAGCCCTGAGGAATCATAGGGCGCAAGAAAGCGAAGTTCCCGAGGGTTGGAGATTCCCTACCATGTTCAAGGGAAAGGGTGTACGAGGCCACCGATATCACGTCTTCAACGAGCCACGATATTATAGGCCATTATGAGTGATATCTCCGACAGGAGAACGTGTAACGATGCCAATGTGAAAGCTACACAGCATAATGATACGGGATGTAATTTGGGTATGCAGGAGAGCCCTTGTCTCTCTTCCTTTCGATAGTATATAATCATACACTATTAATCGCCATTAAGCTCCGAAAATTCTGGAGACAATAATGATTTCTTCGCGGAGCCGTCATTGGTGATCTGCCAAAAAAGAAAAGAGAAACCTCCGGCGCCAAAACACTTGTTGATATCGGCCTATTCGGAAGCCAAGGGAATAGAAAAGTCTCAGAGCTGCGAGAATCACCGGCGGATCGACACGACAGCTGTTTATGCGGAACCTGAGAAAGCCAAGCATTTTCTGCCCGATCCCCTCAATTTCGTTCTCCCACATTCCACGCCCCAGACAATTTACCCGCAACGTTACAAATAGAAGCCAAGGGGCTCGCAATGTGCTAGATCAAGTGATTTGCTTCATGGTTGACGGCGTTACCACCATGCAGCGCATCCCCGCCCCTTCGCATGTGAAGCCAGAGAACAAAGAAAGGAGCTGGCATCTCTGGCAGCTATTTACCGCTCTACCAACCTGTATTGAGTCTAACCGGCCATCCAAAGTGGGCAAGTTCATGGCAGCCCCCATGCAATCACCGGAGTCCAGCCAATTGGAGACCCTTGGTATTGGTCACAAGTAGTGTACACGATCCGTACCTAACGTGTATAAATAACCTAATGCAGTAGGTCCTGGTGGATGGACGGGTTGGTGGTTGGCCCTACGGACCTGCGTCAATGATCCTAGCTGAGCTCCCGCGACATGCAGGTCCCCTTGTGTCCTGTTGGATTGGCTGCGCCATCACGTCAGCCTACATACTTCGTTACCTGCCATCGTGGAAGGAGTGAGCCACGCCAAAGCCTCGCTCACGGTCGTTCTCCGGACCACCAGCGTGGCCGAGACAAACCGGATCAACGAGACACTACATCACGCGCCGGATTCTCGCCATGAGGATGTAACCTTTATGTTCCGGCCAGATGGGTGCCGAGGATATCGACGGGATTACTTGGCTATGCCTTGGATTCCCCGCGCATGAGTAGTTGGATAAGAATATCTTGTGGGCGCATGATAGCCCTCTCTTCTTCACCATCTACTATGCCACGAATCGTTCCCCTTGAAGGTATCCTCGACTGTCCAGGATGCGTCTCATTTCACCTCGAACAGGCTCTGTACTGCCTCTTTGGTCGTCTCTATGCTCAGTTTTGATATCCTCGATGGCGGTGAGGGGTGTAACCGCAGCAGGTCCGGGTGATGTGGACACTGTGCGTGCTGCTATAGAGGCCATGAACGCTTTCTACAACGATACAACTGGACTCTGGGACACGGGTCCATGGTGGCATAGCGGCGTAGCCCTGCGAGCCATCGCCGAGTACATGCTCATCTCAGGATCTGATGAATACGTCGACTTAGCCGCGTATACAGTGGAGACCCAACGTGCGCCGCTCAGGTGTGTATAAAAACTTACCGTGACCAACCTCTTAGTCTTGTTTCGTATAATCTATCACGTTCTATGATGTGGGACTTAGAGATCTCAACTAACATATTTCTATGCACGAAGTTGGTGGCCAGAGGGCGGCGGCGAGTTTCGGGCTGACAGCACAGATGACACTGGATGGTGGGCTCTCGCTTTGGCCTCGCTCTACCAGGTGACCAGAAATTCCACATACTTAGATCTCGCAAAATTGGACGAGGCCTATATGTACGACTACTGGAACACGACGACTTGCGGAGGTGGCCTCATATGGAATATTCCTAGCAGGACATATCACAATGCCATCTCCAATGAGCTATACCTCGAGCTCACAGCTACGCTGCACAACCTTATCCCCAGTGACACATTCTACTTGAACCAGGCCTTGAAGGAATGGGACTGGTTTAACGCCACCGGCATGATCAACAGTGAGGGGCTCATCAACGATGGACTGACTGAAGATGCATCTTGTGTCAACAACGGCCAACCTGTGTGGACATACAATCAGGGTGTTATTCTAGCCGGTCTTGTTCAACTCTCAGTTGCAACAGGCGATACTTCGTACTTAGACATTGCACAGAGCATCGCCGATGCAGGTGAGTAATTCTCGGAACCATTTTCTTCTAGTTTAGCAACTTTCAGAGCACTAGATTTCTTTTTTGGGACAAAAGAGTGTCTAGAAGCTTCTGAAACCCTCATAAATCACGCTCCAAATGGCTATGACTGACTCCAAGTATTGCAGTGATTAACGATGCCTCGCTGTCACCCATTGGCATCCTTACAGAACACGCATGTGCCACAGCTGACGAATGCGAGCCTAACGGGACGGCTTTCAAGGGAATTTTTATGCGTGGTCTCGCAAAGCTAAATGCCGTGCTAGATGATCATCCATATGCATCATATATTGAGAAAAATGCAAAGTCGGCATATGATAACTCGAGGAACAGCACGGATTTCTACGGGTTTGCCTGGCAGGGCCCGTTAGAAATCCATGCTGGGACGATCGGGAGGCAAGTCTCTGCCGTGGACCTGCTACTATCCACGCTGTAGTCGGGCTAAGACGGTGTTAGAAAGAATGAAAGCGGGAATTCACAAGAAACATACCCCTAGGGCAAAATATCAAGCGCCCAACACCTGCTTGCTAGTGGTATAATGATATAGGAGTGTCTTGTCAGTTCCAACGGATTCGAGTAGTATACATATGTTTATATATAACTTCCTTTATACCGTAAATAGTATCAAATATCTAACTATTAACGCCCGAGAACTAGTGAACGTATAGTGAACTACGAGCCAGACACGTTCATATCCCTAACCCAGGGAAAACTCCTCCCAACTCACGCCCGCTCTATCCTCCCACCCCTTCTCCTCAAGCCTCGCGACCGAGCTCCAGCCCCGAATCAGCGCACGCCAATAACACGTCTCCATAGCAGGCGAAAGGTAACCCCTCCCAACAAACAAATCCCTCTGTCTCCGCGCAATGCCCTCCGCGACATCCGGGTGCGCCTCCAACCACGAGATTGTATCCCCCAGATCCGACCAGTCCGGCGCGACGAACACGGCGTTGGCCTCGGCGGGGCCGTAGTGCGTCGGCCATGCCTTGCGTATGCCCGATGAAAGCGCCCACTCGTGCGGCACTCCGAGCCCCAGGTCGCTCGAGAACAGCGGCCGCACCAGATGCGTCGTGTGTTGCCGCCAGGCGATAGGCGGCGTCAGCAGCACGCTCCGGCACATCTGCAGGAAGGGGAGGCGACCACTGTACGTCACGCCGTCCGTGTAGAGGACGTACTTGTAGCGGCAGAAATCCTCGATCATGAGTGTCGTGGCGTTGCCGTCCGGATTCGTGTCTGCGTTTCCTTGTTCCCCATACCCCGGTGTTCTAGTTTCCAACCTTCTTCCGTTATGTCTATCTCCTCCTCCTTCCACCTCCTTTTCTATATGCTTTCCTTTTCCTTTTCCTTCTTCCTTCTGTCTCTGTTTCCTCTCCACATTTCTCTCCGCGGCAGCCCGAGGAGGAGGAGCCTCTATCTCGTAGCTATCCAGAGCCCGCACATCCGCCCACTCGGCCCCGGCCGTGGCGCGCAGCAAATCCCAGCGCAGCGTGGGTTGGTGCACCCCGTTAAAGCGCGCGGACCCCCGCCATACGACCCGAGGATCCTTCCGCGCGAATGGTAGAGAATCCTCGATGCGCGCTATCGCGTCAGCGGCGCGCGCCACGGACCCGATGGAAGGGAGCGGCCAGCTCCACAACGCAAAGTGAGGCATTAGAAACGCACGCGTGATTGGCGGCAGTGCGGACGCGGGCGCCGCGTACGCCGGGCGAGAGTATGACCATGCCGTCCCGTAGGGCTGGTCGCGGATATTCAGCGAGAAGACGGTGTCAGGGAGCTTCTCAGGGGAGGTTATGATTGCCCGGTTGATCTGGTGCAGGGCTGCTTCGCGGGCCTGTCTGAAGTTATTCATGGGCGTTTGCGACAAGGGACAATTGGCTCTACTCACCTGGAGAAGCTCGGGGGAGAGTGCGCCCCTGCCCTCTGCGTGTATGATGTAGAGCTGTTAGTATTATGATTAACACAGGGTCTTTTTATTTTTATTTTTATGAGTCGTCGATATCCTCACCCGTCCATCCTTAATCCGGGCTTGAAGAGGCCCGGCGCCGTGCGCCTGCTTCAGCGTGAACGGCCCGAGCGCTACCGTGGCATCGAGGTCCTGGGTCAGATCTGGAAAGGTAGCTTTGCATTCCTGCTCGCTGAGATTTAGGGACTGATATACGTCTGAAGAGGTCCTGCTGGCGGGTATGGACTGTTTGAGATTTTGATGCGGGCGTTCTGCCCGATGGGAACGCGCGAGGAAGATCAGGTACAATAAGAGAGAGGATGCGAGTGATATCCAGAGTCTTCTCACGCGCGCTGATGGATTTCGGTACATCCTATAGCAGACACGTCACTACGTGTGAATCATCTATAGGTGTATAGTTGAACCGTTCTGCTTGCCATCTGATCAACTACGAGGCCGCGTCGTTTGGAGCGAGAAACAGACGCTCGCTAGGAACCACAGTTGGTCAAATATGCACGGCTCACGAGTTTCACCCACCGACTAACATTCTTGATAGCACCTCGAGTTTAAGTTAATTTTCTATAATCTTTAAAAAATAAAAGAAAAATCCGAACGGGGTAGCATGCAGGCGTTCTGGCAAAATCCGGCAAAATCCCAGTCATTTAAAAATCAATTCCTTACATCAATCCATCTCCACACTACGCGAGATAAGCGACTAAGGGATATATCGCATACGAAGGAACGTGAGCTAAAATCATCTTAAGACCTCATGCAAAATGAGCTGACGGAGTCGTTACGCTGTCTCGCAGTTCTTGCTCTCTTTATCCCTCGTTTCCCCAGTACTCCGGTGGCTGCGACACCGGGGATGATAGGATTCGCCTAACTGGGAGTTGCACGGAGGCTATAATTAATAGCTGAACTGCGGCTCGGGCCCGTGTACCCCTGTGAGTCCTCCTTTCTGGGGTTTGGCTGTCGTTTTGTGACGCCTGTCTACCATGAAGCCCTTGATAGATAGTAGAGCCAAATATATGAGCGTTAAACTGTTATAACGCAGCAGAGGCGGCGGTGTACCGTAATTAAACACCTTAAGTGTAATGGAATCTCGAATTTACGGCTATATAAGACTGGAAACGGGGTTCTCATATCCTATGATAACGGTAGGCCATGATATTGATTGGTACAGTTGATATGAGCGAGGAGGTCCAAACGGGCAGAGCTCGGTATCTAAGGATGTAGTCTATTTCACCGCACAAGCTCTAAAGTTTAGAGTCGTATATCTATCATATCTGTTATATGATAATACAGAACCGCTCATCACACCCAGGTACCCATTTGAAGCCCCGCCTCAGACCCCGAACAAGCCTCTTAGTATACTATACACCTGCTGTTCTGTATAGACCCTTATGTCACCTTAGTCAGCGACACGTAACACCGAACGGGGTTCTTCGTGATCGAGTCATACGAATCCCGAGAGCTTAACTCGTCTGAAAGCTTATGAAACTCGAAATTCCACACTAGTAAGGCCAGCACAATGCGAGTCTCGAGGTACGCTAAGCGCCGACCAAAACAACCACGTGGGCCTAGACTAAAGGCCATCATCGGTCCACTCTGGGCATCATACACTACGTTTCCGTTCTCGTCCGTCTTCAACCAGCGTTCAGGCTTGAAAAGATGCATGTCACTTGGGTCCCAGGATCCGTAGAGTCTCTTCTCGCGCGAACACGGACTTCGGGCGTGTTCTGGTATGGGGATAGGCGGAGACTGGTAATCAGGACCATCCGAAAGCAGGAATACTGCGGTTCCCTTGGGGATTTTGTGGCCCAAGATCTCGGTATCAATGAGAGCCTCACGAATTGTGAGTGGTATGGGTCCCTGGAACACTCAGAGTCAGTTGTCGCCATTTCGAGGTAACATGTAAGGTTCTCAGAAGCTCTAGACATTGTCACACTGTCTTGGCCCAAGGAAAACTTGTACTTTAAGAGTTACCAAAATAACAAGAAAATGGCCTCGAAAATTACTCACGTCGTAACGCAGGGATTCCTCGAGGACTGCAACACTCGAAGTTAGTTATCACCATTTGGAGCGTGATTTATGAGGGTTTCAGAAGCTTTTAGATACTCTTTTGTCCCAAAAAGGAAATCTAGTGCTCTGAAAGTTGCTAAAACAAGAAGAAAATAGCACCTAGAATTACTCACCGGCATCGAGATACGGGACCGGTGTCTTCCAAAGTTCCACTGTAGATGGCTGCCGCCCTTTGGCGTGCGCCTCCGAGTACGCCGTGCGAAGAGCTGACCGCAATTTGGTCTGAACCTCGGGATAATCCGCAATGTTCTTGACCATCCCTATCCAGACAGAAGTAATTAGTTCAGTGTTACACTATTATATCTGCATCATGGAGGGTATTAGAGGCGTGGAAACTGCCAGATGTCACACTCACAGGCGATCGAAGCTGCACTCGTGTCATGCCCGGCGACTGCAGACGAAATATCAGTCAATTAACTCCAAGAAAAAAGATTTCACGCTTCGAACCTAAATATCCAAAAAGCTGATGAATGGTTAACAACAAATTCTTTCATCTAGCAGAGACGATCCTTACTTCATCATGAATCCGCAGCGAGTGGAAAATTGGCTCTCGTCCGGCCTTTTCCGCCGCATTCATTTCTCGCTGTAGAATGTGGTCCATAGCTGATCGCGTCCCGCTCTCGCCTTTGCGAAGGCGCACGACGGCCTTATCGATCTCGTCACGGAGGAACATATCCTTCCGAGCAAAGTTTTTGGCCAACGTTGGGCGCGTCAGCATCTGGAATCGATGCACCAACTTGGGAAAAGGGGCCTTGAGTTGTTCTCCTAGGTGAAGTCCGATCGCCTCAATAGCCGCGATGTATGGCAAGGTAGGAAGTTCAGGGAAGGCAACGGTTCCGTCAGCGTTATTCACGGGCCTGTAACCGGGCTTGGAACTAAGAAAATCCAATTGGTTTTTAACAGTGCTCTGATCATCTTCCAAGCCGAAGGCGGCAGCATTGATGATATCGATCGTTGCGTCGAATATGTCCCTACGCGCATTAAACGGCCGACCTTCTCCCAGCTCGGCTTTGAGAGTCCACAGATCGACGAGAGCCATTGTTTTGCCGTAAATTTGCGGTGCGGAAACCTGGAGGGATGGTGAGCTTATTCTCCATCCCAAGTTATTGGGAGATCTTACCTCATGTAAAAAGTTGGGCGTCATCAGGTCTCGGACGAGCTCCCTATTTCCCTTAAATCGAGGATCCCACGATGGCATGGCAATATGGTGGTTTGGCACCACGCCAGCAAAGGCGTTTATGTTGAAGGAACCCCGATCAAATTCACGAGTCCGTCTCAGCAAGATATCTTGGGACTCTCGGAAGTCGGAAAGGATCAAGCCAGGCTTTTGCAATGGTCCCATCCAGACTTGAGTGAGGGCAGAGTTATGCTTCTTTGGATGCTCTGTAAAGAACGGTCGTGTCTTCCCCGTGGCGGTTAACATGGAAATAAGCTCGGGGAGATTTCCGAAGAGGCCATTTTTTGCGCTCTCATCATAGGGAATACCTGGTATAGGTTTCGGCAAAGCCCAACGGTAGGCAAGATACAGCGCCGCTAAGATAGTGACGATGTAGAAGGGAGTATTGCCCATACTCAGACCTGCTGGAATGTGAGGCGCCATACTGGCCACAAACACCAGGGTAAGTGATAGATGCAATCGATAGACGGTGGTTAAAATGGCATAACCAGGGTTACTAAGTAGGCAAGCGAACTTATTAGTTAAATACTCGAAATAACCATTACCGAGACCTCCCGTGAGGTTATATAAGATATGTCTTACGCGTCATGGAACCATGTGTTCTAGTATAGAACCATGTACATTCGACATTCATTGAACGGAATTGGCGCCCGCGGACTGAGTCGCCTGGGGTGGCTCGGGGATCAGGAATCAACAGTCTTGTCTTTGAGAATACCATCAACGCAAAGTCTAGCTTTTAAAGCCTCATATAGTGGGGGAAGCAAAAGATGACCCAAATAAAGGCTTACCTAGAAGTATTTCCCTCGCGACACATTACCCTGATCTAACACTCTGTAGTAGAGGACATTGGCGTATCCACCATTCTTCGTTGGTGTACGTAAAAACATATCCTCTTCGTCGGGGAGAACCAGGGTATATTGGCAGGGTTGGTGATCATGTGGACAGGAGACGAGGCGGCGCATTCAGTTGTGTACAACGCCGGCACAACTCATGACCCGTTTGACAGGCAACAGGAATATGCCTCCGGCCGTTGAGACCCAGTGAAATAGGGCCGACTTTTCAATTTCACCCGCTCCCATCGGTTCAACATGGTGTGACTGTCCGACGGTGAACCCCAAGAGAATACGTTACCGGCCACATTCTTTATCTTATCGAGCGAGTACCCAGGCCAGGCCTCATGATCTTGCGGTCTGCAGTATCAGAGAGACTAAGTGCCTCGGCAGAATGGAGTGATGAGTTGCCCGTCTATGTATTCGATCATTATTCAAATTCCGTAACGCCCCGAAAAGATGAGCTGAGCTGGTCTTGCCCCGTCATATACTTGTAAAGATGTTTGCTTGAGAACTTTGCCAAGGGAAGGGGCACTACACCAATTCGGACTGGATGATAGTTTGTTCACCCGCTGAACACCCACCACATGCCAGGGTCGTTAGAGTGCCGGGTTTGCATTTGCGTCTTTGCCGTTAACACCGTCCCAGGTAGCTAGACGGCTGCCAATTATACCAAGACACTGTACATCAAGAACGAATGCATGACCCATGATTAGTCTTCCTAAATCCCATAAGCAGTGTATTTATTATGTTATGAGAACCTCTGCCTACAGTAGTATGAAGTGGCAAATTCCACCGCCAGCTTCCGTCACCGAGGCCGAAGACGGATCCCAGGCAGTCGATGTTACGATTGTGTTCGGAGCCCGTGGTTTTGATGGATGCCGAATATAACCCAACGGATAGGCCACTGAGTTAATTGTGCCGCCATTACCGGGTCTTGCGGAACCTGTTGGACGATAAATCTCGCTGAATATGGCTGTATCGCCCGTCGTCCCGGTTCTGGGTCGAAGAGGTATTCGTACATCACCAACCTGTACATACAGTATACACATGTATACCTAAGGTACCTAAGGTATCTAGGTAGTGCCCAAGTCACAGGTGTATGTATCCTAGAGGCGCAGTCGGTTACACAGTACGTGTGTAGGCGGATAATACCGCGCGTATCATTAGGTCCGCATCATTGACGGCGTCAGTCACTTGCGCCCCAACAAGACGCTGGATCATAACCGCAATTATAGGATCGACAGCGACAAACACAACTAATACATACACGAAGTGTACAAAGAAGAACGATAGCATCTTTACTGCCACAGCTTACCCTGAAAAGGAACTACCCTAATACAAACAACCTTGTCGTGGCCAAGCCGGCAATGGTTTGCGGGCCATAATCCACGGGCTACGAAGGCCACGGAACACCGCCGTCTGCATGTAAATCTCCCACCACACATTCTCCGAATGTTATTGAAACAGGACTTCCAAGTCCAAGAAAGTTGGGATATCATGGTGTTTAATCAACATGTTCTACCTGATAGGTTGGACTGTATACGGCATAATCCTCATTCGCTAAAACCACAGCCAACACAGGTAATTGCCCCCGGCGACAGAATAAGGATATCCAAAGCATCGCTTGTGAAATAAACAGCACACACACAACGCTTTTTCCTTAGCGGCGAGAAGTAGTGGAAGCGAGAATGAAGGGAGGGCGGAGAAGAAGACAAAGTGCCCCAGATCACCTCAACCAACATTTATGAGCCACAAGCCAGAGCCATATTTTCAATAATCATCTCGAAGCCCACAGCAGACGAGGCAAACGCACCCGAGACAGCAATTGACAGCCCTCACACCGGCCTCCCTGACCTCTTCCTTCACTCGCACCCCGAGAGGGGTGTGGGGGGGCTCTATTAACTGGATAGTCCTAGGTCTTTCTGGGATCTGGATAGCGCAGGCTGAGACATTCGAGCCGACGTTAGCTTTCGGCGGCGCTGGGGGTTCTGGAGGCACTTCCATCGAGGGTGCGGTTGGCGGCGCCTGGGTAACTGGATCCCCGTTACCCGTGACGGCGGTGGTGCCAGATGGGCCAGAAGAGGGGGGAGCGGCCGTGGACTGGCTATATATTGTTTAGAACCGCGACTCGAGGGCCGTGAAAACACGACAGAGAGCCCCTGGGACTTACCTGGCCCCTTGAGCGGGGGTAGCGTCAGGTGTACCAGAACTCATGATCGATTAGGACTATGGTCGTCTCCCGTAGTGGTGTTCGAAGAAAATTGTAGAAAGTGGTATGCAGAGCAAGCTTGTTCCCAAAGGCGGAGACGATAGTAGAATGTTGAATGGCGATATATCTCGAGCTCGCTGGGTAGTCGACTCCGGGATCTCGCAGCCCTATTTATGCACCACGACTCTCAGTCGCACACTCAGCTTTGATACTTGCGTGGTGCACAAGCATAATCATGAGGTTTTCAAGTGGCTTATTCCCCCTTTCGGGTCAAATATAGACAGGTTCGTGAACAACTACCTCAAAGCAGCAAGATTCTCGAGGTGTACGCGAGGGGACCGTGTCCAGATTAGTGATTGGAAAGCTAATGTGAAGTGTTGGGTTTCTTTCATTAGATATGATCTGATGGTCTACCTGTTTGAAATAAATGAAGTGAAGAGTACAGATGAAAAGAAGGGTTGACTAGTCGTTATTGGTTATCGAAGCCCTCTCGTTTTAGCATCTCCCGGGATGAGTCTTGTCCTCCCCAGCAACATGACCAAAAGGTGACCATTCGAGAAATCTACCATCAGGTCGCCGGAGGCAAGCGTAGTGCATGCATGATAGACGATGGTACCGGCTACAAGTAAAGGCCAGACCAAAGAGGCAAGCGCAATGTATAAGGATATCGTGATGGAAAGTCATAGAGTGGCACGACATAAGTAGGGTAAGAACCCCTTTAGTGATGTTATACCAACTGAAAAGGGATTGCAGGCAGTTGAAGAAATGACCACAACCTCTCGGAGGTTAGACTTGCCAAGTCATATACCATTTTTGCAGCGAACCGGCAAGGTGCAATGAAGCCCAGGGGTCATTACCCTGCCGTACAAATTAGAAAGATAATACTACGGCAGGAGTAGGGTCGGGGGGGCGCCCCCCCCCCCCCCCCCCCCCCCCCCGGCGGCGCCACGCCCGAGCGACGGGGGGGGGGCGGGGGGCCAGGGGGCGGGGGGGGC